>BSBK01002596.1:1982500-2402500 GCA_027943335.1 Chamaecyparis obtusa | reverse complement strand
AAGAAGTGATGAAGGTATTTTCCTTGGTTACTCTACTAAAAGTAAAGCTTATAGATGTTTCAATTTAAGATTGAAAAAGATAATTGAAAGTGCTCATGTTAAGATTGATGAAAAGTTTATGGTTCAAGAAAGATATCATGATTACTCACCCATGATTGAAGAACCCAGACCCTCCACTAGTGAGATAGTTATTGAAGAAATGTTTGATAGTATTGATGTGTTATTGAATGACCCTAAGACAAGTGAAGAAAATGCTCCTAAGGCTGATGATTCAACATCACCTAAGGTTCCAAAGTTTACATCTAGAAACCATTCCAAGAAAGACATCATTGGAGATCAGAGCGGAAAAGTCTTAACAATATCACAAGCAAAGAACCTAGCTAGTAGTGAGGCGATATGTTTTCTATCTTAGATTGAACCTTTAAGTGTTGAAGATGCATGTGATGATTTAGATTGGCGTGATGCTATGAAAGAAGAACTTGATGAGATTATTAAGAATGACACTTGGGAACTAGCCCCAAGACCTACTAATATGAATATGATTGGAACAAAGTAGATATTTAGGAACAAGATGAATGAAGATGGTACAATAGTAAGAAATAAAGAAAGGTTAGTATGTAAGGGATATGCATAAAGAGAAGGCATTGTTCAATCAAACACATTTGCACCTGCAAGCATATTAGAAGCTATTAAGTTATTTCTAGCTTATGCTAAAATAAAAAACTTAAAAGTTTATTAGATGGATGTCAAATTAGCATTCTAGAAGGGAGACTTGAAAGAAGTATACATTGAGCAGCCAAAAGGATTCACCTTATTAGACAGACCTGATATGGTATGCTAGTTAAAGAAGGCCCTCTATGGACTTAAGCAAGCCCCTAGAGCATGGTATGAAAGACTAGATGGATATCTAACAAAGATTGGATTCAAGAAAGGAGCAACAGACTATAATCTATTCATAAGACATACATCTAAAGGTTTAATACTTGTAGCTATATTTGTTGATGACATTATCTTTGGAGGCAATGACAAATTTAGTGCTGAATTTGCTAAGGAGATGCAAAATGAATTTGAGATGAGTATGATTGGACCTATCAAATACTTTTTTGGATTGAATGTACAATAGACAAAGAAAGGTATTTTCATTAATCAATCCAAGTATGTGAAAGAAATATTAAAAAAATTCAAGATGAATGATTGCAAGCCAGTAGGGACACCTATGATATTTGGATGCAAGCTTACAAAGGAAGATGACTCAACAATAGTAGATATAACATTGTACAAGTTTATGATTGGAAAACTTATTTATCTTACTTAGACTAGACTTGATATTTTAAATGCAGTTGGCATAGTTGGAAGATTTGCAACAGAGCCTAAACAAAGTCACCTCATGGCAGTAAAAAGGATTTTCAGATATTTGCAAGGCACTATAGACTATGGTCTATGGTATCCCAATTTAGAAAATGTTGAGCTTCATGTGTACACTGATGCAAATTGGGTAGGTTGTGTTGATCATAGAAAGAGTACATCAGGTGGGGTAGTGTTTCTTGGTGATAGACTTGTCACTTGAACAAGAAAGAAATAGAATCATATTTCTTAGTCAATAGCAGAAGCAGAGTATGTTACAGCAACCTTGAATTGTTCTAAAATTATTTGGATCAAACATATGATAAAGGATTTTGGTATTCATATTGATTATCCTATTGTTATTCACTGTGATAACACTAGTACTATTAACATATTGAAAAACCTTGTGATGCATGCATAGACAAAACACATTGAGATCAAGTATCACTTCCTGATAGAGAAAGTGGTAGAGAAAGAAGTCAAGTTGGACTATGTGAGTACTAATGATCAGTTGGTAGATATATTCACAAAGACCTTGCCTAAGGATACTTTTGAGTATCTCAAGGAGAAGTTGGGAGTAATTCCCTTCCCTACTTCTACTTAAAAGAAAGAAGAAAAGGCATAAGTCCTCAGGGACTAATGGAAGGTTGACTACTCTACCTCAGGAGTAGTACCGGTGCTTAAAATGAATGGCGGCCTTTTGCATTGATGTCAAAGGGGGAGTAATATACAGAGTCATGAAAAATAAAAGAAAAGGAGTAATATACTAAGGGGGAGTAGTATTCAGTCTTGGAAGCAGTTCAATTGAGGAAATAGAGAATATTGAAGATTAGTGCAGCAAAAGGAGGATTCATCTTTGGGGGAGTTTTTGATGAGGAAATGGAGAATTTAATAAAATAATTTCTCATTGGATTGGTGGTGGTTTTTCATTCCACATGTTTCCATCAATGCCAAAGGGGGAGATTGTTGTAGATTTTCCAACAAGCCAGTACTAACTGTATGTTTGTCATTGATGACAACATATGGAAACTAGCATGCGTGGAAGACTTATGTAGTAAGCATTCAATATATGTAGCAAAAGGGGTCATAGGGACTTATGCAGTATGCATTTTAAGACTTAAATTTTATTTTTTTTCATAATTATAATTACACGTTTTATTCCATTTTATCATTATAACACTTGTTCTTTTTTTTGGTTCATGCACATCTCTTGCAGTTTTATTTAATCATTAGATTCTTTTATATATTTAACAAAAGTTATTCAAAATTTGTTTATCATAAAAAAAGTTCTTTTAAAAAGCCTTTTCTTACTATTTTTATATGAAGCCTTTTCTTTGAAAGGAGAGTCTTTTTAAAGTCTTGGTAAAAAGTTTTTTTTTTTTTAGATACTCATTAATTTTTTTATTTTTTAATTATAAATTTTATTAATGTTTGTAAAAGTTTTTTCAGACCAAAATCATTTAAATTATTTTTTTGACATTTTAAATTTATTATTTAATTTTAACATGTTTCAAGTTTAATATTAGTTCATAAATGGTTTTATTTTCTTATCGAATAAATTTCTATTAGCCTTTTTAATAAGAGGATTATTTTCACTTTAAAAAATAAAATTCAATTTGTTCAATAAAGGGGGCATTTTTTTTCCAAGATAGTCTTGTGTTCTCTTTTTTGTAATATTGTTACCTTTTCTTCATAGAAGATAATAGTTGTTCTAACTCTTGTTTTAAGGACCAATATGTTATGTGTCATATAATTGATCTAACTATTGCTTTAAGTAGGAAAATGCTATATGATTGATCTGAAGTACTTAAAATCATTGATGAAGTTAAAATTTGATTTGTTCAAGCATTGTGAGTTATCTACAAATATGTCCTTCCAGTGGATTATTATTGATTTAATTATTGAGCATTAATTGCCTTCAAATTAAGGAAATAAGTTCCATTTGATTCATTGTTCCCTTTTTAAGTTGCCCTGGGATGCACTTACTTGTTCCATTTATAATTTGCATTGGGATGCACTTAATTGTTCCATTTGTAAGTTACACTGGGATGCACTTGCTTGTTCCATTTATAAGTTGCACTGGGATGCACTTAATTACTCCATTTGTAAGTGGCACTAGGATGTAGTTACTTGTTCCATTTATAAGTTGCACTGGGATGCACTTAATTGTTCCATTTGTAAGTGGCATTGGGATGCACTTACTTCAGTTGATGATTTTCAAATTGTTCTATTTGTAAGTTGCACTGGGATGTACCTACTTTAGTTGATGTTTATCAACTTGTTCCATTGGTTATTTGTTTTCCTCATGGTGGGGATGGTGCTCTTGAAATATCTCCTAGATTTTGTTGGATATCTCTTATATTTGTAAGGCAATATGTTTTTCACACTCACAATCCTTAGTTCAGATGATTTTTTAGTACATGTCAATATTAGTTTTGTTAATGTTGATTTAGATTCTTATCCTCTTAATGGTTCATTGATTATGGTACTTATGTGTAGACATGTTTGGAAAATCAGGTCTTAGGTTGGTTTATTATTTGGGTCTCATGTTATACTAATTTATCTTTGTCTCTCTCATATTTCTATGCAAATTGTACTATTACAATAATGTATTGCATTATTCATTGCTTAAATCGTGAGTCATGAAAGTTGTGGTGTAATTAACCATTCACTTGCAGTGAGATGACTCATTAGTGGACTATCTATATCCATGTGATTGATGCAATTTTGATGAAAGTCTCATTAGTTGGCCTTGTTTGTGGTCATTTATGTATTAGTATGTTTCTTTTATGAGAGCATTGATAGTGTTTATTATAACTCACTTTGAGCATTTGATATCATGTTAAGCTTCTTTGTATTTTTTATGATTGCTCATAAAGTTGAATTATTTTATTACCCATATTATAAGTTTCTTTTCAAAATTATACTCATTTGTATCAAGGGTAGATCCCAACTATGGGAGATCTACTTGTGTTTTTTCTATGTTTTATGTTTCAGGTGATCCATCAAGGAAAATTCAAGACATTAATTCCTTTACACAAATCCTATGATTCACAAAGACTACTTGAAGATGTGGTTATACTTCCACTTGAATACATTTAAAGGACCCATCCACTTCTCTTGGCTCTATAAAAGATGCATGTTCAACATACAAATGACTACTTGGACACTTGAAGGCAACACTGTATTTCCTTATATTGAAGATTAAGTTACAAATTGCTGTAATTATGGGTTTAATACCCCTTTTTGTAAAATTACCAAGTAAATATTAAAGGGGGCCATTATAAATTATAATCTTTCCTTGGTTGTATTATTTAAATAAGGATAAACCAAGGTATCATTCATGTACTTTTGTCCTCTAGTACAAGTGGGAGGAAAACTCATATTTTGTAATTCCATAATAAGGAAACAAGACACTTGTCGCACACACTTATGAATGGTGGCATTCATAGACTTCGGAGTTACATTCTAACTCCTCTCTCATCTCTATTTAAGAGATGCTCCTCTCTCTCATTTCTCATGATAAAGTTATTGTAAGTGAGCAACTCGCTCTCTCTCTCTCTCACTCTTAGTTTAGGCTATGGCCTCATTCATAATGTCACAAGGGGTTTTCTTTACTTTCCCCTTCCAAAATATCTTGGCTCTTTGTTTGGACTCTTGGAGAATTTTCATGTTTTGTTGATCGATCTTGAAACTTTATCTCATTCTTGGCTTATGGTAAAATTCTTTCTTGCACTTCACTTTCTTGGATTATTTCATTAAATTATTTTCATTCTTTTAATACTTCTAACAAGTACTGACATCATCAACTAAACGGACCTTAGACACTTTCTTGTCTAAAGGTAATAGGTTGCTCAAAATGTTGACCAATTCAACAAATAAAGGGTTCCTCATTACCTGTTTCTCTTTTTATTTTTCCATATCTAAGAAACTTATCTTTATCAGGTCTTCTTCTCCCCAAGAGTCTAAGTTTAAGGTGTCTAGTGTCAAACTTTTCAAAAATGATGCTGAGGGTAAGTGTGTGATAGGAGTGTTGTCTATCACTTCTTGTTTTATCTCTGATTGGCATCTCAATAGATGGCTCATATTTTGGTTCATTTCCTTTCACCTCTTGTCCTTCTTTCTCTTTTTCTTCACCTGTTATATCCTCTACTAACACTTCTTCTTGTGTCTTAGGTGAATTATCACCGAATAGAGTTTCAACCTCTTGTGTGCTTACAAAATCTTCTTCAAATTTGTCCAAGTCAATGTATGTGGCCTCCATTGCAATCTCAACATTATCAATAAAGATTGTATCATCTTTTTGTGTCTTTGTCATGGGAGCTGACTTCTCTACCTCTGTAGGTGCTACCATTGTAGGTGTTGAATCTTGAGGACTTGTAACTTGTACATTTATGGTCTCTAACTCCTTAGCTTCCTTTCAGGGTACTTGATTTGTGGGTGGAATAGGTGGATACATGTGCCTATTTAGAAAAAATTTCTTGAAATATTTCTCTATCTCTTTGGCTATCAACTCAAAGTTCTTGTCCATTATGTGTAGTTTTCTTAGCTTTTTTCTTAGATGTAGCTTTACCAGATCTAACAATAGTTTTTTCTCTTCTAAGGTACACACTAGTAGGCTTTCATCTAGAATCTTTTCCCTTATTCTAAGATCTTCCTCGATAGCCTATTTCTTCAAGGATTCCAAGATATTCCAAACACTATCCAGGATGATTGTCTTAAGTTCCAATATTGTCTTCTTGAACTTAATCATATGTTTTATGATCATGCCATGAATCTCTAATTTATCAATTTCATTGTACATCTCATAAAACTTTCCTATCTGATCTAATCTGCCTTCATCAACAATCCTTGTTCTCAAGACTTTAAGACTAGGTCTGAAACCTACCTCTAGAGGTGAATGAGTATTTTTCTTTCTTCTTGTTTCCTGTGAGGATGGGTGACTTGTGTTGGTTTCCTTCTTCCTCTTGGCCATTGCCTTATACTCAAGAGGTGATGTTAGATCAATTTTCACTTTGGGTGTAGGAGAGATAACATATGTTTTATCCTTTGGATATTTAGCTTTCTCTATCTTGATTTTCTTTAGTTTGGGATCATCTTTCTTAGCTTCCATTGAGGATGCACTCTCAATCTCCAATTCTATTCTTTGTTCTCTTTCTTTATCAAGATCTACCTGTATTACACCATGAACTTTGAGTATTTCATATGTAATCTTAGAGGCTTTCCTCTTAGTTGTTGTGCTATTTAGAACTGCATCAACTTCTCTTGTTTTCTCTTCATAAGTTCCCCGCCTAGGTTCATTAGGGTACTTAGGTGTAGAAAGTAGTACTTGTGCATATGTTTCCAAAATTGGTTCCTCTACCTCATAACCAAGTGGATGGATCCACTTTGTTCTAGGTTCAACTAATTCCATACATATTATATCAGTTTCTTCCATAAAGAAAATATTGTCTTTATATTTTTCAACAATACTCTCTAGTATTATGTACCTCATCTGCATTCTAATCTTGAATGTCTTTAATTCAAACTCCGTGTAGTCTTTTAATGTACTCTTAGTAGATTCCTTAAGAGATATTTGTATCATTGTAGGTAAACTCTTGTCTAAATACAAGTGTGAGATCTTTCCAAGTATGTGGAAGTACATGTAGATAATCAAAGACCCAAACCTGAATATTTTGGTCTTATCATGTTTAATGGCTCTTGTTGGTAGTTCCCTTTGATCTTCAACTTGTAGATTTATACTTTGATGGATAATTTTAATAACACCTTGACTCTATCACCACTCCAAAGTCTACAAGGAAGAGGGCCAATTAACAAGGATCAAAAGAGATCCTCCTACACTTTGAGCTCTAATGCTCAGGTGGGTGTACCCTTGATTCACTTCTTCAAAGGAATCCTAAAATGTTATACCAATATACTCTTTACTAAATGATTTAAGGATTTGATCATTTAAATTTATGTGTGATTGACTATGATGGACTACCTCCAGAGAATGGACTAGTGCCTTAACCAGGGCATAGAGTCGCTCACCAACATATATCAACTAAACCCTAACTCAAATACACATGAACATAGAGTAAGTGCTTTGCCTATTACCCCCCTCACTCCCAAACATGATCATCAAATTCCAATCTAACAATGAACTCACTGAAATCACCCTAAAGGCTTTAATCCTAACTTTGTTAGGAACTCCAAGCTGATCTCACAATACTCTTTGTTTACCATATGCTAATCCACTTTGTGACCTTAAGATATATGAATCCGAAATCAGAAAAAGAAGACAATCAGAGATTTGAGATAGGAATTCAAGTGTATTCTCATTAATTTTCAAAATCAATACATTACCAAACAACAAAATACCAAAGGAACAGACCCAAAATCTAGGGTCTCCTTGCTCAGTATAATACCATCAACAACAACAAGGGACCAAAGAAAGTTTTGGAACCTACACTAAGTAAAAAATATTGTAATATATACCCCCTAGTCATCTTGGAAACCCAAATAGGTTGCAACAAGCTATGGATGACTAGGGTAAGGGTTTCACCCACTAAACCCACAAGAAATGGTCACAAATTTATTACAGGGGATGAAAACTAGTCGGCCATGCCTAAGAATTATTTGAACTTATGACAGATCTCTGAAAAAAGTACTAAAAATAATGAAATTCTATGTCAATCAGTCCTTTTAGCCACCTGCAACATGCCTTGAGCAATAAAACCATACAATATAAACCCCTACAAATGATCATGGCACACCCTAGACCACTCTACAACAACAAGTGCCACCAAAAAAATCAAATCAATCCATGAAAGCATTCAATTTTAGTCCTTCTAGTCATAGGAAACCCCTCACAAATTTGAATTTGAAAAACAATGGTCATTTCCAAGCACTAGTGGTAGATCAGCGACCTATATTCAAATCTGGATCAACTTTAAGTCCTGACCATTACATCTTCATGTTTTGTAGGCTTTATGTTCTTAACCTCTATAGGAATCCTAGTTTACATTTAGGGACCATGGGACAATGCATTTTCCTATTCATGGAGTGAAATCTTAACTCACTGCTTAACCCCATGAACTAGCGAACAAAGGAGATCTAACCTACCCCAGTTACATCTGGAGAACTAGCGACAAAAGCCTTTCACCAGTTTACAGAACATTTTAAGTCACCGCTAAAATATTTAGCAATCACATGACCTTCCTTCGCTGAATCATCAATCATTTTGGAACACCACCATTTTATTTCATGAATGAGCAAAAAGCACTGAAATCTTATTGGGCTGCTAAACAAATTTATCAGGACCGCCAAACCATTAGACCCTACCTAGGCCTACTTTATGCCACTTGTCTGTTGGAAATATTCAAGACTATCTAGGTTACTGAGAGGGGAGGGGTGAATCAGTAACTTCAAAACTTTTAACAGATTCAAATCTTAATAATATTAGATTGATAATCTGACTGCATGCATGAGTAACAGAAAGAATAAAACTTTCATAACACTTTGAACATAGAGATTTGGTGACCCAGAAACCTTCCAAGTAGAAAGTAAAACTGGGGTGGGGATGATACCCACAAAACTTCAATACTGCAGTATAAAGTTTTCCGATTAAGGCTTACAATGATCACTTCTAATGATCTGCCCTATTAGGAGCAATAAGGACTACTAGGTCCACCTTGTTAGAAGATTTACAAACATACAATGAAGTATGCACTCGGTTAAGAGATTTTACAAAGACTATTAAGTCTACCCAGTTAAAGTATTTCAAGCTAATTCACCTGTTAGGATGAAACAATAGATCTCTTGCTTGCAATTGTACTTGTTGATTGAGATTCTCTGATGTACTAATCACCTTTTTTGATGGATAGATCTTTGTTGCTTCTTATACTACTGTAGCCCTTTGTAATTCACTTATCTTTGCCTTTCTCTTTTTCATACTTTTCTATTTCTTCTCTTGGATATGATATAAAACATTGTTTATATATCAATCTAAAACAATTACAACATAATCACAAAGTCAGCTCATAAACAAGCTAACACAAATATTACTGAGTCAGCCCAAATATAGTGACTCGATTACTGCAAACTAACTCAGTGACTGTTTGATACTCAGCATCCACTGCGTTACTCGGCATTGTCATGCACTCGGTAGAAGTGGAGGCACGGTCCATACTAACCACTCGGTTGTAGTTTCAAACATGGTATATACTGGAAACTCGGTAGATATAGTGTCACTCGGTAAACACTGTCTTGCTTGGTAAGCACTGTCTTGCTCGGTAAGCACTATTCTTCTCGGTAAGCACTGTTCTACTCAGTAAGCACTGTTCTACTTGGTAAGCATTGTTCTGCTCGGTAAGCACTATTTTGCTGGGTAAGCATGTAGAGTTTGAATAAGTGTTGTCACTGATGACAATCATACTTAATGCCAACAATCTCCCCCTTTGGCATTAGTGACAAAACACTTATTGCCCAAAACTTATATACAAAATCATGCTGATACTGGTTTTGTATATACATTTCATGTTTCCCTTATACAGTATATATACAAAATATCTTATTTCACCTCATACTCATATTTCCTATTTATATTTTCTCCCCCTTTCATATCTCATATACTTTCTCCCCCTTTTTGATAATAATGCCAAAGGTGTATATACAAATATTTTACACAGAGATACCAAAACATGAGAGAAAATCAGAATGCACCTTTCCAATTAGTGTTAGATTTCTATCCCAATTCTCTTGTAGAATCTTGCATGTATGGAGTGCAACTTGGACTTTTGCAGAGAGTTCAATCATGTGATCTGCAATTGAAAACTGATTGTCATGGATCAATGTTTTTGAGTATGAAATATGCTTCTGCATTGTATCCATGATGGGAAGGATCATGTTCTGAATATCTATTAATGTTGATCTGATCCTTGCATCTTCTTTCAATAACTTTGACTGCTTATCAGATAGGAATCTGACTATCATCTAATGTGCAGAACTTGAACTAGGTTCAAGTTGCAACTTTTGTGCACTGATCTTCAGATCCTCATCAATCTTATTTATTTTGTCTTTAATTTCCTTTGAGAACTCGGCAACATTACAGATTTTGACAAAAAGAGATGTTACCTTGGAATAGGAGGACTCAATGCTAGTCAAAACTAAAGATAACCCTACCTGATTGATAGCTATTTGTTGAGCAATGTTCTCAAGAACTTCATTTTCAAACTTCTCAGCCTTTTCAAGCAACTTGTCTATTCTAGAGGAATCATCATTAAACCTATTAATTGCTTCTGCCAACTACAACAAAATGTGTTGAGAGGAATCAAATTTAGCACCTATAGCTTCTGTCAAAATGTTCTTGGCATCCTCAATGATCTTATATTCCTTATCTCTTTCTTCTTTTAGTTTCTTCTGCTTTTCTTTCTTCTGGACGAGTTCACCAACTGTTTGCATTTGATCTACAGTGAGGTTTGCAAAATCTAGCTGGGGAATATGTATCTCCTCATCTAGATCTATACCTTCTACTACACTCTTACTCAGAAATTTTTTACTCGGTTGAGTCTCTATACTTATTGCCTTTTTAGTAGAAATTATTGTAGACATAGTAGGACTAGTAGTGAAAACTGATAAACTTCTGACTGATGGGATGCTAACTAGAATACTTGATAAATAAAAAACTAAAGTATTTACAACTGTAGAATCTGAAGTACTTACTACTGAAAAACTTAAATTTGAAGAAGGTACAGAGGACTGCAACTCAGTGGAAGAAGGAGGCTGAAGCTCGGTAGATGAAATGGTAGCCACTTCTATCATTGATACATTGAGATGTGCTAGTGATGATTGGACATTTGATGTATCTGAGGGAGTTGTTACAATCACACTTGAAGTTTTCTCTGAGCTAGATGTAGAAATTTTTACTGGAGAGTGGATAAGTGAGGCAGTTACCTCTACAGCTATCTGAACTGGATCATCTTCCTCAACATTATCCTCAGCTTTCTCAGTAGCTTCTGTCCCTGCTTCCTCTGACACAACATTATCAATCTGAACTATTTCTTCTTCTTCTTCTTCTTCATCACTGTCATCGTCGATATCTTTGATTATCATAGTTTCAGTACTCGATTTGTGAAGATGATAGATGTTTTTCCAAGTAGAATTTGCACTCTTCACAACCAACTCTATATCTTTGATCAAAACTAAACAACTATTGAATTTTAGTGTCATCTTGTGCTCATTTTCTATCAATGCCTTATTTATTTCATCATCTTTCAAACTTGGCATTAACTGTCTTAAGGTTTGAGCATATATGTCCTTGACAGTTTGTCTTGCATTGGACCATCTCAACTTTACTTTATCCAATAGAACACCTAGAATTTGAGAAGCCATATCATCAGGTGAGTACTTCCATTTTCCCATTTTCTCAATGGCAGCATCTTCTATTTCCTGTTGCTATGCCTTTGATTTAATTTCATATTTAAGAGATTTGAAATTTGTAATTCCAAATCCTTCTCTCAAATGCTTAATCTTTTGTTCAAATGAGGGAGGAGGCCTTTTGAGTACTATATCATCATTGATTTTACCCGCCTTTCCCCTTGATCTTCTCCTTGTGAATACTGCAATGGATTGCTTGGGTTTCTTGGTGATAGTTACCTTTCCTTTCTTCTTTACAGGCACTTGTTCTTCTTTATTCTCATCATTTTCTTCTTCTTCTACAATATCTTCTCCTAAGCCCTCGATTAACATTAGAGGTGTGCTAGATTACATCTTGGCCATCCTCTTTCTGCCTTTGTTAACCACCTGTGGAAGTTTTATGCTTAGCTCAATTCTTATCTTAGCTTCATCATATGTTCCAAAGTATGGAGCCTTTGGATCAATAGGTTGATTTACTAGGGCTTCAATTATATCCTTTGTTTCATCAATGTTTACCTCATAAGGAAGAGGTTTCACCCATACAATCCTGGGTCTTACTGCCTGAATGTATACTCTATCATAATCAACCATGAAACAAATATCATCTTTATAATCACACCAGTTTTAGTGGAATTCAGAATCTGTTATTCATCTTCTCCTTAAAAGATTCAAAATAGTTATCCATTATGCTTGTAAAATTCTCACCCATTTCTACAATATACTCATTTATCTGATAAAGAATAGGTACATCCTTTCTCCATTTTACTATGCCTTTTGATGGGAAAAACTTTTGAGCATAGAAAAATAAAAAAACCAACAGTGAGCCAAACTTACATGGATTGTTCTTTGAGGTTTGGATGCTCTCCATGTTCTTGTTGAACTGTTTCAACAAAAGATCTGCTAGGTCAAATGATAGATTGTTCTTCACAATTTTATAGGCTAGGTCAACTGCTTCACATGAAACACTATTCTGCCAACTTGAACTATATATCTTGTGTGCTATTACATATGTGCCAAATTTTAGTTCTACATCGGTAATATTGTTAATTTTCATACCTCTACCGTCCCATTCGGCTAGGGTTTTCTTTTCCAGCTCTACCCAACCTAAGGTTTTTTATAGATTTAGCCTGGGCAAGCATGGGAAGACCAGTGACTTGGTGAATCATCTTCCTTGTTATTTCCACTGGTTACTCAAGCCAAATTTTACCTTCATGTACTCGGCTCAGAATATATCTTATCCATTTTATTTGAAAACCCTGAGGCAAGTGGGTGATATGTGTTAAACCCTTTTCTTCCAAATGTTTATGTCCCAGTTTGAGAACACCATCAACACACAGTTCATCATGAGCAACATCTATCTCTAGGGTTCCAAGTTCTTGAATTGTACCTTTAAAATGACTGTGAATGTCATTTACAAGAAGTACCTTTGGAGGAATTTGAGACTGAGCTCTACTTGAATCTAGGGTTTCTGCAATCGCGGGCACGAGTTTGAAATCCAACGCTTTCCATTCTCCATGAACTAATATTTCTGAACCTTTCTTTACTATAGTGCTGGATGAAGCCATGGTACCATGGTAGAAAAAAATTTTCTTTAAAATTTTGCTTCGAATTGCTTGATCGCACTAGAAATTTCTCTGCTCAAAATGTTGGTATTTGCGGTGAAGAATGAACTTGATTTCATGCTTTTTAAAACTTTTCATTAATTCTCCATAGGAATTAGGGTCTTGAATTCGACATACTATCATCCACTCTGCATTAAATGCTCGATGAAGATTTTGCAACTCGGAGAACATACGAATTCATACTTCTCCGACCTTACTCAGTAACCAAATGAAGTTAGGTTACTCCCGACCTCGCTTGGTGGTAACTAATACCGACCTTGTGATCTTGCTATATCTTGCATACTGATTTGGATCTATCTTCCTTTTAGTTTAGGAACTGTTTTGGAATATGTCTATGAAGATACAGTTCCAGTGCTTTCTTGGAGACTAGTTAGAGTTCATAGAGCCACTCCCTTCATGAGTGACTTTAGGACTAGTTTGCTCGGTAGGTTTAGGAATCCACTTCTGTCTCATCTTCTTCCTAATGCTATTTTCTTTTGCATTCTTTTCATCTTCAACTTTGCCTAAATTCATGCAGTTTTTAGCTATGTGACCAAGCTTAGTGCAATTATAACATCTTATGGTAGAATCCCTTTTTCTCAAGTGGTGCCTTACACAATTCATGCCAATGTGTCCATATTCTCCACAGTAATGACATCTAAACCAAGTGTTGTAATCCCAACCAAACATTTCTTTAATAATTTGTTCCGTTAGATTGGGTGTTTTAGTTCTGCATTCTGATGCCTTATGATCTTGTTTGCTACATTTGTGACATTTGCCTTCAAATCTTGGTTTCTCCTTGCATTCATTTTCTTTATGACCAAGCTGATTGCAATTGTAGCATTTTCCATTGAATTTTGCTTTTCCATTGCTCCAACATTTGTTTGAAGTATGACCAATTTTTCCACAGTGATTATAGGTAGGGTTCTGATTCTTTTGAGTACCTTGTTTGGAGGATTCACCTTCCTCTTTGTATCCAAGTCCTGCTTTTCCTTTTTGCCTATGAAGGTTTCATTCATACACCTGATTCATATCTTCTTGAGATTTCAACATTCTCTCATTGATTTGCCTTTCAGAATCTAGGTCACTCATCACTCTTAAATTGATTTTCTTTTCAGATCTCAGCTCTTCTCTTATATTTTCATTTTCTGAACTTGGAGTTAAGATTTCTTAATTTGCATTGGAGATTTGATCAATAAGGTTTTCTAGCTGAAGGGTTTTATTCTGGATTTCATTGTTCTTTCCATCTATTTCATCTTTCATCTTTTTTCTTTGTTCCAAGACTTCACATAATCTTGTTGACTCAATTTCCTATTCTCTTTTCAATTTTCTCACTTCTTCTTGCAGAGATCCACTCTTTCTAGAAGTTCTCTGATTGCATTGTTTGCTTCATCTGAGCTACTTGAAGGGAAAAAGTCTTCAATCTTTTCTTCAACATACTGGTGGTCATTGATTTGATTTGCAAGTTCCTTCCTTCTTTTTAGGGAAAGGGAAAGATGCTCTCTTACTTCTTTGAGTTGAGTTATGGCCATTTCCAGATCTAGCTTTTCATTCTCAATTACTTTGTTAAGTCTGAATATCTCCATTGTCCTGAATCTTTTCTCAAGCTGTCAAACTTTATTCTGAGAACCACTGAGCTCTGATACCAATTGTTGGAAATATTCAAGACTATCTAGGTTACTTAGAGGGGAGGGGTGAATCAGTAACTTAAAAAATTTTAATAGATTCAGATCTTAATAATATTAGATTGATAATCTAACTGCATGCATGAATAACAGAAAGAATAAAACATTCATAACACTTTGAACATAGAGATTTGGTGACACAGAAACCTTCCAAGTAGAAAGTAAAACTGGGGTGGGGATGATACCTACAAAAATTCAATACTGCAGTATAAAGTTTGCCAGTTAAGGCTTACAATGATCACTTCTGATGATCTACCCTATTAAGAGTAATAAGGACTGCTAGGTCCACCTTGTTAGAGGATTTACAAACATAAAATGAAGTATGCACTCGATTAAGAGATTTTATAAAGACTATTAAGTCTACTCGATTAAAGGATTTCAAGATGATTCACCTGTTAGGATGAAACAATAGATCTCTTGCTTGCAACTGTACTTGCTGATTGAGATTCTCTGATGTACTAATCACCTTCTATGATGGATAGATCTTTGCTGCTTCTTATACTACTATAGCCCTTTGTAATTCGCTTATCTTTGCCTTTCTCTTTTTCATACTTTTCTATTTCTTCTCTTGGATATGATATAAAACATTGTTTATATATCAATCTAAAACAATTACAACATAATTACAAAGTCGGCTCATAAACAAGCTAACACAAATATTACTGAGTCGGCCCAAATATAGTGACTTAGTTACTGCAAACTAACTCGATGACTTTCTGATACTCGACATCCACTGCATTACTTGACATCATCATGCACTCGGTAGAAGTGGAGGCATAGTCCATACTAACCACTGGGTTGTAGTTTCGAACATGGTATATACTGGAGACTTGGTAGATATAGTGTTACTTGGTAAACACTATCTTGCTCGGTAAGCACTATCCTACTCGGTAAGCACTGTTCTACTCGGTAAGCACTATTCTGCTCGGTAAGCACTGTTTTGCTTGGTAAGCATGCAGATTCTGAATAAGTGTTGTCACTGATGACAATCATACTTAATGCCAACACTTGTCATCACCTCATTTTGTACAATCACTCAGTCACCCCTAACATAGGACCCACTGACACGTCCAAGTAAGATGTGAGATAAATGGATGGTGCATGATCTCAAGGGGTAGGAATATTCCTTAAGATCATGCGCTGACCATTGATTGAAAAACCTTCTCTATAGGCCCCACTGACAAGATCCTTCTCAGCAACACATCGACCAATGGGAGAACACCAACTGTGCCAACATGGCAGTGGGCCCCCGTCACTTTATCACTTTTGAGGAAAGTAAGATCGATGGCTAGTGTAAGATCTCAAGCCTCTGACAAAACCCATGAGAACTTATGCCCATCGTCAATCTTTTGTAGATGTCAGGACTCTCTGACACATTCAAAAACTAGGTCCCACTGACAACCTTAACATTAGATTCCAAATCGATGGCTATCACATGATTGCGAAGGGGAAGAATATTCCTTGCTATCATGCGACAACCACTAGATCTTCAGTCGACTAACAACTTGACCCCACCTCTCCATATCATCTTTTCTTTTGGTCAATAAAATGTCACCACTTGTGCTTATGTGGCAGTGGTCCCACCTGCATTGAAAGGGTTACATCA
Organism: Chamaecyparis obtusa; assembly: GCA_027943335.1. NCBI lineage: Eukaryota > Viridiplantae > Streptophyta > Pinopsida > Cupressales > Cupressaceae > Chamaecyparis > Chamaecyparis obtusa. Next base: position 2,385,869 of record BSBK01002596.1, on the reverse strand, counting down.
TGAAAATGAATCAATGATCGTCACAAAAGTGCAAGCCTCTGACAATACCCTTGCGCTTTAGCAACAACCGTCAAATCAAGATGGTGTTAGAAGGTTGGGCCTAGGAAAATATTCAGCTAGAACATAAGAAAAATTAAAGTAGAGGACTTAGGCTTTTAGGAAAAATTAGGCACTGAGGACCTTAGGAAATATTAAAGGACGTCGGGTCTAGGGACTTAGGAAAATAAATCAAGGGGGGCTGACATAAAACTTTAGTCGCATTATCGCAAGACATGAAAAAGGTTCACATGATCACATGACAAAGAGGTCACCAATTTTAACACATGTGTTAAAGGACTTTTAAGTGGCCTGAATAAATTAACATCAAATTAGAACAAGGCCAGGGCATAACAAAGGGTTTTTGAACATAACGGCTAGATTTTCAAGAATTTGAACTAAGGGCTTATGCCAGAGGCATGAAAAACATTGCAGAGACTAGGGGGAAAAAAGATATAGCCATGGAATTTTTTGCATGTGCTAACAGTGGCTCTATCTGGGGATGTATGCCTCCTGCAGGCATAGCAAGGATCTAGAATCACTGGTAAAAGCAGACCATCCCACTAGAAAATTGACAATAGAGAGCAACAGGACCAAAACCTTATAGACCAGGACAAAATAGGATAGGGGCAAGCAACTATTTATAGAATTTACCAAATGTACAGACCTAACTACTATTCATGGAGAGCAGAATACCTCAAAAGAAGTATTTCTTCAAGAATTGTCCATGAACTGGCAATTCCTGAACTTCACCATTTAACTCTTTGACCATATATGAATCTTGGCCCCATTTCTCATGAATTAGATATGGCCCTAGCTAGATGGGATCAAAATTACCATGTTTTCTTTTATCCTCCAATCTAGCATTCCAAATTAACACCAAATCACCAGGTTCAAACTTTCTATCAATAGTCTTCTTATCATACAAATTCTTAACCTACAACTGCAATCTGGCATTTCTTGCAACTGAGTCTCTTCTAGTCTCATCCAATCTAACGAGGTCCTCAATTCTCAATTGCATTTCATCATCTAAATCATCATCATATAACTGAACAAACATGTACATTTCCAATAAATTATTCTGAGGCATTCTTGCATGTATTCCATATACTAAATCAAAGGGTGCACAACCAATTTCCCTCTTCATAGTTACCCTATCAGCCCATAGAGCTAATGGTAGCTTTGAATTCCATGCCCTCTTATTCTTTTCAAGAATCCTCTTTAGGATTTTAATCAAACTCTTATTAGTAGATTCTTCCTAACCATTTCCTTGTGGGTGATAAGGTGAGGAATTAGAAATCTGAAATCCCAAACCTTTGCAAAAGTCCTTATACTCAGTAGACCTGAAGCACATTGCATTGTCACTTACTATCCTCTTAGGGAAACCAAACCTTGTAACAATATTATTCAACAAAAAATCAATTACCACCTTACTAGTTGCAATTCTTGTAGGTATAGCTTCTACCCAATTTGTAAAGTAATCAGTGGCAACTAAGATCCACGAGTGTCCTCCACTTGACTTGTTTGGTATCTCCCCTATGAAATCAATCCCCCATTGTTGGAAAGGAGCTTACACATCTACTAGTTTTAATGGCACATTACCTAAAAAATTTAAGCTTTCCAGAGAACCTTTGACAAGCATCACACCTCCTCACCAACTATTATGCATCCTTGAATATTGTGGGCCACCAGAATCCTACTCTCAAGATTTTATGAGCAGTTGTTTTACCCATATAATGCCCACCACAAACTCCCTCATGCATTTCTTTTAACAATTTGTTAGCCTAATCTTCATCAACACATTTCAAAAGTATGCAATCTAAATTCTTTCTATACAATTTACATTTCACAATTACATACTTGATAGCCTATAATTTCAATGTCCTCTTCTAATTATCATTCATTCCTATTGGACATCTCATATTTCTCAAGTAATAGATAATATCTTGATACCAAAAACAATCATCCATGTCACATTTATAATCAATTTCAGAATGATTTAACTGATTTCAATCAAGATTGGATTGAGCCATCAGTTTTGCCAATCCTTGTCCTCTAACCAACTTAGTAATCTGGACATCAACATTGAATTCTTAGATCCTATTGATCCATCTACATCTTCTCCCAGACACCTCTTGCTATGAGAAAATATCCTTCACAGCTACACTTGGCACAAAAGAAATCACAACTTCTCCCATCAAGTAACACCTAAAATCCTTGACTGCCTTCACAAGTGCATATGCCTATTTCTCATTTATGTCATACTTCAATTCAACAGCCTACAAAGATTTACTAAAAAATGCAATAGGCTGCTCAAAACCATCCTTATTCTTTTGTAACAAAACTGCAGCAATAGTATGAAAAGATGCAAAGGAAAAGATGTGCATTTGGACATTATAATCAGGTGCCTTAAGCACTGGTGCATCTTTTATAGCCTACTTGATATTTCTAAAAGCTTCATCAGGCTCACCCTCCTAATTGATTGTAGATCCCTTCTTCAACATCTTATAAATAGGTCTAGTAAGCTCTGTAAAATTTGTCATGAACCTCCTTAAGAAATTGACCTGACCAAAGAATGACTAAATTCCTTTAATATTCTTTGGCCTCTGAATTTTATCAATGGCTACTACCCTCTCTAGGTCAATTCTCACTCCTTGCTTCCCAACTAAGTGCCCAAGCAAGTTACCTTCAGTGACACCAAATGCACATTTCCTTGGGTTTAATGAAATACCATATTCCAAAGCCCTTATGAATATTTTCTCTAAATGAGTACAATGGTCTTCTTGCTTCTTGGAGTAGGTAGTTAAATCATCCTAATAAACAACAAGGAAATCATTGATAAAATCTAAAAAGGCAACATCCATTGCCCTCTGAAAAGTAGCACTAGCATTTGTGAGACCAAAAGGTATTCTCACATAGACGTATGTCCCCCAAGATGTTGTGAAAGTTGTCTTGAATTATTATGATTCTATAACAATCACCTGATTATAACCAGAGAAACCATCCATCATAGACATCAATTCTGATCTGGTCACTCTCTGCAACATAGCTTCCATATTAGGCAGACAATAGTTATCCTTTAATGAGCTGATGTTCAAATTCTTGAAGTCTACACAAAGCCTGATGTCACCATTCTTCTTTCTCATAGGAACAAGGTTTGAAACCTAAGAAGAGTGCCTTATAGGCTTGATAATTCCAGCATCTCTCAGTTTCATTAACTCTTCTTGCATCTTAGGTGCCAAAAAAGGATTGATAGGCCTTTGTTTTTGCTGGAAAGGTTTAGCATCTTCTTTCAAAGGAATGATATGCTGAAATAAATCTTCTCTATAAAATTTCAAGTCGTCATATGACCATGCAAAGACATGCCTGAATTTTCTCAATAATTCAATCAAAGATTTTCTCACATTGTTAGACATGTCCCTACCAATGTATACTTTCTTAGGTGCTTCATGTGTTCCAAGATTTATCTCCTCTAGATTAGCATGATCTTCTCTTTTGATATTATTTTAAACTCTATCCTGGTTATCAAAGACAGTCTCCAAAATAACAAGCCCCTTGGGAACCTTGTTAGTTCTAAGCTAAATAACTTCATTGCCAAAGACAACCTCCTTTCCTTCCACTGACTCAACCAAGGCTAAACAATCAAATTCTTGACCATGATACTGATCTTCACAACCCATAAACTTCAAGATATCATTATCATCATCAAAAACTTGCCAATTTTCAATATTGTCTGGTATACTAGGCCTAGCCTAAATTTCAACTTTAGAGATGCTAGTAAATGTAATATTAGTGGGATTGATTGCTATATTGGCTAACAAGTCAACCATCTTATTGTTACTCCTATCCTTCCACTCAATATTGAAGGCAGAAAAATGTTCAATCAAATCCCAAACTGCATTCCTATATTGTTTTAACCTCTTGTTCTTGGAACCATATATTGACCTGACTTGGGACACAACCAACTTAGAATCACCAACAACACTCAGGTACTTAATACCATGTTTTTGTGCCAACCTCAGTCCTAACAACAATGCCTCATACTCTGCTATATTGTTGGTACAAAATAAATTCAATGTGAAATAAATTTTTTAGGTCTTTCCATTAGGAGAAATAAGTAAAATACCTGCTCTTGCTCCATCCTTGCAATTTGCACCATCAAAGTACATTACCCACAAATCACCCTTGACAGAATTAACACTTACCTCAACAAAGATAGGTGACAAAAAAGGTTCCTTCTCAAGTACAAGGATCTCTTCCCTAAAAGCATTAATATCAGTATCCACAAAACATGTAGTTTCATTATCAATATTTCTCTCAATCATGTGGCATACTCTTGGCTCTCACTTAATCTTGACAAAATGATCATCAACCTTGAAAGTGGCATAGGACAGATCACACTGTAAACTTCCACCCATGGTAGCACTCCACCTTCTAGATAGTAGCATCCCATAATGATGAGGGATGTCTGCCACCAAAACACTCATTATTAACTCTTTCTCGAGATATGTTGCTAGCCTATATGGCATTGCATTGATAGTCCCAATAACTGGTACCTCCCTCTGATCCATTGCACAACATCTGCCTTGAACTATATCAACTTTAAGGCCCAAATTCTCCATGATTTTGATAGGCATGATAGTATTAGAGGCACCACTATCAATCATACAATTTCTTAGCTTCATTCCATTCACAAGAACACTTAAAAAGAATGGATCAATGTTCTCAAGGCTAGCATTGATAGAACTATCCAAATATCTAGGAGGAATTTGAGATACAATTCCCTAAGAAGCAACACCTTTCAAAGCTTTATCCTGAGATCCATTGCATGAAACATCATTGTTATGAACATTATCTACCCATGCAATAGCTCTATTTTTTTGTTCAAGGATTCTCAATAATTTTGACAATGGAACCTTAACTATAATTTGGGATAATACAGATAACATATCAACAAGAGAAAAGAAAGGTATCTCAATCTGCACTACTTTAGTATCCTTTTGCTTGTCTGATACATTAGGTGTATTGGCCACTCTCATTTTTTCAATCTTAGCCATTGTGTTAACTGGCTTCTCAATTTCATTAGAAAATTTTTCAACTCCAACTCCCTTAGGCTTGCAATTCTTACCTTTTATATTCTTGAATTTCACCGTGTGGTCACCTTTTGATTTTTTCTCATTAGGCTCTCTGAAGTTGGTACTCTTTATAAACATTCCTGCAGCCTTCTCATTTGTATTCCTTGCCACCATGCCTCTAGTTTGCACTTGGGCAATCATTTCTATAGTAATCCTATCCATCTCTTCTCTAGAAGGTCTTCTTAAATTTACTGTCTCAGAAGAAGAGTTCATGTTACATGTCTTCTTATCAATGTCTTCACTATCATAAAAAACCTCTTGATGAAAAAGGGCCTAATTATGTCTCTTCACATTTACATCTACTTCTTCATCAAAATTAGAATCATCTTCATATCCTAGATATGAAGTAGCCATGTTGCATCCAACATCATCTTGATCTTCTTCTTGATCTATCTCCTCATTGCCAAAATCTTGATTTGCAACCATAGAATGTGCAACCACACAATGCTCTACAAAATGAGGGGACTAGCATGCAACACACCAAGGTATGTCCTCCATGACATTTATTGAAGCTTTTTGTAGAGGGTCAGGGACACCTCTATCATTATTTCCTCTGGCAATAGGGACAATAAGCTTTCCATCCTTCCATTGGGTGTTGTAGGGGTAGTTCTGCAATCTATTCTGCTTATTGAAATTGTTGTTGAGCTGAGGCATTTTATTGGTAGGAGTACTGATGTTCCTATTTGGAGGTTCCTTCAAATCCTTCAATGCATTCAGCACCTTATCCCATTTATCTTCTTCTTGCCTCCTAGTTCCAACATTCCTATCATTTTCTTTTTTGTATCTCTTGTCTCCAAACAACTTTGGGTTATCTCTTTTCCCACCCAACTTCCCTGATATCTGCATATTGTTCTCAATATTGAAAGCAATCCTAAAAGCATCTCTAAGGGTTCTTGGTTCTTTATCCCTTAACAAGTATCCCATCTTTCCATCAAATGCATTGAAGTATGTGCTCAGACAAACATTGTCATCTAACCGCATAACTTGGAACAACTTATGCATGCCATTCTAAAATCTCATGTTGAATTTAGTTGTACACTCATTTTGATTTTTCCTTATGGTATTGAATTCATTCAACATAAAACTAGCATTAGACCTATCACCATACTACTCTTTAAAACATCTCTCAAAGGAATCCCAAGTATCAAAACATTTATCAGGAAGTCTCTTGAACCAATCTCTAGCATCCTCCATTAGAGATTGAACAAATAACTTCATGACTACATCCTCATGCTCTACCTCATAATCGTTAAGCATATAAAAAAATAATCTAAGATGCTCCTCACAACTAATAGCATTATTACCAGCAAACTTGGGTACCTTATCTCTTATATCATTTGGAAAAGCATTCAGGTAACCAGGAATTCCATCAAAACTAATTTTCCTATAGCCTTCTAATTGCATAGGTCTTCTTTGAAAACTTGAACTAGTGTTAACCCTAGGATCAACATTTGCATTTACATTTCCATCTACTTGTGTATTTGACTGTTGCCTAGGATCAACACCTACCCTAGCAGATGAAGAAGGAATTGAACTAGTAGCATTACTAAGTGGAATAGTAGTGTTCATAGATGGCATACCTAGTTTAGTAGCAGATGGGCCAAGAGCATTGGCTGATGAAGCCTTCAAGAACTAGATCTTTCTTCTCTTTTCTACAATGGAAGCTTCAATTTCAGCCCTCTCTAATTCTCTTGCAAGGTCCTCATCTTCTTTTCTGCTTCTTTCTATCTATGTGTCTTTATTTGAATTAGGTGGTGGGACCCCTGGTATTGTCAATGATCTTCTTGTTTGATGTCCCACCATATTTTGCTTTCCTTTTTCACCAATGACAATAGCAGGCCTAGTGATCTCATGCCCATCTTTATCTTTAGGGAGGGAATCATAACTTTGAGCTTGTCTGACCATAGGGCCCTCCTTATCAAATTCATGTTCTTGCAGTAAGTGCTCCTGCTCACTTCTCAAATCCTCAAGATCACCAAAAACATCATGTTGTAAAGTCTTAGGAGTAGAAGTAAGCATCTTGTTTCTCTCCTTCATTTCATTAATATTTCTAAGGAGAGACTATCTTTTTATTAGAGCATTCACCTTTTCAGCTTCTCTCTCCTCTTGTAACCTCTTATGTATGGCATCCTATTCTGCCAACTACAACCTTAGTGCATTTAAATCATCTGGGTCTACCATAATGTCATCAAAGCCTGATGACACATCCATATTAGTGAGATTTTGATATGGGAAGTGGACTTGCCTTGGTCTCATGGGCTCCCTTCTGAAATTATCTTCTTCAAGATCTAAATCAATCTCCAAACCCATCTCTCTAGCCTGTTCATCTTGACTTGTAGGCAATGGACCCTTGTCTTGAAATATAGCCTCTGGGGTATCATAAAATCTATCTTCAAAGCAACCACCATCTGATCTAGAAACTCTATCCTATGAACCTTCCTCACTTGAGGAAACATGTGGTGCTCTACCTCTAGTATTTATTTGTTCTCTTATGGGAGCACTAGTAGACTCACCATTCCTTCTGATCCAACTCTTCTTCTCCTATCTAGGCAATTGTTCTAGACTGACCTCCGGATTCTTTTTGACAAAGGACCTAGTATTCCTCCTCTTGTCCATGATTTATAGCTTATAGTACTGGTTCTAACCTTTTGAGTTGCCACCCACGAAGTGGGAAATCTTAACCGAATATAACAGGAAAACAAGAGTGCATTTAACAATCTTTGTCTTCTAGACTCTCCCTAGTAGAGTTGCCATTTTGTTGGTAGTTCCCTTTGATCTTCAACTTGTAGATTTATACTTTGATGGATAATTTTAATAACACCTTCACTCTATGACCACTCCAAAGTCTACAAGGAAGAGGGCCAATTAACAAGGATCAAAAGAGATCCTCCTACACTTTGAGCTCTAATGCTCAGGTGGGTGTACCCTTGATTCACTTCTTCAAAGGAATCCTAAAATGTTATACCAATATACTCTTTACTAACTAATTTAAGGTTTTGATCATTTAAATTTATGTGTGATTGACTATGATGGACTGCCTCCAGAGAATGGACCAGTGCCTTAACCAGAGCATAGAGTCACTCACCAACATATATTAATTGAACCCTAAATAAAATACACATGAACTCAGAGTAAGTGCTTTGCCTATTACCCCCCTCACTCCCAAACATGATCATCAAATTCCAATCTAACAATGAACTCACTGAAATCACCCTAAAGGCTTTAATGCTAACTTTGTTAGGAACTCCAAGTTGATCTCACAATACTCTTTGTTTACCATATGCTAATCCACTTTGTAACCTTAACATATATGGATCCAAAATTAGAAAAAGAAGACAATCAAAGATTTGAGATAGGAATTCAAGTGTATTCTCATTAATTTTTGAAATCAATACATTACCAAACAACAAAATACCAAAGGAATAGACCCAAAATCCAGGCTCTCCTTGCTTAATATAATACCATCAACAACAACCAGGGACCAAAGAAAGTTTTGGAACCCGCACTAAGTCAAAAATCCTGCTATATATACCCCATAGTCATGTTGGAAACCCAAAATAGGTTGCAATAAGCTATGAATGACTAGGGTTAGGGTTTCACCCACTAAACCCACAAGAAATGGTCACAAATTTATTATAGGGGATGAAAACCAGTCGGCCATGCTTGAGAAAGATTTTCACTTATGATAGATCTCTGAAAAAAGTACTATAAATCATGAAATTCTATGTCAATCAGTCCTTTTAGCTGCCTGCAACATGCCTTGAGGAATAAAACCATCCAGTACAAACCCCTGCAAATGATCATGGCACACCTTGGACCACTCTGCAATAGCAAGCGCCACCAAACAAATCAAATCTAGCCTTGAAAGAATTTAATTTTAGTCCTTCTAGTCATAGGAAACCCCTCACAAATTTGAATTTGAAAAACAATGGTCATTTCCAATCACCAATGACAAATCGGTGGCCTATATTCAAATCTGAATCAACTTTAAGTCCTGACCATTAGATCTTCATGTTTCATGGGATTTATGTCCTTAACCTCTATAGGAATCCTAGTTTACATTTAGCGACCACATGACAATGCATTTTCCTCTTCACAGAATGAAATCTTAACTCACCGGTTAACCCCGCGAACTAGTGAAAAAAGGAGATCTAACCTACCTTGGTTAAATCTGGCGAATTGGTGACAAAAGGCTTTTGCTAGTTCGTAGAACATTTTAAGCCACTGCTAAAATATTTAGCGATCACACAACCTTCCTTCACTAAATCGCCAATCATTTTGGAACACCACCATTTTATTTCATGAATGAGCGAAAAGCGCTGAAATCTTATTGGGTCGCTAAACAAATTTATCAGGACCACCAAACCATTAGACCCCACTTGGGCCCTCTTTATGCCACTTGTCATCACCTCATTTTCTACAATCACTCAATCACCCCTAACATAGGACCCACTGACATGTCCAAGTAAGATGCGAGATCAACGGATGGCGCATGATCTCAAGGGGTAGGAATAATCCTTAAGATCATGCACCGACCGTTGATTAAAAAACCTTCTTTGTAGGCCCCATTGACAAGATCCTTTTTAGCAACACATCGACCAATAAGAGAATGCCAACTGTGCCAACATGGTAGTGGACTCGCGTCACTTTATCACTTCTGAGGAAAGTAAGATTGATGGCCAGCGTAAGATCTCAAGCCTCTGACAAAACCCATGAGAACTTACACCTTTCATCGATCTTCTATAGATTTTAGGACCCTCTGACGCATTCGGAAACTATGTCCCACTAACAACCTTTACATTAGATTCCAAATTGATGGTTCTCACATGATTGCGAAGGGGAATAATATTCCTTGCAATCATGTGACAACCACTAGATCTTCAATTGACTGACAACTTGACCCCACCCTGCCATATCATCTTTTCTTTCAACCAATAAAATGTCTCCACTTGTTCTTATGTGGCTGTGGTCCCACCTGCATTGAAAGGGTTACGTCATGAAAATGAATGAATGATCATCGCAAAAGTGCAAGCCTCTGACAATACCCTTGCGCTTTAGCGACAACCATCGAATCAAGATGGTGTTAGAAGGCCGGGCCCAGGAAAATATTAAGCCATTGCATAAGAAAAATTAAAGCGTGGGACTTAGGCTTTTTGGAAAAATTAGGCATTGAGGACCTTAGGAAATATTAAAGGCCACTAGGGTTAGAGACTTAGGAAAATAAATCAATGGGGGCCGACATAAAACTTTAGTCGCATGATTGCAAGACATGAAAAAGGTTCACACAATCACGTGACAAAGAGGTCACTGATTTTAACACATGTGTTAGAGGAATTTTAAGTGGCCTGAATAAAGTAACATCAAATTAGAACAAGGCCAGGGCATAACAAAGGGTTTTTGAACATAACGGCTAGATTTTCAAGAATTTGAACTAAGGGCTAATGTCAGAGGCATGAAAAACATTACAGAGACCAGGGGGAAAAGCTACAGCCATGGAATTTTTTTCACATGCTAACAGCTCTAATGTTATCAATCAGCTGTGTGCTCAAGATCTCACATAGATTGAACCCTCCATTTTCTCGAACAAGTCTAATTGCTACAAGAATAGTGGTCGCAGACACACTATTCACCCTCTTGGTGTGCTGAAACCTATAACCTAATATCATAGACATCAATTTGATGTCTTTCTCCTCTATAGGCTCACTTTTCATTCCATGTCTATTACTTCTTGAATTACATGATTGTTCTACTATTTTTCTCACATCCTTGCTTGCTGGGAGAATGACACTTATCCTTGAAAGGCTTGCCATTTCATGAATAAGGTCTCCTGTGATTCTCACTGGAACTTCATGTATCTAGAAGTGGTCATCATGAATCCTACTAAGCAATATATTAATCCATTCATTATCATAAAACTCATACACCATAACATATTAAACTATGGGATGGTTTTCTAGTTGTGTGAACTCATCTAGGAAGGGTCTATTTGGCTTTATTATAGTTTCAATGTGCTCTCTAATCCTATCAAGTCCAACTGGTTCTTTCTTGTAGTAAATGTATCCTCGGATGTCTTCAACATGCATGACACCCATAGGGGTTCTTGACAGTGCACCTTCTAGGTCATCTAGGGTAGACTTAAAAGGGTGCCTTTTGAAAATATATATTTTCCTTTCCACAATATCAAACACAATAGGTGTAGCCCTAAATTACTTGTTTTATCACTTCAAATCAGTTTTCAAGAACTTTTGAATCATTATGGTGAATTAGAGCTTTGAAAGTGATCAATCACACTCTTTCACCGGTGAATCAAACTTCAAAACTTCACAATCAACTACTAGAGCTTCTATGATCTCCAATCACTCTAACTTGAATGCAATGAGTGATCTACAAGTCTATGTGTAATTTAAAGTGAAAATTCCCCCATTAATGCTTGCCACGTAAACTAGAATTTGACTAACAATTTCTAACTTCCATTATATAATCGATCAGGTAGTGCGCTCTTGCACATAGCCTCAAATAATCTCCAAAAGGTTAAATCCAAAGGCACATACTCTGAGGGTGAGTATACTGGCCGCACAGAGGTCTAGAGATAAATTAGCTCCCCCTATGACCCTGAGGGTCATTCATCCAAATATAGAGGGTGTGTCCACTATGGATGCATCCAATACATACTCATCAACCTTATCCTTCTTTGCCTCTAACCAAATCAAGCTTGAATCTTCTGCAGTTTTGACAAACTTGACTTCTCCTTCGGTATCTAATATTGATTCTTCTAGCTTTTTAGGGCTTTCCTCACTTTGCATTCTTGATCTACAAAACTTTGAGATGTGTCCAGCCTTGTTACAAGAGTGACAAATAACTAGAGGCCTTAAATTCTTTAGCATATTGATATGGGTTACCATTTTACACTATTTAGATGAGTGAACATTATAATTACATATCTGACATGTAATACTTGGAGAACTTCTTGCATTTTTTTGATTCTAATTTCTCTGATTATGGTGAGTCTTGTTCTTCTAACTTGTTCTACAATTCATAGCTCTATGATCAAATTTATTGCATGAATAACAATAACCATTGAAAGGTCTTACCTCTTTACAATTCCTTTCTACATATCCATGCATTTTACATGCATAACAAGTTTGGTCTACTAGCTTGTGATCATCTTTAGATGGTTCAGTATTGTCTTTAGTCTGATTTTCAGTCTTCTTGGCATCTGTGGTGTCTTTTGTTGCTTTCATTCTTTCTCTCATGTTGTCAATCTAATTTTGTGCTTCATTGAATTCAATGATGTTGGTATCTCCTTTAAGCTCCTAAGCATATAACTAAGATTCAATAAGATCCTTTCTTGTCTGTAATTTATCAATGTGATTCTTTGCTTCAATCAATTCAAATTCAATCTTTTCTTTGCTATTTCTTAGCTCCAATATTTCCATGTTTACTTGCCTCAATTCTTCATTTACTTGAAGGTTCTCTTCCATTTTCTCATCATAAAATTCTTTATTGTTAGTTATCTTTTCATCCAACTCTTCAATCTGATCTTATAAAGATGTGTTCTCCTCATTCAACTTCTTAACCATTTTTCCCAAATCATTATTTCTAAAATGTTTTAAATATTGACTTAGTTTCTTGATGAATACTTGTGCCCTACTAAATTTCAATTTTAGTTCTTCAACTTCTTTCTTAGATCTATCAAGGTCTTCAAGAGCTGCCATAAGATTTTTCTTCAGATGTTTTTCTTCTTTTGAACCCATTGATCTCCTCAAGTTGTTAAACTTCTCTTTAGAGGACCAGAGCTCTGATACCAATTGTTAGGAATGGGAACACTGAGAGGGGGGTGAATCAATGTTCACTATTTTTAATCTTTTTTCTTTGCTCTTAAAACTTAACTTCAATGCTTACCTACTGAAATGAACATAAACTTAAATAAGATACATAAACACAACACATAACACCACTATGGTTATGGGGAAACCCAAATAGGTAAGAACCCCGGTGGGAATTGACACCCACTAAGAACTACACTAGTATCTTGTGATCCTTGTTAGAAGATCTACAACCCTATTAGGAGTTGTTCTTTATAATTCTTTTAGTACAGTGACCTAGTCAAAGGTCAGACACTATTAGGACTCTTTTACAATAACCTTGTTAGGGGTGGGGACACACTATCCCAGAGCTCACTGCTCAAATACTGAAGGCTACAACCGTCTGATCTCAGATACATACTATATCTGCTAGATGAACTAGTGTTGTGACACTGCTTGTCTGATCAGTTCCTTTGATGTACTGATGTTTTGACCTCTTGCAAAGCTCTAATACATTCTTACTTCTCTTCACAAAATTCTTTTGTGCTTATCTTATCTCTATATCCACTTCCATGCCTTATTACAAGGGCACATCTAATATTTATATGCGCTTAACAAAACAATTGACTAGGTCAACCTATAGCCGATTACATACATTGCTTCCAAGTGAGTTGGATCAAGCATGTTTACAAAAAAACATAATTACATGTCTAAAAATTAATTACAATAGGTGCATAGCCTTTACAAAATAATAATATCATCGCTAATCAAATTACCAACAGTCAGTTGCATACTCTATTCTGTTTTGGCATTCATTGTCTGTGCTTCTTCAACTGTCTATATCTTCGTCATACTATATCTTCTGATCATGAGCTCTTAGACATATCATGAATACACTCTTAACAACTTATCTTCTAGGGCACATACCATAACTCTATCATACACACGTGTTGATGCTCTAATCTATTGGTGCTTTGTTAACTGTCTAGTCTTCTATACTTAACCAAATTTTGATCTTTCGATAATGTGCCCTGACTCCAAAACACTATATGACTTTGTTGCCATAATGAAAACACTAAATCTAGTCATATACAATAGTATAGTCAAATTTATAATAATATGATGATGAAAAAAACTTTATTGAGAAGCTAAAAGAAAAATTAGAAGAACTGAAAGAAAAGAAAGAACCTACAATTCAAGTCAAGGACTGTGATGAAGTTTCAAAACTAAAGAAATAAAATGAGATTCTTAAACATGAGTTGAAGATTATAGATGTAAAGTTAAGCTTGAATGATGGAAATGGAAAAGATGAATCAAATCTAAAGTCTAAAAATGAAGATCTAAAGTCTAAACTTTGTAAAGTGACATCTGAACTTGAGAAAACTAAATTGCAATATGATGAACTTGAGAAGTACAATACAATTGTGAAAGGTGAATTGACTTAGTCTAAAAAAAATCTTGAAAAAAAATATTCCAATAGTGATAATATTGATGAACAAATGTCTTATAAAAAGATATATTATGATACAACTGGTCTTGGATATAATTCATTTAAGATAAGTGAAGAATGCAAAGAACTAGATTTGAAACCCCCCGAGAACCAACATGAAAGGAAATATGATGAAGCTAAATTTTTTGAAGAGATACCTAATCCACCTAAAGAAGATGAACCACCTAAAGATATGCGAAGAGAATTCAAAGGTGGATGTTTTTTAGGTAATACTTTTGGACATATGAAGAGAGAATTCATAGGTAAGAAATTTAAACCTATCTCTGGTTATTGTTATAATTGTCATGGTTTTCTAAATAGATCTTTTGATTGTAAGAAACCTAGATCCAATGATAAAAATAGTAGTAGTAGAATGTTTACATATACTAACCATGTAGATAAAAGACCTACTAAAGATATGAACAAAAGGAATGGAGTTGTGTGTTATAGATGCAACAAGATTGGACATATTACTAGAAATTGTAGAGCACAAATCAGTCAAACAGGACCAAGATATGGAAACAATGGAGTAGTTTTTTAGATATGCAACAACTTTGGTCATACAACAAGATTTTGTAGAATGAAAAACATGAGAAACCCTAATCCTATAAACTATAAAAGGAAAAATGAGGAAACAAACAACAATCAGAATGGATGTTGTAGTAACTTGGATGAAGTTAAATTTGTTAAAGCCATAGATAAACAAAGCACACTTAGATACCTAGAAATCAAATAGGTGAAGTACCTGATAGTAAGAGTGAATCATTGTCTAATCTTTCTTTAAACATTTAAGTAATTATTTAGATTAGAATAGAGTATTAGAGTAGTGTAGAAGATAGAGTAGATTGAATTAAGTCTTGTGAAGTTAGTATGAGATATTATATGATGTAATTATGCTATGGTTAAGAGTGCATGAAATTATATGAATGTATGTGAGTACATGGAAAGAATGAACTTTTGTAGGTAACCAGGAACAACGTTTTGGTATGAAGTGGCAAAGAAATTTAATGAGATATCAAAATCTTGAAAGAATTAAAGGATAAAAAAATATGATCATTATTAGTTGATCATTCAAGTGATTACAGGTGATAAGGAGAGTGATTCAGTGGAGATTAAGAACATTTTGCAAGATTTGGAGAAAGATTTTGTGCCAGATCTGTGCAAAGTGCTAAATTATGATTCTTGGGGTATTTTGCTAAGTAAGCACTATAAAGTAGTTAATTTTTAGGAGAACCATAGATGCATCACTTGTTCACCATATAAAATATTCAGTCAGACCTAGAGTAAAAAGGGAATCAATAGAGCCATTGGAAGAAGACCCTAGTCTAGTGTTATCATCTGTTTTAGACATAGTTTTGCACTTGGAAGATGTAATGGTTATTTAAAATGCAAGTTTGAGACCATAAGAGATGGTAATCTGATCAAGGTATATGAGAAGATATTTAAACAGGACATGCCATACAAAGAAGGCTTTGAACATTTGAAAGATATTGATGTTATCAAGTATCCACTTCATTATGAATTCCAGGATGATGAATGCACTAAGATTATTTTGAGTAGAATCCACAATGGTAAATTTTGGTTATATGATAGAGTGATAGACATGACCATAGACCTTATTCATGAGGTAATTGGTCTATCTAAATCTGGATTAATTTCTTGTAATGACAAAAATGTAAAGAAAACTAGGTTGGATAACACTAAGTCATCTTACAATGGAAGAGGAATTGTAATAAAAAAGATAATATAGGATGATATTATATATGTGTATCATCTTAAAATGGAATCACTTCCATCTTGATAGGTTTAGCACCCTCTTTTAGTACATTTATCATGATAGACTTGCATTTAGGATGTGTTTTGCACTTATCTTCTTCATTCTAGGTGAAATTAGGGTTAGGATCATGTGGATTCTCCTCATTTTCCCTCTTTTGTGGCTCTATTTTCTAGGTAGGACTTAGAAATAGGTCCTCCTAGCTTTCATCATAGTCATCATAGGATTTTATGCCTATCCCATGTATTCTGTCTTGATCTGATATCATTTTTAGGTCTCTAGGCATCCTCAGGACCTCCTATCTTGATGTTGATTGGATCTGGGTAAAGGGTCAAATTCAAGGTTGATCTTGACTAGGTCAAGATCAAGCTCAAACCTGACTAGGTTAGGTCCAACCTTGATTTTTCCCCCCTCATTCAATTTCTAGAATCTTTGATTTTTGGGCATCAGGCTTTCAGGATATTTATTTTCCCACCTCTGGGTTACCCATTTCGGGTTTTGGGATGGTAAATCCTCTAATTGCATTTAATATAGGTATATTTTCTAAAGGTTAGGACCTAATTGGGATTTAATTCTCCAAGGTGGCCCCTCTAGAGGATTGTGCCCTAGTTCAGTATAAAAGGAGGCCTTCCTCTCTCATTTTCACATCAAGTTTTTCAAGCTCAAGCACTCTCAAGCAAGGTGATTGATCCAACATCCATTATCCACATCTCTCCATCATTTTTTTTGAGTAAGAAGGTTTCAAGAAAGCAAGGAGTGGTGAAGATGTAAGATAGCAAGAGGATGATATAGGACATCAAGCCATTGTTGACATCAAGCATCTTTTGTGAGCACATATTCGAAGCAAGAGAGATCCTTTCTTCCTTGATCCACCATCAACTTTCAAGCATTAAAAAATTCAATCATGGGGTAACAATTACAGATTGTGAGTTTGGTAGAAGTACTTTAGCCTTGGGGGCTTGGTATGCTTTTCTATCTCATTCAAGTCTATGCATTGTTATTTCATACACATTCATGCTAGGGTTTTGATCTAGAGGATTAGATCTTGGCATTACACTTTCAATACATACACACACACACATTCTATTTCAATCAGCTATTCATGGAGGTGGAGACCACTAAAATGGGTGTTTGGCTAAGGCAAAACCCTATATAGCGACCCCAAAAACTACCTTTTTCAGATATCTACAGTCATTGTTTCAAGAATCAAAGGATAGATTTGAGTACCCTTTTTGCCAAACTTTTAGGATCTATGAACATAATTCAAATTAGACTTCAAATAAATAATGTAGCATTTGACCTTTTATGAGGGTCAAACCCGACCTGAGCTCATCTTGGAGAAATATTTTTGGGTTTTCTCTATCTCGACTTTTTGATCATAGATCTCATCGCAGACTCTTCCAAAACCTCATACAGACTTCATAAAATAGGTATTTCCAAATCAATTTCCAAATGAGGTATGTATCTTGACCTAATTAATTTCCAAGTATTTCCAGATTTACTATGCTATGCCAATTCCAATTTCAATTCAAATGAATAAGTGTTGAATTTTAGGTACATTACCAAGCTTCCATTTTTACCCCTATTCATTTTGGTGAACCCATTTATGACAACTCTTTCTTTTATGGTGTTAGATTTAAATCTTGTATGCTTATAAGATTAGATTTCTTTCTTGCATTTATATTTCAAAAATACAAAAAAGTTGCAAAATTCCTTTAAAAATACAAAAATATTTACATTTTCATGCTTTTAGTGCTTTCTTTGTATTCAACATGTATGATTCTTATTTTGAGTATTTTGATGAGGCTTTTATTGTAAAAGAGGATACATTTCCTAATGAGGTACATGGTAGTGAGGATGAAAATGGTTTGAATTGTTAGAGTAATCATACTTTATGCTTATTAATTAAATCACTTTGGTTTAATTAATTAAGTCATTTATTACTCTATTTACTTAAGCTATCTTTTAGGTGCATTATAATTAATATATTTATTAATTATAATGTGCAACCTAGCTTTATTTTTTGCTTTATAGCTTTAGGGTTTTATTGTTCACCTATATGGTTGAACCCTTTGTATATTCTTTTCAGATAATCTTGGAATACAATTTTCTCTTTGCATGTCCATAAGATGTCTCTGGCTTTTTGGCCTCCATGACTTTCTTGCTTTCTGTTCTTTGCTTCTTCCATGTGACAGGGTTATGCATGCAGGTGTTCTTGGGAGATTAGTATTTCACCTAATCTAACATGGTATCAGAGCCATCTTGCTGCTCACTGCTCATGTTTTTGTTGAAGTGATTCAGAAGTAGGACGTTATTTTTTGTTTCTTTTTTGCCTGCAAAAAAGAAAAAAAAAATTTTGGGGGTATTTTGAGCAAAAACGGATGCCACCATTGCGTCCGAAAGGTTCGAGATAGCCAGAATCCATATAAAATTTGTCCATTTTAGACACTTTTACAATTTGAGGCAAAATTTTTTAGGTACCAGGCCGTACGACCTGGCACACGGATCAAGACAGGCGATTTTCAAAAAAAAATTATTAAAATTTTTTTTGCTAAGGGGCGGCCTCCCGGGCGCCACCCAGCGGCCACCCGGGCGCCACCCCACGGCCTCCGCCGAGCCGCTAGCAGCTGCAAGCGCTGTCGCAGCGGCCGCCACCGCCCCCATTACCGGCCAGCGGGCTCCCTCTGCTCTGCCACCACCGGCTGCTCCGCCCCCGGGCTCCGCGTCCATTCGCGGCCCCCGCTCCGCTACAGAGCCGTCGTCGGCTCCTCCGCCACCCCGCTGGCCTCCTCCGCCGGCCCCGCTCCGCCCACCGCTCCGCCGGCCACCCAGTGGGTTTTTAAGCCCTGCGGGCCCTAGCGGTGGTCACATGGGTGACCGGGAGCTCTGGCTCCAGCCCCCTGCGTGTGCCATGCGCCCAGGGGCTCAATTTTTTCAGCCCCAGGGGCTCTAAATTCTTCTTGTGGAGCCTTTCTAACCCTCCCGCGCTATTTTTGCTCTATCTGGAGCATACGGAGGTCTTTTTTGGACTTCTTTATATCGTCGGAAAGCTCTTTCTGAGCTCTTTCCGATTATGGAGGTTAGAATTTTTGGATCTTCTGTTTTGATAGTGTTTTTTTTCTGTCAAAGGTGATATTTATTTTTTGCCTTCCGGGAGCCATATCTCGCTCATCCGGACTCATTTTTGGGCTCACCAGATATCGTTGGAAAGCTGGTTGCGTGAGTTATTCAGTTGCAGGGGTCTTTTATCCAGATTTTGCTCCAGGTTTTCTCTCCTCTAAGTTTTGCACTTTCACACTCTGGCGGATTACTTGGGTTCTACAGGTCCTGGGATCTCTTCTTCTGTTCTTCTAGCTCACTCTTCTTTCTGACTTCTGAGCATTGTATGCTTCTCTTTTGTTGCATTCTTTTTTCTGTAAACGCACTGAGATAAAGTGCCTACTTTTGCATATCTGGGATCTTGTACACCTTGTGTTTGTTTGTACTCGCACTCAGTTATAAAGTGCCATGGGGGGTTATGATGTTTTGCCTTTTGTGCTCATCCACCTTTGTCAAGTGAGTGTACCTTCGATGACATTAGCCCATGCTGTGTGTCCAGAAAATCTATTCTTCTTCTTCGACACCGCACTTTATCCTGTGCGTGTACTTCTGTTGCACTGTTGGTGTTCCTGATTCTTCTTCTTGCAGATGTTTCTGGCATTGCATTTCAGTGTTCCTGTCACCCCTCTCTCTATTCAGCATTATGGGGGGGTTCACCTGTTGGCTCTATTGCTTCCTTGGTTCGGTTGAGTGATCTACATATTCAGTTTTTGTTCCTATGTACTAGGCGGATGCAGTGACTAGGCACCTATGCATTTCGGTGAGATGGTTCATCTACTATATAGACACTCATTCATTCCTATTTTGGAGGTCACCTCTTTGATTGATCAGCTCTTCAGACTTTGTCTTCTCTACCTGGTCATGCACTATTTTAGTGGGGGTTCCAGCAGTATTCTTCTGATAGTGTTTGCAGCTTCATGCTTCGGAGATGCTTCATGCTCTTTCTTGTTCCTTTCTTTGGGACATTCCCTAGATTGGAGGCTTTGTTTCCTTCATCTAGTTTATTTTCTTGTACTTGGGTACCTGATCAGGCCTTGTTGCCGGGACCCATTTTCTGCTTTCATAGCTGTGCTAGGTTAGCTTCCCTCTTCAGCTACGCTTAAGGGGGGGTGTTAGAGTAATCATACTTTATGCTTATTAATTAAATCACTTTGGTTTAATTAATTAAGTCATTTATTACTCTATTTACTTAAGCTATCTTTTAGGTGCATTATAATTAATATATTTATTAATTATAATGTGCAACCTAGCTTTATTTTTTGCTTTATAGCTTTAGGGTTTTATTGTTCACCTATATGGTTGAACCCTTTGTATATTCTTTTCAGATAATCTTGGAATACAATTTTCTCTTTGCATGTCCATAAGATGTCTCTGGCTTTTTGGCCTCCATGACTTTCTTGCTTTCTGTTCTTTGCTTCTTCCATGTGACAGGGTTATGCATGCAGGTGTTCTTGGGAGATTAGTATTTCACCTAATCTAACATTCCACCTTTGTCAAGTGAGTGTACCTTCCACGACATTAGCCCATGTAGTGTGTCTGTGACACCGCCCTTTATCCTGTGTGTGTGCTTTTGTTGCACTGTTGGTGTTCCTGGTTCTTCTTCTGCAGTTGTTTCTGGCATCGCATTTCAGTGTTCCTGTCACCTCTCCCAGTTCAACATTATGGGGGGGTTCACCTGTTGGTTCTATTGCTTCCTGGTTCGATTGATCAACTCTTCAGACGTTTGTCTTCTCTACCTGGTCATGCACTTCAGTGGGGGTTCCAGCAGTATCTTCTGACAGAGTTTTCAGACATGCTTCGGAGTTGCTTCTTGCTCTTTTCTTGTTCCTTTCTCTGGGACATCTTTTTCTTTGTTTTGGGTACTTGATCAGGCCTTGTTACTGGGACCCATCTTTCCTGCTTTCTGCAGTAGTTTAGCTTTTTTGCTTCTCCCTAAGTTACACTTAAGGGGGGGTGTTAGAGTAGTCGAGTATTGCTAATAATTAAATTAGTTAATTATTAGTTTATCTACTCTTTGCTTAAGTTAGACTTAGGAAAGTTTCCTTTTCTTAGAAGTTTCCCTTTTAGGGTTTCGGTATCCTTTATAAGGATTCACCGCTTTGTAATTCATAAGGAGATTGTATTATAATTTCATTTGGTTAATAGAAGATTTTTTCTATCACAATGATTTTCCTGTCTCTGGCCTTTTGGCCGCCATAGTTTCTGCCTTCTCTTCTGTCTTCATTCTTGTAGTAGTCTTTGCATGCAGTTGTTCTTGGGAAGATTTGATGTTTATCAAATCTAACATGAATATGATCTCCATGGATCCTATTCCTATTTCACTCTCCTCCACAACCTCTCCAATTGACCTTTACCATAGGGTGTGTGCATGGTTACCTTCATGTCCCACTATTTGTAACATTGATAAACCTAAAATGATATATCCTGCAACTTTGATGATGGTAAAAGGATGTCCTCCTATAACCATTAAGGGTAAACCTAGAGATCCTTTGGATTTCTTTGATAATACTGATTTCATTTCACATGCTTATCACACATGGAATAACCCTCAATCTACTGTTCTAGTTTCTTTACCTCCTTCTCAACCTATGCTTCCTCGAGCACCTAGGTATCCATCTAACTTTAAGGAGTACAACTTAGTTGACCAATTACGTGCTACTCTTGCTAAGATATCTTTATGGGAATTACTTGAAACTTCCTCGACATATCATGAGGCATTGCAAAAATCTTTATCTACTCTTCCTGCTTCACCTCCTAATCAAGAGAATATTCATTCTATTTTGGATTGTATGCATACTATGCCTTCTATACCTCCTATTGTATTTTTTGATAATGACTTACCTTCCCTAGAGGTGTAGAATCAATATGATACTCTTATGGTGGCTGTCTCTATTAATCATAGTATCATTCGAAGAACCTTAATTGATAATGGATCTAGACTTAATGTTTGTAGCATGGATATTCTCAAGGCAATTAAGGTTGATATATCTACTATTCAACTTGATAATGTTCCTATATGTGGATTTGACAATATCGCGAAAAGAACTTTGGGCATTATTACCTTACTTGTTAAAGCTGGTCTAGTTATTCTAAATACTCCTATTCATGTTATGCTTGGACCTCTCAATTATAATCTTCTTTAAGGAAGACCATGGTTACATACTATGCATGCAGTTCCTTCTACTCTTCATCGCAAGGTTAGGTTCATCTATAATAGCTTAATGTATACATTACATGCGGATGATGCCCCGAATCCTTGCTTAAATGCTAAATATGCCAAGAACTTTGAACCTAATCAAACTAGTAAAGAGATTGAAAAACAATCAGAGATACAACAACTTGAGATTCAACAACAAGAAGCCCTATCTTCTTCTTCTTTGAATGAGGATGATTGGGGGACATTGGATTTTAATCCTACATTTATTGGAGAATACAAGGTCTCTGATTTGGAATTCATGAAGCAACATAATGAATTTGAGAAAAAAGTTTTTATTTCTTCACCAATTTCTGAAGAATTAAAAAGTAATTTTGTTGCTACTTTGATAAATGAAATGCTTGACACTATAAAGCCTGATTGTTATGACATTGTGACATATTCTGCTCCATGGAATCCTTCAGACACGACTGATTGATATGGTCCTGGTTATCATTTGCTTAAGAAATTAGGATTTAATGGGAAAGGATGTGGTAAACACGAACAAGGTATAGAAGTACCTTTGGATAATGAACTTTATTATCATACATATGGATTAGGATTCAATCCTTATAGACAACCATCAGATTTTCCTCTCAATGTTAATCATATTTGTAGTGGAAAGTTGAATTTGGTTAACCCATTACTTATTAACCTTAATCAACCCTCTTCGTTGAATATTTTTCCTAAAGATGAAGCCTTAATGAAATTTTTAGGAATTTATGTAGATTTATCTAAGTTTCATCACAAATGAGGAAAGCCTTTTGTTTAAAAATAGATGCTTATTTTGGAGAACATGAATAACATGATATTCTCCCTTTACCAATGGATTCTCTGGTAAGAAGTGATTTTTTAATTACTGAAACTGTTGATATTCAAGTGGATGAAAATAATTCTGAAAGGATAATAAAAATTGGGAAATGTTTGAATTAGGATGAACGTGATCACTTGGTTTACCTTTTGCTTGAATTTAAGGATATATTTGCTTGGACATATTCTGATATGCTAGGTATAGATTCTAAGATTGTTACTCATAACATTGTTTTAAAGCGGAATATGAATCCTATCAAACAAAATAATTGAAAGATGAATCCAAGAATTGCTTTAGTCAAAGGAGAAATTGAAAAATTATTGGATTCTAGACTTATCCATTCTATAGATTATTTAGATTGGATTTCAAACATTGTGCCTGTGTCAAAAGGAGAAAATAAGAAAAGGATGTGCATTGATTTTAGAGATTTAAATAAGGCATCCTTAAAGGATGATTTCCCACTACCTAATATTAATTTGATTGTGGATTCAACAACAGACCATGCCTTGTTATCTTTTATGGATAGTTTTTTGGGATACAATCAAATCTTTATCCCCCTTGAAGATCAATTTAAGACTACATTTAGAACACCTTGGGGAACCTTTTGTTGGGTCATTATGCCCTTTGGATTGAAAAATGTAGGAGCAACTTATCAACGGGCTCTGACTTTGATTTTTCATGATTACATTCATAAGATCCTTGAAGATTATATGGATGACATCTTGGCAAAATCTATCCAAAGAGAAGATCATGTTACTATTTTATGACAATATTTGAAAGGATTAGAAGTTTTAATATGAGATTGAATGCTAAGAAATATGTCTTTGGAGTTGATTCTAGTAAATTATTAGGATTTATAATCTCTAAGCGAGGCATTGAAGTAGATAATAAAAAAATTGAAGCTATTGTTAATATGCCTCCTCCTAAAAATATTTCCTAGTTATGAAGCTTACAAGGAAAACTAAAAGCTATTCGTTGCTTTATTTCTAATTTACTGGACCAAACTATTCCCTTTACTTCCTTGCTTAGAAAAGATACCACTTTCTCTTGGAATGAGGATTGTAAACAAACTTTTGAGCAATTTAGGGAGTATCTCACAAATCCTCCTATTTTACAATATACAAATTTTGATAAATGATTTCAATTATACACTTCAGCGACTCAACGGGCTGTGAGTGCATTTTTAGCTCAAATTGATGATAATGATAAAGAAAGACTTGTGTATTACATTAGTTAGAATTTAATTGATTATGAAACATGATATACAGATTTAGAAAGACAATGTCTCACCGTAGTTTATGCATGTCAAAAAATCAAGCATTATTTGATAAATGCTGAAGTTAATGTGATTGTTAAGTTTGATCCTCTGAAACATCTTTTCTCACAAACTGATCTCTCAGGCCAATTGGCAAAATGGGTGATGTTACTTATAGAATTTGATCTTAATTTTATTTCTCAAAAATCTATTCAGGGACAAGCATTGGCAAATTATCTAGCCGAAACTCCTTGTCCTTACGTAGATGAAAGTTCTACTTCTATAGAATTTCCTGATGAAAATATCTTAACTCTTCATTAGGAGGATATTTGGGAATTATATTTTGATGGGTCTAAATGTAAGACAAGTTCTAGTGTGGGTATCATCTTGATTCCCCCTACAAAAAAACCCATCCCTTTATCATATAAATTAACCTTCACTTGTACTAATAACATTGTGTAGTATGAAGCTCTTATAGCTAGATTACAAGAAACTTCATCCCTCAATATCAAATATTTACATATATATGGGGACTCTGAACTAATATTTGAAAATATTAAAGGAGGATATCAGACTAAAAATGCTAAAATGACACAATATAGAGATTTATCTCTTGATGTGCTTTCACAATTCTCCTCTTATATGATTTAGACTTTACCTAGAAAGGACAATCAACATGTGGATGCCATGGCAAGTGCAGCTTCACTAGTTTGTCTCGAGAACAATTTAGAAAACTTTCAATTTACTATGCAAACTCTTAAATGCCCTGTAATTTTTGATAAGTTTACCACTGATTGTTTTAACTTGCATTCAGATGAATGGTATTCACATATTTTTCATTTTTTGAAAGCTGGTACTTTTCCTGAATCAACAACAAGGAACATGTGTAATTGTATTAGGAAACTTGTAGTAAGGTACATCATTTTAGGAGACATTCTTTACAAACATTCTTATGAAGGATTATTATTATGATGTATTAATAGAGCTGAAATTCTTGTAGCTTTAGTAGAAGCTCATTCTGGTTCTTGTGGGGGACATTTTGGTGGAAAATCCTTGGTTAATAAATTACTTTGAATGGGATATTATTGGGAAACAATGGAACAAGATTATTTCATGTTTGTTAAGAAATGTCAACAACATAGTAATTTGATTCATGCTCCTGCTCATGAGCTTTGTAATCAAGTTTCTCCATGGCCTTTTAGTATTTTGGGTTTTGACGTTATTGGAAAAATCTCACCAACTTCTTCTCAAGGACATACTTACATTCTCACCGCTATGGATTACTTTAAGAAGTGGGTTGAAGCTATTCCTCTTCATTCAACAATGACATATGTTATTTGTGATTTCATCCTTAATAATATCATAACAAGATTCAGTATCCCTTCGATGATAATTTTAGATAATGGAACATCTTTTAAAAACAAAGAAGTTGCTAAATTCTTGGAGAAATATAGGATTCAACATAGATTTTCAGCTCCTTATTATCCTCAATCTAATGGACAAGCCAAAGCATCAAATAAAATTATTGAACAAATTTTAAGAAAAATAGTTAGTAAGCATGCAAAAGATTGGCATACTCAACTAACTTATGCTTTAGTGATTATGAGGACAATGTTGACAATTCGGCTGATGAGTAGCAACACATGGCAGAAAAAGATGAAGTAGAAGTTGAAACAAGAAAGGAAGAAGAAGTAGAAGTAATATAGATTAATTTATCAATAGAGTGGGAAATTCCATAGTAGGAGACAATAATCATTCCTAAGCCCAAGGAAGTAGCAAAAAAACCATAGATTGAATCAATATTTTCTAGTCTTAGATAGGAAGTTGATGATGATGATCAAATAGAGTTGATCTCATCTTTGAACAAGATTATTGGAAAGAATAAGAAGGTAGAAAGCCTTGAAGGAATGTTACTTGAGGTAATTGAGAAACCAAAAAGCACAATATCTAGTCAAATCAGTGAGGTAGATCCACAAGAAAAAGTAAAAGAAGTTGTGAAAGCTTTTGATACAGAATTCACTAACTTATCAGATATAGCCGCAATAAAAGCTCAAGCAAATCATGAAGCTAAAATATTCCAAGATATATGTTAGAATATCACAAATGATATAAATAATCTAGATATTTTTATTAAAGAGTTAAGAAGATGTTTTGAAAGAGGTAAAGCATTGTATATTCAGTGTACAAAATCAGAAAACCATATATCAGAAATAACAAAGAAAATGAAGATCAAAGAGGCAGATATACAAGTAGTAGCAAACCTTATTTCAGACCCTAATGTGAAGATCTCAGACATTGAAAGGAACATTAGTAAAATCTATGACGATATGAGACTTATGAATGATGAGAAGGAGAAAAGATTGAAGAGATTCTCTCTATTAAGAGAGCATGTATCAATTAAGTTGAGTATTCTTGAAACTCAATTAGAGGAATGTCTTTCTTTAAAGACATCCTATGGAAAATTTCAGTATGCAAACCTAAAGGCATGTGAAATTCCATCTTTTGGCCTATGTGCACTACTAAGTGTTTCAGATGTAGTAAATAAATCATGGGATAAGTAGATAGAAAGTCTAAAGACAAATTTTTCAGATTATATTACAAGCCTACCAGCCTTGCAATTCTCAAATATTAAAGGTAAACCAATTTTTGACATAATTTTTTGACACCTTTGTCATTGTTCTCAAAGGGGGAGTAGAATTAGCAAAAAAATATATGTATAGACAATATATGAATAACACAGATTATACTCTTAGGGGGAGTATAGGTATTTCAAAAATATAGATATTTTGGAGATATAAGTAGTTGTATCAATGACCACAATTTTGTATCTTAAATTTTTTGGGACTTAGCAAATTTTCTTATATGTTTCCACCAATGAGAAAGGGCTGTATTGTTGGAAATTTGGCTAAGTAGTATATCAAATTGTTGTCATTATGGAAACATATAATCACCATGTTGTTTGCATAATAGAAGAAAATAGTTATGTATGAGTGCAAGTGAAAATTTTCTAGTATAGTAGTATTTTCCAGCCTAATTGGAGATAATTTTGGTTAGCAGTGCTCATAGAAGTAGGTTCAGTTCATGTGCACTTGAACATAGATAATTCTATGTATATCAATGCTACATGTGAGAGTGCGAGTCTATACGATGTCTACAGAAAGAGATATTAAAAGATTGCAGAGACAGTGTTGAAGCTGACCTGGATAGAGCAAGAAAATAGAATGAGAATATTAAGTTATGAGATTATTTTGCTTATCAAAATAATGACTTGACCATATAAGGGATACATCCTAGATGTTAACCCTTAGGCAACATGAATTAATTTTGTATTTTGGAAAGAGTCTATGTTTAGTAAAGCCGACTAGAAGTTATTATTCTTTATAACTTACATATATGTAAGAAGCATGTAATGCAAAGAAAAAAACAAGTCCTGTAATTTTTTGATGTGAAGTTGTGTATTCTAAGAAGAAAAGAAAGTAGACTCTATATATAAAAGTGAAGAGCCTAGAAAGCTAAATCATAATAGGAAAGCTATTCAAAAGTAGTAAAAGGTTATGTACTTTACCTTTGTATTCAGATATCATTGTATATTACATGTTTGGGCAGTGTGCTCATCTTACAAAGATCTTATTTTTGTAATACCAACTCTTAATAGGGCTGAGGCTTCTAACAAGGCCTAAAGTCCTTAATGAGGACATAGACACTATATGTGTGTAGTAGAATCCTAGCAGGGTCACCATCCTTAACCAGATACTTTTCATTAGTGGATCAGTTATGGGTATCATCCCCATCAGGGTTTTCCCTTGGCTAGGATTTCCTTGAGAAAAAACATGGTGTTATGAGTTAATTTTCTTTATTGCTATGCTTGTTATTTAGTTTACTTTGTTATGCAAGATTCAAGTTAATTTGTTATATCTATAATTGGGAAAAAGTAAAAGTTTGTGAAATACTGATTCACCACCCCTTTCAATATTCCCTATTTCTAACAAAATAAAGAGAACTTCCTTCCATGGAAAAGTGTAATGAAATTTCATCTAGTTGGTATTGGTGATTCAATGAAGTACTATGTTGAACACGACTATGTTATACCTACTGCAACTTTGACTACCAAGGAGATGAAAGAAAAATAGGAACACAATCAAGCAATGTTGGAGATTGCATCTTCCTTAAGCTATCATGAATTTGAAGATATCAAAGATTGCACTACTACAAAGAACATGTGGCTTACTCTTGTAACCATCTATGGTGGTGATACAAATGTATTGAGAGAAAAAGTTGAAACCTTGAGAGGTAAGTTTGATGAAATGAAAATGCAAGAAAGTGAAAATATTGCTCAGTACTATGGTAGAATTAAGGAGATAGTGAAGTCTATTAGAGGAGCTAATGGAATCATTGATGATGAGACTTTTATTGGTAAGGTATTGATGACTTTTCATCCTATCTATGATATCATAATTTTTGCAATTCAGGAATCAAGATGTAACCCTAGTAATGTTCTAACTCTGGAAAGTCTTGTTGGTAAGCTTACTACTTTTGAGCTATCTAACTATGATAACAACATTGTTCCTAATGTTGAATATGCATTCAAGTCACAATTGGTTTTTCATAAGTCTAAGAGGGAAAATGAAAAATGTGTGAAAAGTGAAAGTGATAGTGAAAGTGACAGTAACACTTCTGATGAGGAACTAGATGTTCTTGAAGCACTCATGGCTAGAAGATTAAACAAAGGAAAAGGAAAATATAATGGTAAACTTCCTATAATATATTTTTCATGTAACAAAGTTGGCCATATTGCAGCAAGATGTCCTGATAGAAATGACAATGATAAAGAAAGAGAAATAAATTACAAGGATAACATAGATGAATAGAGGTAATTTGGAATCACCTCTATATGTGTAAGTGTGTGGGGGAAATATGAGATTCACTCCTAAATCCAAATTCCCAAAGGAGAGATCTAATTTGATCAACCAAAAGGTTAATGCACAATCGAATCAATCTATGAAGAATATGAAAGAGAGAGAGAGAGAAACCCTATATTTCCCTATGGATAGTTATACTTGAAATCTAAAATAACTCAAATGCAAATACTAACCTTAAATTAGGGTAGATCTAGAAAATATCATTTTTTGATGTTTGTGTGTACTTTCAAACAATTCTGCAACCTATTCTGGACTGGAAATGCTGAGACAAAGAAAACCTAGAAATCTTTCTCCAAGATGAGCTCAGGTCAACTTTGACCCTCATAAAAGGTCAAAGGCTAGATTCCTCATTTGAAGGTCGATTTTGTCTTTGTTCAAAAATCTCAGAAGTTCACCAAAAAGGGTATCCAAATTCGCTCTTACATCCAAAATCCCACACATGTACCTACAAGAAAATGGGGGTTTTTGTTGTATGGGGCGTTTACCTTAGTCAAACCCCAGTTTAGGAATTAACCTTGAAATTAAATTGAAATATATTGTGCATAAACAAAGTAATTGAAACAAATCACCTCACCTATGTTGAAGTCCTTGTAGAGGATTCGAATCCTCAAATCCACAAGTAGGAATGCTTCAATGGATGTAGAATGAATGTAGGATGTCTCCAATCAATGGAATTTGATCTTCAACACCAATCTTGACATGATCTTTGCATCTGAGAAGGCTTGGATGAATGTAGAAGGATGGATCTTCAAGTGGGCTCCAAAGAGATTGAATCCTTCAATAGCTAACACTGGATCTCCTTGATGGATGGATGCTTTGAGACTTGAATGCTTGAAGACTTGATTGAATGCTTGAGAGCTTGCAATTTCTTAAGATGAGATGAGATATCAAAACTTGATTGCCAAAGCTTGATGTAGAGATCTTCTCACAAAACTTGATTATCAAAATGAGAGAGGAAGGCCTCCTTTTATAGTGAACTAGGGCACAATCCTCTATAGGGGCCACCTTGGAGAATTAAATCCCAATTAGGTCCTAACCATACATATATTAAATTAAATTAGAGGATTTACCATTCTGAAACCCGAAATGGCTGACTTGGAGGCGGGAAAACAAATATCTCGAAAGCCCAATTCCCAGAAATCAAGGATTCTAGAAATTTGAAGGAAGGGGGAAAAATTAAGGTTGGGACTGACCTAGTTAGGTTTGAGCTTGATCTTGACCAAGTTAGGTTTGAGCTTGATCCTAACCTAGTTAGGTTCAACCTTGAATCTGACCCTGGTCCCAGATCCAATCAGAATCAGGACAAAAAGGTCCCGAGGATGCCCAGAGACCTAGAAATGATACCAGAACAAGACATAATGCCAAGGATAAGCACAAAATCCTATGATGACTATAATGAAGGCTAGGAGGACTTATTTCTAAGTTCTACCTAGAAAGTAGAGCCACAAAAGAGGGAAATTTAGGATAATCCTTGAGACCCTATCCCTAATTTCACTTAGAATGAAGAAATCAAGTGCCGAAAAGAAGTGGAAAGCAGGGAGAAAGCCAAATACATGCAAAGACATTATCAAGGCACTTAACATGACCCAAAACCACTTAATTAGATGGATAAACCCTCTTATCATGGAAGTGATTCCATTTTAAGATGATACATTAAGACCCCACTTTAGCAAGAGTATGGACTTGATGCAAACTCTTGGTAAAGGAGATCAAAATGAAAAGATAATCTTATCATAATCCAAGGGACAAAGAGAAACCTTAAGCCCCCAGGGACTCAAGTCTTCATCAACTCCTATATCATAATAAGAGAGACATCTCTAGAGAGAGAAAGAAAAGGTGTGATTACCTCACCCAATGAGAACTTATGTCCCATTGTGAACCACATAAGGACATGATGCAACTGGAAATATGGAATTGAACCACCTAGTGAATGTGGCTACTCACTAGTCAACCCATCAAGGATTCATTCTTAGGAATATTCTATTCCATAAGAATAAAACCAAAAAATATAAAAGAGATCTAGTCTTAAGGACACCTTTGACCTTAAGGGATCAAAATATATATGTGTATTTGAAACTAGAGGGATCAAGAGATCCTAACATATAAATCCATGCTCTAAGGATTAGTTACTAATCCAAAAAGGGAAAAAGTATCTTGAAAAATATGTGTATTGAAAAGTACATGTGTGCAATAGGTGAGCACACATGTAAAAGTCATTGGTGACACTTTAACAGGAGCAATGGCTTTAATAGAAATATAAACAACTCCACTGAGTACGTTTCCATGTCAAGATGCCCCCAAACAAAGACAATTCAAGGGAAATATAAAAGAAACATATAGAGAACATAGAAGGGATCTACCTACTGTGGAGTCAGTATGATCATAAGATAATATATATATAATATTATTGTAAATGAATTGACATCATTCCCGAAAGAAAGTAGAACTACGATCACAAAGGAGGAAAGATCACATAAGATATATGAAGGAGAATCTTTTCAGACCATGACATGGAGACCAAAAATAATTACTACTACCATATCTTGATTCCAAGAAGATTACACAAGGAAACATTTATGAACAATAGCACAAGTGCAACATAAAATTGAACAAGGCATAGAAGAATAGATATACATATAGAAGAATTTGAACAATAGTTTGGATTCCTTCATCACCTTGTACCGACTAAGTAAAAAGGATCATATAAAAGAATCTAACAACATTTAGAAAACACATTACAGGAGAAGTACAATATAGCAGGAAAACATACAACAAAGCTACCATGAAGGACTAGCCAATCAAGCGTGCCAGCTACTTTCCCCATCTCATTGTATATCATTTAGGGAAGGTGGGTAACTCGCAAGAGGGACGATATCCAACATAGTAGGAATGATAGCTAGTTCCAAACAAGGATCCTCTTGAGAATCACTATGTTTGACACTAGGTGTAAGAGTCAATTGTGATGAAAGCATATTAGGTAAATCAATGTCAATGTCAATAGTCTCATATTCATTATTAACATCATCAATATCATCAAGAGTATTTTCTTCATCCAAATTAGTCAAAATAGGATCTAAGATATGAATAGAATCATCATAACCATGAATGTGAACATCATTATTAGTAAAAACCTCTTCTAACACATCATGCATAGGTTTATCCAAAGAAGGTAGAGATCTTTGAAGAATAGAATTATGAGCTTTAGCATGAGTATGATGCTTTTTATGACATTCTTTAGCAGATTGATTATGTTTTGATTTATTTGAAATAGGTTGAGAACTAGGAGGAATAATCTTAGGATCCTTTATAGGTTCTTTAGGAAGATCCATAGGATTAGAAACAATAGGAGAAACAATCATAGGATATTTGATAGGTTCGATAGAAGGAACTTGATTAATAGAACTAGAAGCCATAGTTAAATGAGGTATAGAAGGTGTAGGTAAAAGACCATGATTAAGATCCATAGGAGCTATGCTTAATTCAAGAATCTTACAATGTTTATAAGCTTGATATGATCAAAAAATATTATCAGGTCGAGGAGGACATGAATTAGGTAATGAAGGCCAAAAGAAATCAAGAGCAACACAATCTCTAGGCCTATAAGGTTGATATAAACTATGATTAATCATCTTCACTTCTTCATCATGAATTAACTTAAGACACTTATGGATAGGTGAAGCAACACAATGCATGGTAGTAAACCAAGGAAAACCTAGCTTAACTTGAAATTGATCTGAAGTAGGAACCACAACAAAGGTAGTGTTCACAATTTTTTCACAAATTTCAACTGGTAAGGTAATAGAACCAAATGATGGATAAAGAAAACCATTACAAGTTTGAATCTACACATCAGATGTATCATAAGAATCACATTGTAAGATTTTCATAAAAATATTTTCTTCATTAATGACATTGACTAAAGATGTAGGATCAACAAGAAAACCATGAGTAGGTTTCTAAGAAATCCTAGTAGAAATGTAAAGGGGACCATCAGAAGCTCTAATAATCTCAAAATCATCAAAGGTAATCAAAAGTTCCTGAGGTCTTTTATTCTTAGGTTGTTGTCAAGGTTTAGGTTGAGTTTTCAATTTAGGTTTAGGTTTTGGTCAAGATTGAACTTGAGGTTGAATCTAAGGTTGAAGTTGAGGTGGAGATACAGATTGACCACCATGCTCCACTTGATTAACAACATGATTGAGATCATCCATCTTTGAATCATACACAATTTCCACAATAGATGGTTGAGCAATGGTATTAGTATCATGTGTAGGTAAAGGATTTGTATAGATTTGAAGGTTCTGATTAGGAGAGACATATTTGTTCCCACTAATATCTAGATTGTCAATAGATAAAGCTTTAGAATCAATTAAATCTTGAATCTTATGTTCTAAAGAATAACATTTCTCAGTATCATGACCATTCTGACGATGATATTGACAAAAAGCATTTTGATCAAAAGATTTAGATGCAATCATTATAGGTAAAAGAGGTCAAACAAGAGGTAAAGTAATCATATTAGCAGTTATCAACCTATTCATAATAGCATGTAAAGATTGAGAAAGAGGAGTGAATGTATGATTTAATTGAAAAGAAGTGGATGCAGAAGTGGCATTGTGAGATGCAACAACAACTTGATCAACAACTACATTTGCTTGTTTATTTATCTTGACATAGTTGTTGAATTTTTTAAATTTGTTTGTATTAGGAGCATCATCACTCTTATCAACTGGAACAGGACCCATTGGAGTGTTTCTCTCAAACTAACTCACTTGTAATTGATAATAATGAAGCGTTGCAAAAAGTTGTTGAAAAGAGGTAAACTCAGTAAGCAGAATCTTATCTCTAATATCCTTTTGAAAATTTGAAATAAACATATGTTGAATATCAATATCAAGAATAGGATAGGAAATCTAAGCATGCAAATGCTTAAATCTACCAATAAATTTAGTTAATTTCTCCTTAGCACTTTGTTTACAATGCATCAAATTAGTCAAAGACACTTGTGGGCCAATGTTGTTTTGAACTTGTTGAATAAATCCATTAGCAAGTTGTGGAAAGGAATCAATGGAATAAGGAGGCAAGGAACAATACCATTGTAAGGTCTTGTCATGGAAGGTTCTAGCAAATAGTTTGGCTAAAATCCTATGGTCATGAGCATAATCACTACAAAGGATTTGGAATGTTTTAACATGGTGAACAAGATCTCCTTTTCTATTATAATTCTCAAGACAAGGTATCTCACCTTGTTGAGGAACAAGAGTATGAATAATGTCTCAGGACAAGGGACTTCCCATGTCACATGTAGGAATACTAAACTTGTTTTGAGTTAAGGAAGTGAGTTGTTGTTGTAAGGATGACACAGTTTGAGCCAAACTGATGATAGTTGAATCATTAGAGGAAATAGGAGGAGTAGCAACATTAGACACACTAGGTAAGGTGTAAGAAGCTGTAGAAATAGAAGACACAACTGGAGGAACACTAGGAACTACAGTTGGAAGTGGATTAGAATAAGTAACATGAACATTATGATATGAAGGTTGTGATGTAGGAAGGGACACATGAGGAATACTCATATGAATGGAGGGAACTATCACAGTCACCAAAGGAGAAGTATAGGTAGGAATACTAGGTAAAGGGTTAGAAGGAAGTTCAATACTAGTGATAGGAGGAACCAACCCTAAATCTTGAGCTTCTTGAGCTAAAGGTTTAACATTTGAATGCACAAGGTGAGTAATACCACCCAAGAGGTTAACACCTTGATCACTATCATAGAGAAATTTCTTAAAAGCCTCTATAACTTGAATGGAATCTTGATTATGGTTCTCTTGAATAAGCCAATTACCCATTTTATCAAGTTCAGTTGAAAGATTCTGGACTTGTTCAGGAGGAACTCTTAAAGCATCATCCTCATCATGAGATGAGTGAGAAGAGTTTTGATCCATTGTAGGATTAGAATCATGAAGAATCAAGTTATCATCTAGGATTCTCAGGAAAGGATAGGAAGATTCAAGATTAAAGGCACCCATGAGTTTACGACTTCTTCTAACCAAAATTTTATAAGTAGGACTAGTGGTAGTAAAGCTCATCAACCAATGTAATGCAAATGAACTAAACTAAGAACACATAAAGCATGAATATGAAATCTAATTAGCATGCAAGATCTAACACAAAGGAAAAATCTAATACTAACAAGACAAAAGGATAGCACAATAATGCATCCAATTCCACAATAAGAATAGAGAGGAATTGAACACCGAAAAAGAAAAAGAGTAAACTAGTCAAGTTCACCAAAATGAATAGAGGTAATTTGGAATCACCTCTATATGTAAAAGTATGTGGGGTAAGTATGAGATTCACTCCTAAATCCAAATTCCCAAAGGAGAGATCCAATTTGATCAACCAAAAGGTTAATGCACAATCGAATCAATCTATGAAGAATATGAAAGAGAGAGAGAAACCCTATATTTCTCTATGGATAGTTATGCATGAAATCTAAAATAATTGAAATGCAAATACTAACCTTAAATTAGGGCAGATCTGGAAAATATCATTTTTTGATGTTTGTGTGTACTTTTAGGAAATTCTCCAACTTCTTCCAGACTAGAAATGCCGAGACAAAGAAAAACCAGAAATCTTTCTCCAAGATGAGCTCAGGTTGACTTTGACCCTCATAAAAGGTGAAAGGCTAGATTCTTTATTTGAAGGTTGATTCTATCTCTATTCACAGATCTCAAAAGTTCACTAAAAAGGGTATCCAAATTCACTCTCAGATCCAAAATCCTGTAC
This sequence comes from Chamaecyparis obtusa, assembly GCA_027943335.1. Taxonomy (NCBI): domain Eukaryota; kingdom Viridiplantae; phylum Streptophyta; class Pinopsida; order Cupressales; family Cupressaceae; genus Chamaecyparis; species Chamaecyparis obtusa. The sequence goes on along the minus strand of BSBK01002596.1, from coordinate 2,349,567 downwards.
CTGTACCTACAAGAAAATGGGGGTGTCAAACCCCAATTTAGGAATTAACCTTGAATTGAAATTGAAATGTAGTGTGCATAAACAAAGTAATTGAAACAAATTACCTCACCTATGTTGAAGTCCTTGTAGAGGATTAGAATCCTCAAATCCACAACTACAAATGCTTCAATGGATGTAGAATGAATGTAGGATGTCTCCAATCAATGGAATTTGATCTTCAACACCAATCTTGACATGTGTTAGTGCTGAAATCTGTAGATTATCAAATACTCATATAATCCCAATGGACATAATCTAGCAAAATGCAAACACTAAGGTATTAAGGATAGAAAACCTTCTTCACTTTGAGTATAAATACTCAGGCAGGTGTACCTATGTCAATTCAATATTTTATTGAGCTCTGAATTGTGAACTAGCTCCTTCACTACTTTGTTATTGCTTTCAAACATCAACTTAGTAAGATGATAATACTCCGAGTAAGCCCCAAATTATCTTGATACACAAAACTATGATGGAAATCATGAAAGTAGCAACATGAAACAATGGTTTAAGGATATTCATCCTTCTTCTTTTTAGAGTTAAACTCAAGGAAGGTTAACCTCATTCAGTGCTTCTACAAAGCATTACAAAACACATCCATGAACTTTTCATAGAGTGATTCAGATTATGATTGTACCGGTAAAGTAAAATGAAACAATTATTTATATTTTGGGTGGCAAATAAATGTAAATGGATCTAGAACTAGTGCCTTATCCACTTGGGCATTAGAGTCAAACCCTACCTCCACATATATCTATCAAAAAAAATATACTGAAACTCAAATGACATGCCTAACATACCATCCTTTTAATTTCTACAACTGTCATCAAATTCATACATGGATTATTAATTCCCAGAGACCTCCCCTAAGATTTTACTCTTTCCTTGAAAGAAACTTAAGCTTAACCCCTATATCCACCTTGTGAATAATGTATTCAAAATGCCTTGCAATCTAAATACATAAGAAAACTAAAACACTCCATACATAAAGATAATAAAATGGTAGTAACAGAGCTCCAATATTTTGTATTAACGGTCAAAATGTGTTGATACAGTATCTTCTCATTTAAAGAAAATAAGGTTTTTTATTAAGAAGCTTTCTTATAGAGTATTTTTTCCCACCACCAAAATGAGCAGAGACTTGCTATATATATCTTAGCCATCTTGGAATCCTTGAAAGGATGCAACAAGCTTGGGATGGCTAGAAAAGATCCTACACTAGAGACAAGATTACAAACTGACAAAAAGATTGCAACAACATATCACAAATAACTTTTCTCAACAATTTCACAGGTGGCATCTTTGTCTAAGGATATTTCAGAGAAGTTGCTAAATTTGTTGCATGAATGATGACCGCCATTCCGGCTAACCTACATCATCCTTTGTTTGAAACTTGCTCTCCCCCAATTTCTAGATCAGGTGCCATCTGCAGCTAATAGAGATGGCTTTTGGGTCCTTGGGGCCATAGACCAGATTGCAACAACTTGAGATTTAGGGTCATAGCCACTTCCTCTTATCATATCACCAATGTGAACTTCATATGACAAGCTACCTAGTGGTTGCTTTCTTATTTGATCTATGATGAATGCAGAAATCAGATCTTATCATGGAGTCAATAGCATTCCACTCGACTTGACCAGTTGTCTAGCTTCATCTATAGTTATGGGATCAAGGCTAGGATCATAAGAAGCTAAGGCTCTCAATGTCTCTTCACTTGGCTCCATACCTTCAGGTAGAAGTTTCCTCACTTCTTGTTGCTTATTCCAAATAAGGAAACTCTTGAATTTATCAGTTTTAATAAACTGGTCATCACTCAAAAATTCCTCCTGATAGACCTCTCTAATATCCTTTTCTGACCACAGGGACTGTTCCTTATCTGTTTCATCAGTGCCACCTTCTTTCCTTCTCTTATTGCTTTTCTCAATTGGTGATGGTAAACCCTATCACCTGGCACTAGAGCAAATGCTCTATCAATTATTCTCTTATGCTTTTCCTTCCTTGAAGGCTTTCCTTCCTCAAGCCTCTGTTTATTCAAAGGTGGCTCTGGAGAATCCCCTATTTCTGGTTGGTTTTCAATAGGCTTAACACTCTATACATCCTTAATTTGTGGTGGGCTATTCCCTTCCGGGGACTCATCAGAAAAATCCTCTTGATCAGAAGATGAATAGTCTTTCCTTTTCTTTGGTTGACTCTGGTCAATCAACTTCTCCAACTGATTTGATAGAGTGTCATGCATCTCTATCATCTTGTCAATTCTTTTTAAATAGGGAAGGTCAGGAAAGAAACCCTTAAAAGGAAGCTGGGCTGCCATCACTTGTTTTGACAAGTCTATCAAATCAAAGTACCTGTTCCATCTCCTTTTGACCTCATCATCATCTATAATGTTTCTGACTACATCTTCTTCATCCAAACCCTCATGTTCCTTAATCACACCAATGTTTGGAATATAGAGCATCCTAGTAGTTTTGATAAAGCCCTCAGCATCTACATGTCTACAAGCACCAGTAACCATTTTGAACTGATTTAACCATGCAGTAATTTGAGGAAATGCCCTCTTTTCTACCAGAAAGTCACCTATCATGAATTGCCTAGGTGTGAATGTACCCTTCCTATGAGGGGCTAGAAGTTCTCTATCTGTCCACATCAACTGTCATACAAATTCTAAACAAGCAACTCTTGGAGGCACAAATTTTGGTAACAAATGTGGGGGTTGGGGGCAACCGTAGACTCTCAAAATTGTAGCATTTGCCCCCAAGTAAAAATCACCCCAATTATGATCTCCCTCCCATTTGTCCACAAACTGCACTGGTCGTAGGTGCCTAAGGACCCTTGAGGATATCCTTATAGTATTGATACCTAACATCCTTACAATAGGATAAACAATGAAATTCTTAAAGATACAAAAATCCCCTTCATTGGAAGTAGAATTCCACTTCCTCACGCATAATTGCACCAGATAATACTGGCCTTCAAAGTTGAACATTGGCTTCAGCATGTTCAAATCAAAATTACTAATGTTAAAGAACAAAATTAAGTGTAATAGCAAAGAATAATGCATGAACTTAATTGGGCTCTTACTATCCTTGACAGAAATCAAACCCTCATGCATTCTATCAATGATATACTAAATGTAATCATAGTCAGTATTAACCAAGGAATTCTGGATGTCTAGGATAATCATCAAAAGATCAGCTGGTAAAAACTCTGCATCCCCATCAATTCCCAAAACCCTACACAACCCATAACAAGTTTGCCTCATGTAATGCTAAAGGGATTTAAATTGGTAAGGGGCATTCATGTGCGTAGGGAGGGGAGCTATATACTTATCCTATTTTTGGATATGCTTCATCATTTGGTTCTTCACTATCCCTATGTTATTCTTGTATCTCTCCTTTTCTTTGCTCAGGTCGATTTCAGTAGAGGAGGATGTATAGACATTAAAAGCCTTCATGAATGAGCCCCTATCAAGAGTAACCAAAGTTGACTGGTCCTCTTTCCTAATAGTCTTGGAAATAGGGTCATAACACCTAGCTAGAGAAACAATTAAATCCGCATCTAGGAATACATCAGGCACTACTAATTTCCCTAACCCCAAAGCTCAACCATTACATACAGGGACATGACTATCTCTATTTTTATAAAAGAAGTTGAAGATCGTATAACCTATGCTATTTGGTATGATAGGATCTCTGCAAAACCCTAGAACATCTTTGAAAACATCATCAAGAGCTCTTTTGTTTTGACTGGAACTAGGTAGCAATTTCAAAAATTCATCTGAATAATTTAGTTTGCCTTTGTCTTCACCACTCTTGGATTTTGCTTCACTGCTGGAAGATGTTGCACTCCTCTCAGGTTGACTCATCTTTGCTACATAATTATCTTCAATCTCTGCAAAATGGATTCACTTGGAGCTCAGAAATTGCTTCAGAATGACACAATTCTCTTCAACTGATTTTGGACATAGGAAACAATGAGATTAGCTTATTTATCAACATAGATCAAGTGTGTACAACTACCACAATCATTGTGAATCAATCCTTAATTGCTCCCGTATTCAATTTCGCATATCACTAGTTTTCAAAGCAGAGCTAGCCGATGCACAGATGTTGACAGATAGATTTTTAAAAGACTCAAAAACAAGGCACAAAGGCAATGATTACTACTCTGTACTTTAACACCCTGTTGGCATCATGAAATCCATCTTTTAAAACTGATTGGATGGATACTTAGTTTACTTTCTAGCTTGAAAATTTACTTTATCCATGTAGGCAATGGTTCTTTTCTTTTCCTTCATCTCCTTTTCCAATTGAGCTCATTCAGTGAATCAGTGACTGAAAGCTTCTCGTGATCACCTAATACAATGTTAACCCTAGCCCATATTAGAGAATTAGCGACCAAAGCCTTTGTGGGTTCTTACAATGCAATTCTTAACTCTACACCCACTTAGCGAATCAGTGACTGAAATGATCACCTTTGAGCACTTGACTGCAGTTATCATTTGGAGAACTAGCGAATAAGGTCACCTCCCATTCTCTTAATGTCCCAGCTAAATGTCAATTTTCTTGGAGATTTAGCGAACAAAGGGTTCACACATTACTCTTAATGAGATACTTAACCACCTGATTATTCAGAGAACTGGTAAAGCATTTACTCTCTGATTCGCTGAATCTGTCTTAACTGTCACCTTCATTCTGAGACTTAGCGACTATATGCTTCACTCATTCGCTAGATGTTAGTGCTAACTAACTAGATATCTAATGACTTGGCCAACAGTTTATCTCTGAATCACTAAAACATGTAGCTTTGACCACCAACATCATGAGAATCAGTGAACAAGGGTTCTCTGAATCTTGCAATACTTCAAACATTGAATGTTTCTTTACGCGATTAAGTGATTGAAGACTTAAAACCTTGCTAATCCTTTGATTCGCCCATTCACCAAATACTTCTAGCCTTTACCTTTCCTTTAAGAGATCTCGTGACCATATGATTCACTGAATTGCTAAATCACTTAGTATTTCACTAACTCATTCTGAAAATAAGCGAACACAAAAACATTACCTCTGCCAAACTTCTTTCAACAAATTATCAAAACCGCCAAACTTGGACAATGATAATATAAATACTCAGTCACTCATTCGCCAAATCAAACATGTAGGACCCAAGAGATACTTGAGATTAAAACAAAGCCGTTGATCTTAAAATCAATCCATGGTATTCGCCAATTCTCCATTTGATATAACCCTTGACCACCGGACTCAGAGAATGAGCGAATATAGGTTTCGCTAGGTCACTGAGTGTTAACGCATGATTGCCAAGGACTAAGCGAATTGGAGATAGCCTTTGTTCACTGGTTCTCGTAAAGGGTAAAATAACTGCCAAAACATTAGGAGACTCAGTGATAGAAAAATAGCTAACAAGGTTCAAACACATTCGCCAATTCGCTGAATGGTTGAGGTGTTCACCGGGAGACTTAGAGACCACACAACTAAAATGACTCTTAGCATAAGATTGACTTGTTTTCTGATTCACCAAATAATATATGAGACATGCTATGACCTTTTCCAATTCAGCGAACACAAAAACATTAAACACGTGCATGATTTAATCAACTTAAGTGACTAAAAGGTAACAATGAAATAAAAGAATAAGGGCTAATCATGAGGGCTTTTGCATGAATTTGACATTTTCAAAAACAAAACCTAGGGTAAGGGTTTTTGAACTCGGCTATGACAATTTCCTATGAATTTTCCAAACCCTAGACCAAACAAAACACCTAGAAGGAGATTTAACCCAAAATTTGGACACACAGCTTAGAAAAATAAGAGAATATCCAACAGCATGATCTTTGGATATGAGAAGGCTTGGATGAATGTAGATGGATGGATCTTCAAGGGGGCTCCAAAGAGATTGAATCCTTCAATAGCTAACAATGGATCTCCTTGATGGATGGATGCTTGGACACTTGAAGGCTTGAAGAATTTCTTGAATGCTTGAGAGTTTGCAATTTCTTGAGATGAGATGAGAAAAGAAAACTTGATTGCCAAAGCTTGATGTAGAGATCTTCTCACAAAACTTGATGATCAAAATGAGAGAGGAAGGCCTCCTTTTATAGTGAACTAGGGCACAATCCTCTAGAGGGGCCACCTTGGAGAATTAAATCCCAATTAGGTCCTAACATTTAGAAAATATACCTAGATTAAATGCAATTAGAGGATTTACCATTCCAAAACCCGAAATGGCCAACCTGGAGGCGGGAAAACAAATATCCCGAAAGCCCGATACCCAGAAATCAAGGATTCTAGAAATTTGAAGGAAGGGGGAAAAATCAAGGTTGGGATTGACCTAGTCAGGTTTGAGCTCAATCCTAACCTTGTCATGTTTGACCTTTAATTTGACCTTGGTCCCGGATCTAGTTAGAATCAGGACAGAAGGTCCCGAGGATGCCCAAAGACCTAGAAATGATACCAAAACAAGACATAATGCTAGGGATAAGCATAAAATCCTATGATGACTATGATGAAGGCTAGGAGGACCTATTTCTAATTCCTACCTAGAAAATAGAGCCATGGAAGAGGGAAATTCTAGAGAATCCTTGATATCCTATCCCTAATTTCACCTAGAATGAAGAAATCAAGTGCATAAAAGAAGTGTAAAGCAGGGAGAAAGCTAAATACATGTAAAGACCTAATCAAGGCACTTAACATGACCCCAAACCACTTACTCAAAGGGTTAAATTCTCTTATCATGGAAATGCTTCCATTTTAAGATGATACAAGAGATAACAAAGATCACCGAAGGTACAAAGACTACAAGGAAAAAGGTAAGGAGTCATGTTATATTCCTAAAGAGGAAATTGACAATGACAGTAATGATTTTGTTATTGAAGTAGTTTATGGTTCTATGAAAGATGATTTTGATGAAGATGAGAAAACCACACTTATTTCTTATGTGAGTAAAGGTGATAAATAGATTATTGATAGTGGTTTATCACATCACATGACTAGTGATAAAAGTAAATTTCAAACCGTAGATCATTACAAAGGTAGAAGTGTTAAGTTTTGTAATGATGCACCATGTCCTATGACAAGTGAAGGATCAATTAAGCTAACTGATAATATCACATGTAAAAATGCTTATTAGGTTTAAGGTCTTAACTACAATTTGTTGAGTATTGCACAACTGAACAACATTGGTTACAAAGTGGAGTTTCCTCATAGAAAGGCTAAAATATTTGATGTCACTGGTGAACTAATTGGAAGTGGAGAATAGCTGAGAGGTAACTTGTTCTATCTAAAGAGACATGTTTTTTTGCATAAATTGATGATCTATGGTTATGGCATAAGAGGTTGTGTCATGTAAACTTTGACAATCTAGTAAATATTAGTAAAAAGAAGAAAGTTATAGATTGGTCAAGATTGAAGAAACCTACTAATGTGATGTATAAACAGTATCAGTTGGGAAAAATGACAAAGTCTAGTTTCAAGAGAAAGACATTACTTCTGAAAATATTTTGGATTTGGTTCATACTAACCTTTATGAACCTATGGGTGTACAAAGTTATTTTGGTGCTAAGTACTTTATTCTGTTTGTTGATGACTACACTAGGATGATGACTGTAATGTTTTTGAAAGAAAAATCTAATGCTTTTCAATTGTTTAAGTGGTATTTGGAAAAAGATGAAAATGAAATAGGTAAAATCCTGAAATGTCAAAGATCTGACCGAGGTGGAGAGTTTATATCAAATGAGTTCAATATGTTATTCAATGATAGAGGAATCAAGAGACATATGTTTGAACCTAGAACACCTCCATAGAAAGGTATAGCTAAGAGGAGAAATGAGTCTATTATGGATTGTGCAAGAATACTAATGATTGAGAAGAATTTTGCACAAAAATATTGGAGAGAAGTTGTAAGTACAACTGTTTATACCTTAAACCGAGTATAAATCAAGAAAGGTACAAATGCTACACCTTATAAATTATGGCATGGATATCTACCTAATGTGAAATATTTTAGAATCTTTGGGAGTAGATGTTATATACTAAAAAGATAATAGGAATGGAATGTTTGATAAAAAAAGTGATGAAGGCATATTCCTAGGTTATTCCACTAAGAGAAAATCTTATAAGTGTTTAAACTATAACACTGAAAAAGTTGTGAAAAGTGAAAATGTGAGAGTTGATGAATATGTAGAGAAGAATGAACTAGAAGGAAAATAAGAGCTTGAAGATTCTAGATACTTTATGTACATGGAAGAAGGAGAGGCAAGTAACAAGCTTACACCAAATGCAAAGTCACAGGTAAGAAATGGCAAGCATCGGGAGGATGTTGCTGAGCATTGGGAGGATGCTACTGAGCATTAGAAGGATACCATCGAGCATCAGGAGGATGTTGCTGAGAAATTAGAAGTAGAAACTCAAAATTTTCATGATGACTTGAAGATCAAGAAGAAAAGAAATCTGAACCTACATTGGCATAGTATGTGAGAAGACATCATAAGCCTGAGAAAATAATTGGAGATAAGTTATCTGGAGTCTTGAATATAAGTAAGTTGAAAGACCCTACATGTTTATTATGTGAGTTTGAGACTAAGATAGTAAAATATGCTTTAGATAATGAAGATTTGATTGAAGCTATGAATGAAGAAATAGATCAAATAGAAAAGAATGATACCTGGACTCTGGCACTGAGACCAAAAGACAAGAATGTTATTGGAACAAAATGGGCATTTAGAAACAAGCTTAATGAACATGGACAAGTCACAAGGAACAACAAAAGACTACTATGCAAGGGTTATGCACAAGAAGAAGGAATAGAATATGGGGAAACATTTGCCCCTATAGGAAGATGTGAGAATGCTACTTGTATATGCTACCATATAGAGATTTCAATGTATATCATATGGATGTCAAATCTACATTTATGAATGGTATATTAGAGAAGAAGTATACATTGAACAACCAAAATGATTTATTGACCCAATTAAGAAAAATATGGTCTACAAATTGAACAAGGCATTGTATGGATTGAAACAAGTCCCCAGAGCATGGTATGAGAGGTTGGACAATTATTTGATAAAGATTGGATTTACAAGGTCAAATGACAAAAACAATCTGTATATGAAAGCTGAAGAAGGTAAAGGTATTTTTCTAGATAAAATTTTTGTGGATGATATCATATTTGGAAGACAAGATGCCCTATGTTAGAAATTTTCAAATGAGATGCAAACTGAGTTTGAGACGTTTATGTTTGGTGAGATAAAATTATTTGTTGGATTGCAAGTCCATTAGATGGAGAAAGATATCTTTATCACATAATCTTAATATGTCAAAGAGATACTAAAAATTTTTGGTATGGAGGATTTCATACCAGTAAGTACTCCTATGGCTACTGGACATAAACTATCTAAAACTAATGATACTGTTGAAGTAAATCAAACCCTGTATAGATCCATGATTGGAAAGCTACAATATGTTGTCCACAATAGAAGAGATATAGCCCTAGCAGTTGGGATTGTAGAAAGATTCTCTACCAATCCTAAGGAAAATAATATGATGGCAATGAAGAAAATACTGAGATATCTAAAAGGGATAGAAGACTATAGATTATACTACAAGAAGAATGAGAAATTTGAAATGAGAGTCTACAGTGATACAGATTGGGTAGGAAATGTCGATGACAAGATAAGTACAAGTGGTGGAGCATTCTTTCTAGGAAAGGTATTAGTCTCTTGGATAAGTAAGAAACAAAACTGCATTTCCCAATCTACAACAGAGGATGCGTATGTAACAACTACAGTGAATTGTTCAAATTTGGTATGGATCAAGCAATTGTTGAAAGGAATGAAAGAGGAAATCATTGAGCCACTTGTTATTTTTTGTGATAACACAAGTGCTATCAACATATCAAAGAATCAAGTGATGCACAAAAAGACTAAACATATTTCTATCAAGTATCATTACTTGAGAGAACTAGTACCAGATAAAGAAGTGAGAATGAAATATGTGAATACAAAGGAACAACTAGTGGACATATTCACAAAAGATTTACCTAAGGATTCTCATGAATATCTTAGAGGTAAATTAGGGGTGCTTCCCCTAACTGAGGTTTCCTAGTCAACTAGGAGCACTACATCAAATGTGCTACACATAATATCTAACAACTTTATGTAGGAAAGGTCACACTTTAGGAGTTGCCTAGAGTTGTGAAAAGTATAGCAAAGATGATAATCAGTCATAAGAAAGATGACAGAGAGAGAAATATTGTTACTAAATTGACAAGATGACATATACATATGGTAGATGTAAGTGGTAGATACTTCTTTGACATTATTATCAAAGAGGGAGAGATTCAGATTAAAACATAGGAATAGAAAACACTGAGGTATATATTCAGAGATTCAAAGATTCAGAGATTCAGAGGGAGTAACTATATGAATGGTCAAGAAAGGCTAAGTTGTTGTGAATTTGAATGAAGCTAAGGATATTATAAATCTTTTTGATGCACTGACAAAGTTTTGTGATTGGTTGGTAAATCATGTGTTATTCATGTGGTGTTGCCAGCAATTCCAAAGAGGGATATTGTTGGAAATTGCAATTGAAACAATTATTGTATTGTCATTGATGTTAAACCTTAAATGGTAAGATAGTTGCTATCTAAGAAACTACCATATCTATTGATTAATGAAAAGGATTAGGGAAAGGGAGATAACAAGAGAACCTAAGGAATGGTTGATTTATTTGATACTTCAATGGGTACTTGCTTATTTGGTACATTCAAAAGATACTATATTGTTTCTCTAAGTAAGAAGAAAGATTGAAGAATTAGGCTAAACAGAGAAAAAGTGAAGAAATCTAGTTTAAGACTAGTGATGTTAGTATCGACCGAGCACTAGTATATGCCAAGTAAGTTTAGTGTTGATTGATTATCAATTTATGTCGAGCAACAAGAAATTACCAAGCAAGACAGTGTTAGCCAAGGAAGACAGTTTGTAGAGATGACCAAGTTACACAGTGATGACCAAGGATATGAACACAATATTGATTGAGTGTCATTAATTTACATTTGTAGAAATAATTGAGATTCCTAGCTGACATAGTTGAATACTTGGGATATGTAAATCATGTTGAGTTTATTAATTTTGATTGTATGTAGAATTTAATGCATTGTAAATTGTTTTACTATGGATTCAATGAGAAGTTTGAAGATGTATCTAGAAGGAAGGATGAAAAACTTAAATGATAGAAGGATTTGATGAATCTAACCTAAACCCAAGATCTATAGAGAAGATCAAGTGACAAAAGATCGATCTACCTAATTGAAGAGGTATAAAGGAAAACCTAATTGTGAGGTTATAAAATGAGATGGAGTTGTTGATGTTATTGACTGATAAGTCTAAGCATAAGGTTGAAAGTGAAATTGTGAAGGAGTTTATCAAATTTGTGATTGTTTGAAGTGAATTCCAAGAAGATCAGTGATGGAGATGGAAATGGAGCTTAGTCAGTAGATCTGTTATTTGCAAAGTGAGTTCTATTTTTTCATATTAGAAACTACTATTACTTTATAACTATTGTATCAGTCTAAATCTTTTAATCAAGGTTGACCTAACAGTCATTGTTTAAATCCTTTAATCAAGGTGGAATTCTATTAGAATGTACTTAAATCTTTTAACCATGTCACTTTTGACATAGTGTTTAAATCCTTTAACAAGGTCACATCTACCAGTGTGTTTGTAAACTTTTAACAAGGTTGGCTTTTCATAGAGCTCACTTCAGAAGAGTGAAAATATTAGTAACATGTTACAAAGTGTTTTTTCCCAGGTTGGGTTTCCACTATAAATCTTGGTATTATACTTGATATGAATGTTTCTGTATTCTACAAGTTAATTACATTTAGATAGTGGACTGCATGTTATGTTTTTCTGATATATATACTTTAGAGACCGGGTTGTGTTGGTGATTATATCTGACATTGTTAAAGTGTTTAAAAGTTCAATTGGTACATCTCAACCTGAGAACAATTGATTCACCCCCTCTCTATTGTTCTAAATAATATTAAAAGAAAATATACAATACACTTCTCCTATGCTACATTGATATAAGGAATTCCTTGCATAGAGTTTCTACTCAAAACCTCATGATCCCTTGAAGAGTCTTTGTCATCTTAAAAAAGTGTTGGTCCATGTTGCTGAGAATCATATGATGCCACACAATTCTAGAGCTACATCCCCAATTTTTTCTTTCCTTCAACCAATAGTAGAGCTTTCTCATACAATGGATCATTGGTTGTGTCTACATCTTCATAAAGTTGATTGACTATTTTTTACTCTATTGGGAATGGAAACATTGAGAGGGGGGGCTGAATTAGTGTTCACTATATTTAATCTTTTTACTTTACTCTTGAAACTTAGCTTGAATTCTTAAGTACATAATTAAACATCAACATAAATAAGATACATAAAAACAACACATAACACCAATATGGTTATGCGGAAACCCAAATAGGTAAAAACCTAGGTGGGAATTGACACCCACTAAGAACTACACTAGTGTCTTGTGATCCTTGTTAGAAGATCTACAACCCTATTAGGAGTTTTTATTGACAATACTTTTAGTATAGTGACCTTGTCAAAGGTCAGACCCTATTAGGAGTCTTTTATAATAACCCTATTAGGGGTGGGGACACACTATCCTAGAACTCATTGCTCAAGTGGTGAAGGCTACAACCTTCTGATCTTAGCTAAACACTATATTTTTTGGATAAACTGGTGTTGTGACATTGCTTGTCTGATCAGTTCTTTTGATGTGATAATGCTTTGACCTCTTGTAAATCTCTAATACATTCTTATTTCTCTTCACACACTTCTTCTTTTCTTATCTTATCTCTATTTCAACTTCTATACTTTATTACAAAGGTGCATCTAATATTTATATGCACTTAACAAAACAATTAACTAGGTGGGCCTATAACCGATTACATACAATGCTTCCATGTGAATTGGATCAAGCATGTTTACAACCACACATAATTACATGTTTACAAATTAATTACAATAGGTGCATAGCCTTTACAAAACAATAATATCATCGCTAAGGAAGATCAGTCATCAGATGGATTTGATTCCAAGAGCCAGTTTGCCAAACAAGGTAGCACACAGAATGGCACTAGCAGAAAGTGAAGAGTTGAACAGACAAGTACATGAGTTGTTACAGAAGGGATTGATTCAGGAGAGCCTGAGTCCATGTGCTATACCAGTAGTATTAGCACTAAAGAAGAATGGAGAATGGAGGATGTGTACAGATTCCAGAGCAATAAACAAGATCACAATCAAGTATAGGTTTCCATTGCCACGAATGGATGATATTATGGACTATTTGAGTGGATCTGTGTATTTTTCAAAGATAGATCTAAAGAGTGGATATCACCAGATTCGGATCAGAGAAGGAGATGAATGGAAGACTGCCTTCAAGACAAAGGAAGGACTGTATGAGTGGTTAGTCATGCCTTTTGGGCTAACCAATGCACCGAGCACTTTCATGCGGCTCATGAACGAGGTTCTGAAAGAATTTCTGGGTAAGTTTGTCATTATTTACCTAGATGATATTTTGATTTTTAGCAAGACATTGGAGGAACATATGATGCATATTCGTATGGTGTTTGAGAAGCTAAGATATGAGAAATTGTTGATTAATTTGAAGAAGTGCAGTTTTGTGAAGAAAGAGTTAGTGTATTTGGGATTTGTAGTTTTAGCAGAAGGTCTAAAAATGGACCCAAAGAAGGTACAGGCTATCCTTGAATGGCCTACTCCAAGGAGTGCTACTGAGGTAAGATCTTTTCATGGTCTAGCTAGTTTTTACAGAAAGTTTATCAGAAATTTTAGCAGTATTTGTGGACCCTTGACTGAAACAATGAGAGGGGATAGAAAGGAGTTTAAGTGGACTAATGGGGCAGAAAAGAGTTTTCAATTGTTGAAATAAAAAGTTACAGAACAACCTATTTTAGCACTTCCAGATTTTAATAAGGTTTTTCAAGTAGATTGTGATGCTAGTGGTACTGCAATAGGAGCTGTTATGAGCCAAGAAGGTAAATCTGTTGCGTATTTCAGTGAGAAGTTAAATGATGCCAAGAGGAAGTATTCTATTTATGATAAGGAATTTTATGCTAAGGTTCAGGTATTAAAGAAGTGGAGACATTATCTGCTTCCTAAAGAGTTTGTTTTGTATACTGATCATCAAGCTTTGCAATATTTGAATAGTCAAGGAAAGTTGAATCAGAGGTATTTGAAATGGGTTGAGTTTTTGCAGAGTTATACATTTGTTTTGAAACACAGGAGTGGAAAGTCTAATAGGGTTGTGGATGCTCTTAGCAGAAGGAAACTATTGCTGACAGAGATGCAGATTGAGGTGGTTGGGTTCAAGGAACTCAAGAATGTGTATCCAGAGGATCCTGATTTTGGTGAAGCTTGGAAAGCTTGTACAGAACCTGTTACTCTAGACAGGATGAAATGGCTGAATTTTATCATCCAAGATGATATGCTATTCAGAGGGAGTCAGTTGTGCATTCCATGAATCTCATCAAGGAGAAGCATAGTGGAGGTTTGGCTGGACATTTTGGTTGTGATAAAACCCTTGCTTTGGTTGGTGAGAATTATTATTGGCCACAATTGCAGCAAGATGTGAAGAAGTTTGTACAGAGTTGCAGAGTATGTTAGATGGCGAAAGGAGTGAAGAAAAATACAGGGTTGTATCAGCCATTACCTGTACCAAAGAAGCCTTGGGAGGATATCAGTATGGACTTTGTTCTTGGTTTACCGAGGACACGGCGGGGACATGATTCAATTTTTGTAGTAGTTGAATGATTTTTGAAGATGGCACATTTCATTCCCTGCAAGAAGACTAATGATGTTTCTCATATAGGAGAATTGTTTTTCAGAGAAGTGGTGAGACTGCATGGTTTTCCAAAGACCATAGTTTCAGATCGAGATACTAAGTTTGTTGGATATTTCTGGTGGACATTGTGGAAGAAGTTGAAGATAGATTTGAAGTTCAGTTCATCACATCATCCATAGACTGATGGATAGACAGAGGTGGTGAATAGAAGTTTGGGAAATCTTCTGAGATGTTTGGTTGGAGATAAGCCAATAGGATGGGATTTGATTTTACCACAGGTAGAATTTGCATACAATAATTCTGTCAACAGGAGCACTGGTAAATCACCATTCCAGATTGTATATGGAAGTAGTCCAAGAAATGCATCTGAGTTGAGAAAGATAGATAAAGGAGAAATAAGTAGTGCTAAAGTTGAGGATTTTGCAAAACATTTGAAGAACATCCATGAGGAGGTGAGGAAGCATATTACCAAGATGAATGCATAGTATAAGGCTAAGGCAGATGAGAAAAGGAGGCATAAGGAATTTTAGGTTGGAGATGAAGTCATGGTTCATTTGCGGAAGGAGTGATTTCTGGTTGGTACATATAACAAGTTGAAAATGAAGAAGTTTGGGCCATGTAAGATACTAAAGAAGCATGATTCAGGAAATGCATATGAGGTAGAATTACCTACTGAGCTGAATATTTCACCAGTGTTTAACATTTCAGATTTGACAGAGTATCATGAAGGAGGTGTTGAAGATGAGGTTGCAGCACCATAGTGGAGTATTTCAGCAACCAGTTCTGATATCAAGGAGATTGAAGACATACTAGATAGTCATGTTGGTAGAAGCACAAGGAACAAGACATATGAAGAGTATTTGGTCAAATGGAAAGGATGACCTATTGAAGATTCATCATGGCTAACAAAGGAGGAGGTTAACCGTCTTGGTTTTCCTCTGCACACCTGAGTCGTGACAAGGTCACTTCTCAAATTACCATGGGTGCCTGATGCAGGAGCATCCTGGGTGTAAGAGCAATCTTGCATCACCCAAAAATATTTCTATTTTTGTATTCAATAAGGGCTATCTTGTGCAGAGCTACTATTTATGGAAACTTGCTATTTTTAGTAAGTTGGTCTTACGATCTTGGAATGTTTTGATTTCACATATGGAGGTTCATCTCAGTCATATTAGCTTGCCAACAAAGTTTCATGGCTAGATTAGGTCTAGTTTTGAAGATATTGAAGATTTTCGGTATTGGCAGCAAGGTACAGAAACTTCAAACTCAGTTTTGAAGGCTTTAGAGGCCCCGGATGAGGTCAAAAATTTGGGTGACGGGCACTTGCACAAGTCAAGCCTGTAGAGCACTTCGCGGCATTTCCAGAATGGGGTTATAATAGCCAATCGGGTCAACTGGTGATGACTTATGGTCTTCGGAAGTTAGGTCACCTGGAATGGCAGAAAATAATTTTTCTTCAAAATTTTTGTTTGGGTTTCAAAACTCATTTTGAGCCGACTTTGATGTAATAAATTGTAAAATAAAATAATTCTAAGTTTGGTCGGCCCTAAGGGCTAAATTTCTAGAACCTTCCCGGGTGGTGGAAATTGCCTATATAAAGAAGGCCCGTAGTGTTGTCTAGGGTAGTTCTGGGTAGTAGTTCTGGGTATTGATTCAGGGCTTTGTCCTATAGAATATTGTAAGGGAATGCCCATGTGGCTTTGCATATTGTAATTCTGAAAGTTTGTAATTCCACATTTGTGGAGATAATAAGAAGCCAATTTTCTGTTCTTGCATATTATTGTTGTTGTTTCTCTATTTCTGTTATGTGTTTGTGGTATTAAGGGGAGCACCCTTCATTAGTACATTCGGATAAGTAATCTGTAGGTTCTAGATCACTTGTTTCCAAAATGAAATCAGTGCATTAACAATCTGTAGATGGGCGTATAAGGAATACTGTACCTTCTCCATCTTCTTCAAGTCAGTACTCAGACCTTGATCATATGTCACCATAGTGGCATCGATCTCCTTGATGTTCCAATTTAGTATATCTAGAGAGGGTGCAAGAGCATTCTTGATCTATGTCTACCTTGCCCTTATCTTAGACATATCTTTCTTAGCCTTTTCTATCTTGTCTATCTACCCCTAGTATACATTGTTTCACATGTTCACATTAGTGGAGAGGTCTTCTACTAATTTCCTTACTTTTTCAATCATTTCTTCTGCCTCTTGGATTCTCTTGTAGTGATCAGTAGTTAGCTTAACTTGATTCATACAATCTGCAATGATCTTCCTTCCCTTTCCAGAAAACTCCTTCAAAGATTCTTAACCAACCTTTAATGAACTTAGGTGAAGTGCAAAGTTACTAACTAGTTCACTCAATCTCTTTTTCATGTATTTCTCTTTTGCTACTTGAGATGTCAATTCTTCCAAGCTAGATAAGCTAGTCTTGGAGGCTATGAGGATGGTGCTAACATCATCAATTGTATGGACCTTAGACACTTTTGTGTCAAAAGGTAATAGGCTATTCAAAATATTGACTAATTCAACAAACAAAGGGTTCCTCATTACCTATTTCTCTTTTTCTTTTTCCATAGCTAAGACACTGATCTTGATTAGGTCTTCTTCTCCCCAACAATCCAAACTAGTGGTGTATGGTGTGAAAGTTAACAACAATGATGTTGAGGGTAAGGGAGTGATAGGAGTGTTGTCTATCACTTCTTTCTTTACTCTAATTGTCATTTCAACAGATGGTTCATTTGTTGGCTCACTTCTTTTCACCTCTTCTTCTCCTTTCTCCTCTTTTACCTTTTCTTCCTCTTTTCCTATCTCCTTCTCTTCTTCTTCACTCATTAGATCTTATATTAGTACTTCTTCTTGTAGCTTGGGTGAATTGTCACTACATAGAGTTTCAACCTCTTGTGTGCTCACAAAGGCTTTCTTGAACTTATCTAAGTCAATGTCTATGGCTGCCATTGCAATTTCTACATTATCAATAATGATAGTGTTGTCTTTTTGTGTCTCAGTTATGTGTGCAAACTTTACTACCTTTGTAGGTGTTATCTCTATCAATGTTGGATCCTAAGGACCTATTACTTGTACATTTGTGGTCTCTGACTCCTTATCTTCCTTTGAGGTTACTTGACTTGTGGGCACAGTAGGTGGATACATGTGCTTGTTTAGAAAAACTTTCTCAAAGGCTTTCTCTGTTTCTTTGGCTGCCAACTCAAAGTTCATGTCCATTATGTGTAGTGTTCTCATCTTTGCTCTTAGATGTAGTTTTACCAAATCTAACAATAGAGTTTTCACCTCTAAGGAACACACCGATATGCTTTCATCTAGAATCCTTTCTCTTATTCTAAGTTCTTCAATAACCTGTTTCTTCAAAGATTCCAAGATATTGCAAACACTGTCCGGGGTGACTATCTTAAGTTCCAAGATTGGCTTCTTGAACTTAATCATATGTTTTATGATCATGCCATGAATCTTTGATTTATCAATTTCACTGTACATCTCATAAAACTTTCCTATCTAATCTCATCTATCTTCATCAATAATCCTTGTTCTTAATACTTGAAGACTAGGTTTGAAACCCACCTTTGGAGGTGCTTGAGCATTTTTCTTACTTCTTGTTTCCCATGAGGATGGATGACTTGTGATGGTTTCCTTCTTCCTCTTGGCCATTGCCTTATACTTAGGAGGTGATGTTAGATCAATTGTCACTTTGGGTGCAGGAGAGATAACATCTATTTTTCCCTATTTATCCTTTGAATCATCTATCTTTTCAATATTGATCTTCTTCAACTTAGGATCATCTTCCTTAGCTTCTGCTATAGATGCACTTTCAATATCCAAAGAAATCTTTTCTTCTCTTGCTGTGTTAAGATCTTCTTGACTTACTCCATGAATTATGAGTATCGCATAAGTAATCTTTGATGCTTTCATTTTTTTTGCTATGCTTTTAAGAGCTGCATCAACTTCTCTTGTCTTCGCTTCATAAGTCCCCCATCTAGGTTCTTTAGGGACCTTAGGCACTGATAGTAGCACTTGTGCATAGGCTTGCAAGATTGGTTCCTCAACTTCATACCCAAGTGGATGGATCCACTTTGTTCTTGGCTCAACTACTTTCATACAAGTTATATCAGTTTCTACCATAAAGAAAATGTTGTTCTTGCATTTCTCAACAATACTCTCTAGTATGATGTACCTCATCTATATTTTGATCCTGAATGTCTTTAATTCCAACTCCATGTAGTCTTTCAATGTACTCTTAGTAGATACCTTAAAACATATTTGTGGCATTGTAGGTAAACTCTTGTCTAGATACAAATCTAAGATCTTTCCAAGTATGTGGAAGTACATGTAGATAATCAAAGACCCAAACCTGAATATTTTGGTCTTATCATGCTAGATGGCTCTAATATTATCTATCAATTGTGTGTGCAATATCTCACACATATTGAACTCACCATTTTCTCTCACAATTATGATTGCTGCAAGAATAGTGGCCGAATACACAGTATTCACCCTATTGGTGTGCTAAAACCTATAACCTAGAATCATAGACATCAATTTGATGTCTTTCTCCTCTATAGGCTCAATTTGCATTTCCCACCTATCACTTCTTGAATTACATGCTTTTTCAACTAGTTTTCTTACATCCTTACCCACTAGAAGAATGAAACCTATCCTTGAAAGGCCTATCATTTCATGAATGAGGTCTCCTATGATTATCACTAGTAGTTCACCTATCCAGAATAGTGTTAGAAAGTAAAGTCCACCAAGATAACTAAGAGGGGGGGGGGGTGGTGAATCAATTATCAAACAAATATAAATTTTATTAACTTAAATAGATTTTAGCCATGTAAGCAATGTAGCCAACAACCATATAAATATATTCATTAACAATAAGACAATGACATAAGATATGTTGAATAGGGAACCTCTTAATCAAAGAGTAAACCTTGGTGGGAATGATGCCCACAAAAGATGCACTAATATGAAAGTTCCTTGTGAGAGGATAGACTCTATTAGGAGTCTTATGAAATACATTCAGTACATATGAGTCCCTATTAGGAGATTTTGAATCCATGTTAAAAGATTCTAACTCTATTAGGAGTTATGGAAGACAGAAGGACCCACCACCCAAATAGCTTTAGGGTAAGATCACTAAACTCACTATCCAACTGATCTTTGTATTAATCAATAGAATAATACCATAAATATTAATGATCTAAAAAATTCAATACTCCTTCTCTGAATGTGCCAAACCACTCCAACTGCTTCTTCAGATCTCAATACCAGATCTCAGTACTTCACATATCCTCTTTCAACAATTTCATTTTCACAATTTCTTCATACACACTTACATTTATTACACTCCATACTACAACAAGGAATACATTCCTTCCTTTATACCACACTCAAGTAATTACAAATGAGTCGGCATACAAATTACAAAATAAAAGTTTACACATGTTACATAAAAATTACACAAAATTGTTGGCTTCCAATCAATATAATTCTTCACTTGTGTGACCTTAGATCTTGCATTGTCATCCATGTCACTATCAACATGTCTTCAACTTCTCTCTAATTGTGCATAACCAGATTCTATCCCAATTAGGAGATATCATCCAATTTCCACAAACCACTACTCAGGAACATTGCTTGAATACTACTTCCACTGATTTTCTCATAACTTTCAGGAATGAGTGAATTACTATCTGTGCTCTTAACTATGATCTTATAACACATCATAGAGTAAGTCCTCAATTGCACATAGCTTCATCTTTAATATCCCAAGTGTGCCAACTCAAACACTATCTTCTTCTTTGGTAATCTTCAGTAGATTACTATGTTGACATCAATGAAAATCACAGTCATGAATGCAACAACAACTACTATAGAATGGTTTCAAATACTCCCCCATATGATATATTCAACATTCATTCCTAACAATCTCCCCCATTGGCATTGATGGCAACATAGATGAAAAAGCATCCAAGTTCCATAAATCCAACACTGCAACACTGCTGCTCTGAAAATGATTTCATGTCCTCTTTATCAATCAAATCTTGCTTCATTTTCCTATTCAATTCTCTCCAACTAGATGGTTTTTCATGTATACTTCTCCCCATTGACATCAATGACAGATGTTTCATCATCATGTCAACAACTACTTCAATGTCAAAAGACACTATTCAAAAAATGCATTCACTAGAGTCCTCATGACTCATCTCAGATACACATACTCCCCCATAGAGGAAGTACCAACATCCAATCCAGAAGAAACATAAGGCTCATATATGACTAGATGGATGCAACAATCTACACCACTTCTCAAAAGTAGGCTGGGGCATAACCCCAAGCATACCTCTCAGATAATCAAATGTATCCTTAGGAAAATGTTTTGTAAATATGTCTGAAATATGCTCCTTTGTGCTTATGTATTCAAGTCTGACTTCTTTCTCTGCAACTTTATCTCTCACTACATGATACTTTATCTCTATATGCTTTGTCTTAGAATGTAACACAAGGTTCTTAGACATACTAAATGTGCTAGTGTTATCACAATGTATAACAACAGGCTCAACATATTTTATTCCAATATCCTTCAGAATTTGTTTCATCCAAATTATCTAATTACAATTGTTTGCTGCTACCACATAATCTACTTCTATTGTGCTTTGTGAAATAAAATTTTGCTTCTTGCTTAGCCAAGAAACTAATATTCCTCCAAGGAAAAATGCTCCAACATTGGTTCTCTTTTTTTCATCAACACTACCTCCCCAATCAATATCTGTATATGCACATAGGGTAAAATCATTAGATTTTTCATATGATAATCCATACTTAATTATGCCTCTTATGTACCTCAATATCCTCTTTACTACTGCATAATGTAATTCTCTGGGTTCAGCTTGAAATCTTGCTATAATTCCAACTGAATGTGCTATATCAGGTCTTGTATGAGTCAAATATTGTAATCCTCCAATCATAGATCTGTACTTCTTCTATTCCACTGTAGGAGTTTCATCTGTGCTAGATAACTTGTGTCTAGTTACCATAGGTGTTCCAACTAGTTTACAATTCTCCATTCCAAATCTCTTCAATAAATCATTCAAGTAATTTGTCTGACTTAGAAAGATACCATCACTGTTTTATGTTATCTGCAATCCCAAAAAGTATTTCATTTCACCAATCATACTCATTTCAAATTCAGTCTTCATTTCATCTATAAATTTTTCACTGGCTTTATCTTCTCCTCCAAAGATAATATCATCAACAAAAATAACTACAACCAATAAACCATTTTCAATTTCTTTTGTATATAGGTTGCTATCAACTGTGTTTTTTTTAAATCCTAATTTCAACAAATACTTATCCAATATCACATACCAAGTTCTAGGTTCTTTCTTCAGTCCATATAAAGCTTTCTTCAATTTACATACCATGTCTCCTTCAGTTAAAGGAAAAGCTTCAGGCTTCTCAATATAAACTTCTTCTAATTCTCCATTCAGAAATGTTGACTTCACATCCATCCGATACACTTTGAATTTCTTAAAAGCTGCATAAGCCAAAAACATTCTCACTACTTCAATTCTTGCTACTGGTGAAAAAATTTCTTCATAGTCAATTCCTTCTTGCTATGAGTATCCTTTACATACCAATCTTTCTTTGTTCCTTACTACTTCTCCTTGTTCATTCATCTTGTTTCTAAATACCCATTTTGTTCCAATAACATTCTTATCTTTAGGTCTAGGGACCAATTCCCATGTCTTGTTCTTTTCAATCTGATCCAATTCTTCTTTCAATGATTTAATCCAATGTTCATCTTCACAAGCTTCACTAGTAGATCTAGGTTCAATTTGAGAAATCAAACACAACTATTCTTGTACCTTATTTCATGTCAAAACTCCTTTGTCTATGCTTCCAATAATCTACTCAGTAGGATGATTCCTTAATAGATTCCTATTAGGTGTCACTATCTTAGTACTTGTTTTTGTTGTAGGTTCTTCAATGGTTTCTTCACTATGGCTTTCATTCAACAAATCACATTCAGTTTCATAGAACAATTCAGTGATCTCTGGAATAGGTTTAGGATGAGCTTCTTCATCTGGTTCATAATCAAGCATTCTTTCCTAAATTTTGAACTTTCCATCAACGTTAACATTTGTGCTCTCAACAATAGTCTTAGTTCTCTTATTGTAACATCTATAAGATTTTCTCTTCAATGAATATCCAAGAAATATACCTTCATCAATTCTAGGATCAAAATTTCCAATGTCATCATCTCTCTTAATATAACATTTTCTTCCAAAAATTCTAAAATACTTAGTTGATGGTGCATGTCCAAACCATAGTTCCTAGGGTATCTTGTTTGTGTCTACTCTGATTTGTACTCTATTCATTGTATACACTGTTGTGTTCACGGCTTCTCTCCATAATATCTTCGTCAAGTCTTTCTCAAATAACATTGATCTTGTTGCTTCAGTCACTGACCTATTCCTTCTTTCTACAATACCATTTTGTTCAGGTGTCCTAGGGGATGAAAATTGTCTCTTAATACCATTCGCTTCACAAAAAATGTTAAATTCTTTTGAAGTAAATTCTCCTCCTCTATCTGATCTCAAAAATTTAATCTTCATTCTAGATTTATTCTCAACTTTGTTTTTAATGATCTTGAACTTATCAAATGCTTCAAATTTTTCTTTAAGAAATACAATCCACAACATTCTTGTAACATCATCAACAAGAATCATAAAATACCTTTCTCCATAGAATCCTCTAGTCCTTGTAGGACTGCTCAAATCAGTATGAACAATCTTCAACTTCTCTACTATTGTAAACTTCTTGCTAGAAAATGAGCTTCTCTTCTATTTAGCCATCACACATTCCTTGCAAATCATGTTAGTAGGTTTCATAATTTTAGGAAAATCTCTTACTGCAAGTGTAGTACTCACTTTCACAATGTTATCAAAGTTTATATGACAAAATCTTTTATACCATAACCAACTATCATCAATCTTAGTAATCAAACATGTCACCTTAGTAGGATTAAACTAAAATACATTACCTCTGGTTCTAGATCTGGTACCAATCAAATTTCCATCTTTATCTTTTATCACACAAGTTTTCTCAGTAAACCAAACTTGATATCCCTTATCAACTAATTGTCCAACACTCAAAAGATTATGTTTCAAACCATCCACAAAGTAAACATCATCAGTATTAGTCTTTCCATCAAGGGTAATAGATCCTATACCCTTAATAAAACAAGGTGCATTGTTTCCAACTCTAACAACTCCATCATAATTGTTAAACTTTATAAACTTTTTCATGTCTCTAGTCATATGATGTGAACAACCATTGTCTATAATCAAATCATCTTTCTTTTCTACTTGAGAAACTAAAGTTTTTTCTTCCTTAATTTTAGTTTCAGGATTTTATTCTTTAATTGCTACAAACCCTATATCATCATTAGTCTCAATATCACTTTCACTTAAAGTTTTCTCCACACTAACTTCAAGTTCTTCATCATTTGCATAATAACATTCTTTAGATATCCTAGGATTAAAGTTCTTCATATACTTAACTCTCTTGGGACATTTAGATGCAAAATGACCATATTCTTGACAAGTCCAACATTGAAAATTTTTCTTACCGTCTTGTTCTCTCTTCGCAAGAAAGGCACTACCTTCTTCAATCTTCATGTCTTCTTCATTTCTAGATCTGATGCTGCTAGAATATTCTCCACTCACACTTATGCTTCTTGACATAGTAGGGTGAACACTAAGAGCACCAAATGTTGTCTCCATTTTAGGTAAGTCTTCTAATAACCTTAGGTTCATCTCTGCTACTTCCAATCTTCCAAGAAGAGTCTCTCTAGTGAATTTTTTATTACAAGGTATAACTTGTTCAATCATCTGTGTTGTTTGCTTGAATGCAGGAGTCAATATCCTCATAATTTTCTATATCACTTCATTCTCTATCTTTGTTCCTCCAAAAGATTTTATACTTGCGATAATCTCTTACATTCTACCAATATAGAGTCTAACAGATTCATCTTCCATCATTGTTATATCTTCAAATGCACACATCCAATTATGTAATTAGACTTTCTTTGCATGTTCATCACCTTCAAAAGTAGAATGTAAAGCTAACCAAATTCATGAGATGTCTTTATATATTTTACCTGACTGTATTCATTCTCCAAAAGGGCTGATAAAAGTGCTTCACTAGTAAGTATGATACACATGAATAGATCTCTTTCTCCATTAGTACAATCTTCAATTTTATACTCATCAATGATAGTCTTCTCATTCTTTATGATTAACCAATAACTTGGTTCTAAACAAAGTAGGTGTGTCTTCATCTTTTCTTTCCAGTTGTCAAAATTTATTCCATCAAGCTTAGGGCTTTCTTTCCTGAAATGATTTTCCATGGATCTCCTTAAGCTGTTAAATTTTTCCTTCAAGGACCTATCACTCTGATACCAATTGTTAGAAAGTAAAGTCCACCAAGATAACTGAGAGGGGGGGATGAATCAATTATCAGAAAAATAGAAATTTTATCAACTTCAATAGATTTTAACCATGTAAGCAATGTATCCAACAACCATAGAAAGATATTCATACATAATAACACAATGACACAAGATATGTTGACTAGGGAACCTCTTGATCAAAGAGTAAACCCCGGTGGGAATGATGCCCACAAGAGATGCACTAATATGAAAGTTCCTTGTGAGAGGATGGATTCTATTAGGAGTCTTATGAAATACATTTAGTACATATGAATCCCTGTTATGAGATTTTGAATCCCTATTAAAAGATTCTAACTCTGTTAGGAGTTATGGAAGACAGAAGGACCCACTGCCTAAACAGCTTCAGGGTAAGATCACTGAAATCACTATCCAACTAATCTTTGTATTAATCAATAGAATAATACCAAAAGATTACTGATCTAAAAAATTCAAGACTTCTTCTCTGACTCTGCTAAACCGCACCAACTGCTTCTTTAGATCTCAATACTTCACATATCCTCTTTCAACAATTTCTCTTTCATAATTTATTCATACACACTTACATTCATTAAAATCCACACTAAAATAAGGAATAAATTACTTCCTTTATACCACACTCAAGTAATTACAAATGTGTCGGCATACAAATTACAAAATAAAAGTTTCCACACGTTACATCAAAATTACACAAAACTGTCAGCTTCCAATTAATATAATTCTTCACTCGTACAACCTCAGATCTTGCACTATCATGAACATCACTATCAACATGTCTTCAACTTCTCTCTAACTGGGCATAACCAAATTCCATCCCGATTAGGAGATATCATCTGATTTCCACAAACCGCTACTCAGGAACAGTGCCTAAATCCTGCTTCCACTGATTTTCTCATAACTTCCATGAATAAGTGAATTATTGTCTGTGCTCTTGACCATGATCTTATAACACATCATAGAGTAATTAATCAACTACGAATAGCTTCATCTTCAATATCCCAAGTGCGCTAAGACAAACACTGTCTGCTTCTCTAGTAATCTTCAGTAGATTATTGTGTTGACATCAATGACAATCATAGTCATGAATACAATAAAAAATGCTATAGAATGGCTGCAAATACTCCCCAATAGAATATATTCAGCATTCATTCCTAACAAATAGGTCATAATGAATGCTGCTGAGTAATATCTTTATCTATTCAGACTCATAAAACTCATATGTCGTAGCATATTCAACTATGGGATGGTTTTCTAGTTGTCTAAACTCATCTAGGAAGGTTTTGTCTAGCTTTATCATAGTTTCAATGTGTTCTCTTATCCTATCAAGTCCTACTGGTTCCTTCTTACAATAAATATATGCACGAATGTCTTCAACATGCATTACACCCATAGGGGTTCTAGATAATGCACCTTCTAAGTCATCTAGGGTAGACTTAAAGGGATGCCTCTTGAAAACATATCTTTTCCTCTCTACAAAATCACACACAAAAGGTGTAGCCATAACTTACTTCTTTATCACTTCAAATAGGTTTCCAAGAACTTTTGAATCGTCATGACATATTAGGGCTTCACAACCGATCAAACACACTCTTTTGTTGGTGAATCGAGCTTCAATATTTCAAAATCAACTGGTAGGGCTTCTGTGAAATTCAATTGCTCTAGTTCAAAGTAAATGAGTAATCCAAAATTCTTTGGGTACTTTAAAGTGAAAATTCTTCCATTAATGCTTATCGTGTAAACTAGAATTTTACTGAGAATTTCAAATTTTCATTCTATAGTCAATTATGTAGTCTGTTCTTGCACATAGCATCACATAATCTTGAAAAGGTTAAATCCAAAGGTGCATACTCTGAGGGTTATTATACCGACCATGCAGGGGTTTAGAGCTAAATTAGCTCCCACTATGACCCGTAGGGTCATTCATCTAGATGTAGAGGGTGCGTCCACTATGGATCCATCCAATACATACTCATCAACCTTATCTCTCTTTGCCTCTGACCAAATCAATCTCGCATCTTCTGAAGCTTTCACAAACTTGACTTCTCCTTCGGTATCTAATATTGATTCTTCTGGCTTTTTAGGGCTTTCTTGACTTTGCGTTCTTGATCTACAAAACTTTGAGATGTGTCCAACCTTGTTACATGACTAAAAAATAACTGGAGGCCTTGAATTCCTCGGTACATTGATATGGGTTACCATTTTACACTGTCTAGCCAAGTGACCATTATAATTACATATCTGACATGTAATACTCTAAGAAATTCTTGTATTTGTTTATTTTTTATTTCTTTGATTATGTTGAGTCTTCTTCTTCTGACTTGTTCTATAATTCATAGCTCTATGACCATATTTATTGCATGAATAACAATAACCATTTAAAATTATTACATCTTTACAATTCCTTGCTATATGTGCATGCTTGTTATATGCATATCAAGTTCGGTCTACTAGCTTGCACTTATCCTTAGATGGTTTAGGATTGTCTTTAGTATGATTTCTAGTCTCTTTGGCATATGTGGTGTTGTCTGGTGCTTTTATTCTTTCTCGCATGTTGTTAATATGATTTTGTGCTTCATTCAATCCATTGTCGCTGGTATCTCCTTTAAGCTTTTGAGCATATAACCGAGATTCAATTAGATCCTTGCTTGTGTGTAATTTATCAATGTGATTCTTTGCTTCAATTAATTCAGATTCTATCTTTTCTTTGTTGTTTCTTAGCTCCAATATTTCCATTTTTTCTTGCCTCAATTCTTCATTCAGTTGAAGGTTCTCTTTAATCTGTTCATCATAAACTTCTTGATTGTTAGTTAGCTTTTCATCCAACTCTTCAATCAGATCTTGTAAAGATCTATTCTCCTCATTCATCTTCTTAACCATTTCTCCCAAATTATTGTTTGTACAATCCTTCAAATCTTGTCTCAGTTTCTTGATGAATACTTATGCGCTACTGACTTTCAATTTTAGTTCTTCAAATTATTTCTCAGATCTATCAAGGTCTTCAAGAGCTACCATAAGATTCTTCTTCAGATGTTTTGCTTCTTCTGAACCCATTGATCTCCTTAAGTGGTTAAACTTATCTTCAGAGGACCAAAGCTTTGATACCAATTGTTTGGAATGGGAACACTGAGAGGTGGGGGGGGCTAAATCAGTGTTCACTATATTTAATCTTTTTACTTTACTCTTGAAACTTAACTTGAATGCTTAAGTACTGAATTGAACATCAACATAAACAAGATACATAAACACAACACATAATACCAATATGGTTATGGGGAAGCACAAATAGGTAAAAACTCTGGTGGGAATTGACACCCACTAACTAAGAACTACACTAGTGTCTTGTGGTCCTTGTTAGAAGATCTGCAACCCTATTAGGAGTTGTTCTTTACAATGCTTTTAGTACATTGACCTTGTCAAGAGTCATATCCTATTGCGAGTCTTTTACAATAACCCTGTTAGGGGTGGGGACACACTGTCCTTGAGCTCACTTCTCAAGTGGTGAAGGTTACAACCTTCTGAGCTTACATACACACTATATCTACTAGATGAACTAGTGTTG
Source organism: Chamaecyparis obtusa (assembly GCA_027943335.1). NCBI lineage: Eukaryota > Viridiplantae > Streptophyta > Pinopsida > Cupressales > Cupressaceae > Chamaecyparis > Chamaecyparis obtusa. The sequence continues at coordinate 2,320,574 of BSBK01002596.1, read as the reverse complement.
TGACATTGTTTGTTTGATCAGTTCCTTTAATGTGTTGATGCTTTGACCCCTTGCAAAGATCTAATATATTCTTACTACTCTTTGTACACTTATACTCTTCTTATCTTATCTCTATTTCAACTTCCATAATTTATTACATAGGCACATCTAATATTTATATGTGCTTAACAAAATAATTAACTAGGTCAGCCTATAACCGATTACATACAACACTTCCACGTGAATTGTCTCAAGCGTGTTTACAAACAAACATAATTACATGTTTACAACTTAAGTACAATAGGCACATAGCCTTTACAAAACAATAATATCATTGCTAATCAAATTACCAATAGTCAGTTGCATCGTCTGTTCTGTTCTAGCATTCAATGTCTATGCTACTTCAATTGTTTGTATCTTTGATATATTGTATCTTCTGATCAGGTGCTCTTAGACTTAGCATGAATACACTCTTACCAACTTATCTTCTAGGGCACATACCATAACTCTATTGTATGTATGTGCACTGATGCTTTGATCTTTTGGTCTTCTATACTTAACCAAATTTTGATCTTCTGATAATGTGCATTGACTCTAAAACACTATATGACTTTGTTGCCATAATGACAACACTAAATCTAGTCATATACAATAGTGTAGTAGTCAACTTTCCAACAGACTCGACAAAATTTAAGCAAGTATCTTCTTCACCCTTGTGGTTGCCATGAAGATTTCAATGTTCTCCATTTGAAGGGAAAATTAATGATACTTTCTTATCCACATCCTCTTACGTCTAAATTTTTTTTTAAGCATACCTTCCTTTTCTTTAAGGTGGATGGTTTTATGTAGATCTCATTGTCAATTTTTCATTTTAGATTTTTTTTGTAGATTCTATTACCCTAAAAGGATGGATACCTCATCTTGAGGTCTATGTAGTCCTTGAGAGACATGCTCATCTACCATCCACCATCAACCTAATCTTTCTTGAATTAATTCAATGACTTAATCAAAGAATCCATATGCATTCCATGTTTCTCAATCATCAAAAGGAAGGTAAACATCATTATCCTTGCATTGAATTAGTGTGAAGATACCTTTATCCTTACTTTTATCGAATGATTGAGCATCATATCCATTTGTTGTTTTCATCTTTCCAGGGTCTTATTGAGTTGTTGTTGACACCTTGTTAAGGCCCTCAACAAGACTGTCATATTCATATATGAATTTTTCATTCCACTATTGAGTGTCATTTTCTTCCCAACATGCATGCATGATCACTAACTCTTATTACCATTGCAATGTACTAAATACACGAATGAAATTTTACCTTGTATGAAAATGTAATCACCATGTATATGTACAAAAAAAGTCTTCACACTCAAATGGATAAGTAGTCACAGTCGTACATTTCCCTAGACTCCTACTCCATACAAAAAGGTACAAGCATGACCTTTCCTCTCTCACTTGTGCAACATAATCTAAATATCCACTCTATAGAGTGATTTCAATCACTCTCATATGACATATATTATGTCTTCTTCATCCCTCTAGATATGAAATCACTTATTACCTAAGGTGTGCTTCCTATAGAATTTTATGTTGATATGGATGCTTGTAAAGATTTATATAGTCACCAAGTATATATTGTAGATACTACAATGCCAATTTAATGCACATGAATTACTGAAGATTATGAAATATTTTCAAATTAAATGGGTATATCTTTGAGTGCAATAAATTTGTTTTCGTGAGAACATTTCATAAATTTGGAAAAATATGCACAAGTGAAATATGTGAAGCAATATCTCCAACAATAAACTTGGGTGGCTATAAAATTGCATCTCTAAAATTGGGGAGGGTCTTCCACCTCTAAAATTGCATAGAACCAAACCACCTATAGCCTTTAGCTTTTGGCAATACAAAGAAGAGTTCAAATACATTGCATCGTGATTTACAATGCCCGACCATCTCCTTATAAAAGGTCAGAAAAAGGAAGTATCTCAAAAGTTGCAATATGCCAACATAATTTAATATTTTATAGTTAATTAATTAGACCCCTTTATTTAATAATTAAATTAATCAATTAATTAAGTCCTTATAATATTATTTAAAGTTTAGAACCACTTAATTAATTAACTTATTTAAGTTACATTATTAAAACTTGGGACATTACACATGATTCATCCTTACTATTTACAAAAAGTGAGTTCAGAGAAAAAAAAATTTGCCTTGTACTCCTCAAATCACTCTACATCACTGAATTTCATTATTTAATCTCAACCATCTATATCATTTTACTCCATATCCTACATACCAAATGCTTATTTATTTTTATCTCTTCTTCTCTCTTTCAAATTTATTACACATTTCACTTTCAAGCATCATTATGTTGTTGAAATTATGAGAAAACATGATATCTAATATCAAAGGATGTATTTTTTCATCAAGGAGATTAATGTTTCGGTTCGTATTTCATGTTTATTAAATTTCCTTTGTCTAGTTTCCCTGCACGTGCTCAATTATATAATTTCTCAAAAATCTTCAAATTTCACATTATAGTGTACTGACATATAAACATGTTTCCCCTTAAAAAATAAAAACTTATACTTTACAAATTACATTTCATATAATATTTGTCATAAAATACTTAACAAAATGATTCAAAAAAATCATTATAAATATTTGGGGAGATCTATAGTCCTTTGAATATAACCTATACCAAACAAAAAAAACTATTACTCTATTTAATAGCCAATTCACAAAATTATTAATTAAAACAATTACAATTTTTTTTATAAAATTGAAAACAAATAATTTGATAGAATTAAAAAACTTTCAAAATATATACAGAATTTACAAACATCCTTAAAACGTAATATTTTTCACATAATACAATATCAACATAAAAAAATATTGATTTAAATAAAAATAAGATTATACATTATCAACCCAAAAAATTGATTGTTTAAATAAAAAGCATCAAAAGTCTTATAGTTTCTTCCAATGTCCTATAGTTTTGCATTAGGCTATAGTTTTCTTTTTATTAGTTGATGACAAAGACTATACATTACATTCTTGAACAACGGCTTTAGGGGTTTTGACTATGGTTTACAAAAAAAATACTATGTTGGCGTCTCTAAATTCTTAGGGTTGCTCACATAGATAGCTTTGTTCAGATTTGCGCCTCACTGCTCTGGCCGCACACTTGTGGCCTAAAGCTGGTGACTCCATTCGGTCGGAAACCCTTACTGTATTAATCAGAAATATTGGGGTAATTTTATGAACAGCGTAGGAAGGGATCTAGATTTTTAATGCTGCTGATCCAACCAGTAAATTGTTCTGTGTGATAGGGTTACGTTTACAAGACTATAATGCAAACATTTAGCATTCCGTGGATATGGGCACCGTGAAATAAAACAGAGCATAATGAGAGTGAATCTGGCTCCCCTCTTGATTTAAAGGGCTCTCATGAGACAAAACTAAAAATTTAGAAAATTAATGGTAATCTATTAATAATACATAAAATAAAATTGTGATCTATTCTAACATTCTTGTATAAAGATATATATTAATTTAAAAATGTTTTATATGTAAAGAAATAAAAATTATTATCAGTATGTATATTAATATAAAGTATTTTATAAATATTAATATTGGTATAGTGTAATTGTTAAGTTGTGGTATTGTAACTTTTGTCATTAAGATTTAAACTGAACTGTGATGTTGTTGAATCTATTGGAGATGAGGTCCCTCATTCTTGACCTCACATATTCATGACTCAGGTCAAAAGTGTTTACGAAGAAAAAAACGTACTATATATATTATAAATTATTTCACTATTCATAATAGAGAGACAATAATTTTGAGAAAATGAAGAAACTCCTAAAAAGATACAATAATGACATCCATTGCCAAAGATTATAGATAAAAGAAACAGAGTCAAAATTTCTTAAAGACTCCAAAAATCTGCTCCACATACATACCTTCGGTTACATGTTAAAATTATAGAATCCATCTCATAGATAATATTTTGCCAACAAAATTCAGAAGCTTTCTCCACAACTACAAGAACAATCCAAACCTTCATTTGATCATTGCTAGTCACCTCATAACTACAGGAAAAAGAAGTAAACTACCCTAACACTATCACACCCTAATTCCCCAGTACTTGTGCACTTCGATTTCCACAGCTACCCTTCTTAATATATAACTTCACAGAATAAAACATATCATAATATACAACAAATTCTATTCGTACAATAGTTAAAAACAAATCCTAAGACCTACGCGAACTTCAATTATAACCAGTATCTGACCTACAATATGAAAAAGCAAAAACTAACTCCTGAATCAACTATAGATACAACTACTTAATGACACTATAAATATTCTCTGGCACTAGACAGAAAAGTACTAGTGACGACATGGACTTCAGGGATAACCATCACAACGACATGGGCTAAAGGAAGAAGCATCACAATGACATGAGCTAGAGGTAGAATGACCACATTTACATGGCAGTACGGTTAAATACAAGTTGCAGATTGGACAAATGTTCTCCAGGCGGTTAGAAATCAGCCCAAGAGGCCCGGAAATGGCTTCCATTCTCCCATCAATGGCTACGAGTCTCCCATCAATGGATCTGAGGCTCTGATTAATGGGACCGTTGGCTCCGAGGTGAGTATTAATGGATGCGACCACCCCATTAATGGCAGTAACAAGGTTCTTATTTATGGCATGAGCAACGTTTTCAAGGCCCGTTCCAATGGCTCTAACAAAGTTTCTGAAGCCCCAGAAATTGTATAGGAAAAAGATAAGGGCGAGTATGAGAACGAGAAGTATGGCCGCAACCAGAGCAACGAGCCAAATGTCGATTCCGTGATGAGAGTCGTTGTCATCATCACAGCAGTGGTATGGATCAAAACAACAGTTGGATGGATCAGAGGCATGGGTAAAAGGAGATCGTGGTGGTGGTTTGAAAGGAGGAGGTGGTGGAAGTTGTATTATACCAGTTGGAGGGGGCGGAGGAGGACAGGGAAGAGGAGGAGTAGAAGAACTGATAGGAATGCTCACTTGTCCATTACAACCATGATTGTGTAAAACCCTAAATGTAGCTAACACCACTAACAACACAATGCCATGATTCATCCTTACTACTTAGAAAGAGCGCTTTTAGAGCAATAATTGAGAACTTACTTTGGTACTGATTTTTGGGATCTAAATCTGTACTGAATTATTTGATAATATTGAGAGAGCTAACCTGCAATAAAATCTTAGTGCTACACCTCTAATTGCACGGTATATGGCTGCACTTATTACTTCTCATGCTTTTGCATGTTTTCTCATATGATGCCTGATGTAGAATTTATAGACCCGGCCAGAGTTAAGAAACAGTCTCACTTATCTTTATCTGGACGCCTTTTAACTTGTTGCTGAGCTCATTGACGACGTCGTTGCCTAGCTCAAAGCCTGTTTCAGTATGACGAAAATGAAGTGACCCAACAGAAGTAGATGTTGAACTGATCAATATAATTGGAAGAATATTCCGGCTGGTGAGATGGATTTGTCAATGATTTGGACAAAATGGAGTGATGCACCTAGACTAAAAGTTGAAATAATCAACATCATTGTAGGAAGAATTTCATGTAGAAGAAAGATGCATGGAAGTGAAATGAATAGACCTAAGTGATCCACGTATACTAAATGTTAAAACATATTTTATGTGGCAATTCTTTTTCGATGGAAGACATTTCAAATATACATAAAGACATTTAAGTGAAATGGGTAAAAAATGAAGTGACCCCACCACCAAAAAAGAAACCTTAAAAGTTAAAACAATGACATTGTCATTAAAAATTTCTTCAAAGATGAAAAATATTTCAAAGTGTAATAATTGAAATGAAATGATCCATCCAAGTACATTTAAAATAAATAATATTATTATTTCATATTGGTGAAAGACCTTTCACAAACAATCAAGTATAGTCATTTGATTTTTATTTCTTTAATATGTGTAACATTATTTTATAAATGTTACTATATATGTTTATTCATATACAAGAATTTAACCAATAAAAAAAAAATAGTTATTTATTAGTTTTATTATTGCAAGTAAATGAAAATTACAAACATTTTAATATTTACATTTCTCTTTGTGACACTTTATTTGCAGTCACATAGCTCTAATGAAACCCATGAAGTTACCAATAATTTCAATTACATTTGTGGAATGTGGTAATTACTTATCTTGTCAAATATATCAGTTAGGCTCAAAGACATTCCTATGTCAAATTGGTAAAATGAAGGGGTCCACACACACTAGATGTTGAAGTAATTGTTAATGTCATTAGAATGTCCTTAAACAAGACAAATATTTTTAAATTATAATTGAAATAAAGTGAATCAATTGAACAACATTTTAAAATAATTAGTATTATTATTTTATATAGATGTACAACATTTTAACAAACAATCAAATATAATCATTTATTTTTTTAATATATGTAGGTTCTAAAAAAATTGGTATCTTTTATTTTTATTATTGCAAAAATGTCTGAAGTATAAGCTTTTAATTTCCATTTTCCTTTGTTATACTTGACTCATTCCATAGCTTTGACTAAACTTGAAAAGTTGTCAAAATTTTCAACTAGTTTAGTGAAATGTTGTAGTTGCTTATCTTCTCAAATATGTCAAGCAATGAGAAATATTTTTTAAGAAGACTGGATTAAATTAAGTGGTCCACCTAAACAAAATGTTGAAGCAATCCATGTTATCATTGTTTTAAAAATATATGGATGAACGATATTTCCAATTAACATAATTGAAATGAATTTGTTATCCTAGACTACATTGTTAAAATAAGGAATATTAGTAATAGTAAAATGTCATATAAAAATAAAATACCTTTCCACAAATAGTCAAATATAATCATTTAATCTTATTTATGAATTTATCAAACACCATTTTATAAATTATAATACATGTATTTATCCATAAGGAAAGCTAACGAATAAAAATTCCCCACTTCTCTTATTGCAAGAAATAGTAAACCTATGACCCTTTTTTTCCATTTTCCTTTGTGATGTTTAGTTTAGAAAGTTCCATAGTTGTATTGAAACCTAAAAAAGTTGTCCAATATTTCAATTAGTGTAGTAAAATGTGTTAATTGCTCATCCTCTAAAATATTGGATGTAGGAAGAAAAGATCCCTCTTTCTTGCAACCTAGAACACTACACAAGACAATGACTCTTTTCCCTAAATCTAACAGTTAATTACAATAATGATTATTAATTCTATTTACTTTAAGATTGCATACAAAGTATTTATAAATTCACGATCCATTTCTAAACTTGGTCCTCACAATGGCCTCTTCATTCTCTATTATTCCCACCTTATGTAGCCACCACACACTTTCTCTTCCTTTTTTTAATTACAAACTTTTATAACAATTCCTAATTACATATCAATGCATGTTTAAGTTCATATGTCACATCTATTCAACTCATTTCTTTATTCTCTTTGTCTTTCTTCCACCTACAAGACCCCCTCATGCATTACTTGGTCTTTTCGAAAAAGGTTTTTACACTTAGCATTACACTTTCCTATTTGTTTACTCTAGAGGTTTTAATCCACTCTCAATTTATTGCATAATATGTAGTTATTGCACTCTATGTGAGAAAATTTCTTTACAAGCATTTTGTTAGCAATCCACATGCCACACCTACACTTCCAAACTTTGCATACATACATGTCTGCCTAGGATTATGTGGTTACAAGATGTAGCAGAAATCCAAATTTACATATGTTAGTATTATAAGGAACTAAGAAGGGGGGAGAGGAATCAGTGCATCCAAAAATCTGAAACTTTTAACAGTTATCATGGACAATAACCAACATGAAAATGATAATATAACAATGAAGCATAACACATAAAGAATGCACACACAATTAATGCAAGACACAATATTTTTCCTGTGGAAACCCTTGTTAAAGGGAGAAAACCACGTGTGGGAATGATGCCCATAGATTTCACTAGTGCACTAATGAAATCTACCCTACTAAGAGAAATTATAATAAACCCTTCCCAGGTTATACTTGGTTAAGAGTATTAATAGCCCAGTTAAGAACTACAATAGTCCTATTAAAGACTATCATGTCATGGGATTTAAAAATCCTTTTGAGATTTCATCTTTTTAGAGGATTTATACTTCAAAACCTACTACAGATCTTGCTCACCTTGTTATAAGTGACCTTATTAAAGGATTTAGCTTTCTAATCTTTTAGAATCAATAAGTAAGGAGTGATCTGATATTTGCACTCAATACATGATAGATCTAGTGCATTCCTGATCAATTGTGCTATTATGAATACTTTACTATCATTGTACTATCCTCAACAATGTCTATCAGTCACCACATATTATCACAACACACTTAATGATTTTATTAACCATTTATATACTTGTTGTAGGTCAGTGCTAGGACCCTAAAACATTTTACAAGTCATTCCTCAAATACTACTTAACATATGAGAGAATGCACCAAAATCAAAAATCAACATCCTTGATATCGTCCCAAAACATCTAAACTCAAAAACATGTCATCTGATCACTTACATTTGACTGCAACACCGATGTAAGCAACTATACTAATTGATACTCTATTCTAGCTATCTGTGTTGATTCAATCCTTAATAATTGAGCCAAATCTTCAAACTAACTGATGTGATCATAGATGTAGTCAAATATACCTCTGTGAATAATGTTTGTGTGATTGCACACCTTAACACAAAATCCAACTTCAGATCCATTCATTTGAATCCTACATACTCTCTTCTTACTAATTGAATGAACACTTAGTTGCTTCTCTATTTGATCATTCAAAACCATCGATAAATATGATCTCTTAACATCAAAATAATATTTTTCTAGAAATGAAAAAAGAACAATCCACTCATATGATCAAAGCATATATCACCTTCATCAAATTCCAACAATCTCCTGCTTTGGCATTGAAAGAAACACTTAGAAAAAATTGCTGCTAAGTGACAACAATACATATCTCCCCCTGAGAATTACAAAAATGCATGCATCCTCAAGATCTTAGCGAAATACTACTACTATTACTCCCCCTATGACAAAAATGATAAAGGTGTTACAAGATATGAAAAAATCAAGACTTTATTAATCAAGAGTAGAATTGTACAATTTAAAATCTACTAAATATCTCATAGAAATTTGTCTTCAACACTTGTCAGTCTGTTGGTTAATAGTTTGTCCTCCCGTTAGATTTATAATCCCTGACTCTCTAAACACCCAAGGTGAGAGAACAAAAGGATGTCGCCAACAAATGTGTCACTGTAAGTCATCTATCACTACCCTCTGAATTAATAGGTACAGCTCCCTGATTGTGTTTGATATGCAATGAATGTGTCTTTTTATTGATCATCAAATAATTCCTTATAAGTCTTAACCAAATTGTTTGTAGGCACAAACGATTTAGGTAGGGATAAGAGTGGGTAACCTATAATCCCCAATAGAATGTTGATCACAGATTATCATAAATTCTATATTCTGGCCTAAATCTATCTATTCTAAGAATGCATATCCTACTAAGGAGAATATGAGCAGAATCATACATGGACAGTAAATGGAATTATCTATGCCGCAATTATTGACATGAAATGGAATTCAAGTAGGAATTACAGTTCCACACACAATTGTACTTTCTATTCAGATGCATCTAAATAACTGAATGAATAGGAGAAGAATCATACATGAAAGGTAAATGGAATTACTTTCACTGCAATCACCAACATGAAATGGAATCCAGAAAGAAATTATAGCTTCACATACAATTGTTTTGTTTATTCACATGCAAATGAAAACTACTGGTACAACAAACATGAAAACCCAACAAAGTAAAATAGAATCACTTATGCTACCCTTACAAGTTTGCCGACCCCTACATTGATTTCCTTTACAGTATTTATACAATGCTTATAGCCACTGGAAATGATTCAACTTCCAAAATACAGAAAGACAAAGCCCAAAACAAGAACATCCTCGATGAAAGAATTTGAAAAGCCAATCACAGACTTATGACACTTCAATTTGAGACCTTTCATTTCCTCAAACAACACCTGTCAAGCTGAAGTCCATTGGGCTTCTCGGAGTCAAGCTATCTTTCAAACAATAGTCAATCCGATCTACAACTGCATTCAACCTTCTTTAAATGTCTCAAAAATATTTGGCACGATCTTATTTGACATAATAGCTTTATCACTACCACCACCTGGGGCAACCCATGTTGCATCTTCTCGACTGTAAGCTACAGCATATAATCATCATTAGGATTATAATCTTCATTCTTTCCTACTCGTGATCTCTATCGAGAGGTCGGTCATAACACTATATCAATAATCCCCTCTGTTCTTAGTCTCTTTTGATTTTGCTTCTTTATGCCAATTTGAAGTTTCATAAAACATGCTGCTCGGTTCATTTCATGATCAAACTGAACAGGAATGATAACCCTTGGCTCTCAATAACCGCGGCTCTTATTATAAAGACTGATTCAATTGACATTGACAAGATGCATATTAACATGATGGATACTGTCGATTATTAAAAATAATCAATTTTGGCATCTATCACAGGACTGTTGCTTTCAAATATAGATGAAATTAACTTAAGTGGGAATCTTACTCTTTCAGACCCACTGAGACACGTGTCATGATCCCGCTTTCCCTCGAAGAATATTCGACAACATACGGGTACTGCTGATTAGTACCTTGAAAGATATAATAACCACGGGCAACTTTTCGGACCGACCACACTTCATTGTCACATGATCGCATGGTATTATTTTATTCCATGCGATCATGCGACCACTCTCTCATTGACGCACGTGGACTGCACCATTGGCATTCATGGGTCCCAGCAGAGCGCATCTGCGTTGTTGGCGTATGCGGGTCCCAACAGACTTCATTGTCGCATGATCGCATGGCAATATTTTAATCCATGCGATCATGCGACCGCTCTATTTTTCCACGCAATATAATATTAAATGTTAAACCTTCACTTGCCTAGTTTTTTGTATCTGCGCTGTTAGCGTACGCGGGTCCCAATGGACTTCATTTTCGCATGATTGCATGGCAATATTTTAATCCATGTGATCATACGACCACTTTATCATTGGCACATCGTTGGCTGCACCGTTAACCTGCAAAGAATCTCCTATACCATATCGGCAAAGTGGCGACTGTCGATTAAGCATCTTATAACCGCAGACTAACTTTTCTTGGCCCCACCACCACATGTATGCATCTTGCAAATCTGCAAAAGCATTTGGCAAGGGTCACGATTTTGCGAGGACCATCGAATGCGCTTTGATGAAGTGTGGCCTCTACCATTTTTTCGCATTAGGCTCGAGAGTAGAAAAGTGCAGCATATGTATATAACATGTTGTATAGTATGCATTATAATGCAATGACTGAGCTTGATAACATCATAAAGACTATTCATACAATCAGATGATAACCATTTCACCTTTAAATGATCACTGGTTATGAAATAAAACCACTGTACACCTTGAGATGCTGCAGCTTCTTCATAGTCAGAGTTAACTCTTGTGGCTCGATGAGACTCAACATAATGTTGGCACGGTTATGGGACAAAAACATACATAATTCCATCTCTTATCTTCAAAGGAGGCTAGTCACAATTCTATTTAGAACTGTCCCAAATCCTGTTACCTTCATAAGATCATAGTAATGCAATACTGCTGACATTAACGTGTCTTCTCAGAGTGATTACTTTAATCAAAGAGCCCTCAGAGAATTGAATCCATAATCTTATATCAATAAATTAAAAAAACTTCTTTCCAAAGACCCATTGTTTGAACCTTGCTCAAAACTGCAAACAATCTTAGATGTGATCCAATCTATGACTGTCCACACTCTGCTTCTAAGAACTGAATCAACCAATAGACACCGTGTTGACATATGCATTCTTTTAGTATATGAAAGGCCTCAACAACTGAATGCACACATTATCACATGGAATAAAATCTGAATCTATCAATGCCAATTCTGTCAATGTGTCACAAGAAAACTTTCTTTTGATTCCTTGCAAGTGCCATGAAGATCATGGTCCACAATCACCATTTCACCTGAGAAAGATTACCAATCAAAACATATTATCCTTGCCAGGTTGGGGTCTATCACCTACCCATGATGATAAGATTTTCAAAGCAACCCACCTGGTTTGAAGCAAGAAGGCAAGGAACCCTGGCAATAATAGCCTATCTTAGAAAAGCTAGACCTAGACATTAGACTTGACAAGACCACATGACTCCAACATTGCCAAAAAAAATGGGTGACTGAAAGTCAGGCAACACAGTCATTGACCCATGACTTGTGTAGAGTCTCCATAATAAGTATCTTTTCATGAAGAAAAAATGTTGAGTCCTCTAATCCTTCAACTATGTTTAGTAGGAGAGGTGGTAAGGCTTTCTTAGATTCCTTCAGACTATATTGTAGAATGTCTAATTTAGGAATCAAAATGCTCTGTAATTCCATCAAATCGTCAAGTATCTTATTGTATCCATACTTGTAGTTATTCAATTTTTGAGTTATCTTTCCTACCTCAAATCCAAAAGATGTAGCATTCATATGAATGGGATCACAATTTCATGACAAAACATTTAGCTCCTATTGAGTGTCACCCTTTTTCTTTTCAAGATCTTACATAAAATGAGAAAAGTCACAAATAGTCTGCAGTATATTACCTCCTTCAAGTAATGCTTCCTTGATCTGGTTCACAACCAATGCAAGAGTATTCCTATCTTGGGCAATGGAATGTCATAATTTCTCTGATATTTTCTTTTCATAGACCTTTTCTTCTCTTTCTATTGTAGCATCCTCTAAATTTTTGGTCTCCTCACCAGTAGCTATGATTAACTATCCTAACTGCTCAATCAAAGGAGCCTTATCATCATACTCTATATTTATAATCAATTTATAAAATATGTCTTTGGCTTTCGTTATGACTTGTGCCTCTTTCTTGATGATAATTTTTATAGATATAGAGTACGATGAAAGAAAGTCATAATGAAAGCTAGAGACATATTTTCTAACTTAATTATAAATATAGAGTACAATGATAAGCTTGTTAGGAATAGTCCCAAGAGATAACTGAGAGGGGGCAGGGGGTGAATTAGTTATCTACAAGTTTCAATTCTTTATCCAATTAAGTATACTTAAACATTAAGCATAAACACAATGAAAGAACACTTGAACACAACACCAATATTTTGGTTATAGGGAAACCCAAATAGGTAAAAACCCTAGTGGGAATTGACACCCACTAATAAACTGAACTAGTCTATAATGCTCCTTGTTAGAAGATCTTACAACCGTGTTAGGAGTTGATCTTTACAATGCAACAAGTACAGTGACCTGGTCAAAGGTCAGACCCTCTAAGGAGTCTTTTATGATTGACCCTATTAGGGGTGAGGACACACTATCCAAGAGCTCACTGCTCAAAGGGGTGAAGGCTGCAACCTTCTGAATAACAAATACACACTATATCTGGATCTTGATGAACTGCGCTTAGACTTGCTATCTAGATCAGTTCCAATGAATAGCATATACCCTTTACTTGGTCACATAGACCTTCTACTGATGGCTCAATACTTCACACACTCTACTCTTCTCTTCACATTCAACTCAGAACCATAACTTAGCAATCATAAATGACTTCCTATAAATATCTTCTCTCTAAATGATATAATCAAGTCAGCCTATTAGAACCACCTTGAAATCATAATAGAGAAACAATAACACTCCCCAATAATATTTTTCTCAGCTCTACTAAGCACGAAACACAATCTGGGACCTGTCCAATATTAATAAATGCAAACACACGCTACACACTATCAACTCTACCAAATTAACTAAAGCTTTCACTTCAAGCTGAATTACATCATGCCCTCTTAGCCAAACCTTCTTGACTCTTCTCTCATCACTAATCCAAGCATGCATACAGAAATGATAGGCACCAATCCTATACCAATATAATCTTTGTCAGCTCTTCTGGCTAAACATAGGAAACTAAAATTGGTGAATGGCGACCGCATAACTTCACTTCTATTGCATATCAAACTCTGTGTCCATGAATGTAACATCACTAGAATGTCTTCATCACATATCCAAACATGCAAGGCTCCATGATAATTTTGTAGACAATCACACATAGAATATTGTCTGTAAGTCTGTTAGGAACACTATTGACACAAGCTACTATATAATTGTCTGTATAAAAAATTAACCTCTGCGTCCATGATATCATACTGATAACATGTCCATGGTATATATACTCAAAGCTTACTGCATAAGTCTTCCATGCATGCTACTTACCATATGTTGGCATCAATGACAAACATACAGTTAGCACTAGTTTGCTGGCAAATCTCCAACAATCTCCCCATTTGGCATTAATGGAAACATATGGAATGAATCCTCCATCTGATGCAATATTATTTTAATATTCAACTGAACTACTTCCATGACTGAATATTACTCCCCCTTGCTATTGTATAATATTCTTTCTTTGTTCTATATGTACTCCCCCTTTACTACTATTTTTCATGACTATATACTTTTCCCCCTTTGACATCAATTGAAAAGGGCACCAATCATTTAAGCTCCAGTACTACCCCTAAAGTAGAGTAGTTAACCATCCATCAGTCACTGAGGATTGATGCTCTTTCCACTTCTTCTAAGCAGAATCAAGGAAGGGAATTACTCCCAGCTTCTCCCTGAGATACTCAAAACTATCCTTTGGTAAGGGCTTTGTGAATATATCTGCTAGTTTTTCCTTTGTACTCACATAATCCAATTTTACTTCTTTCTCTACCACTTTCTCTCTTAGGAAGTGATACTTAATCTTTATATGCTTTTTCTTTGCATGCATCACATGATTCTTTGACATGTTGGTAGTGCTAGTGTTATCACAATGAATAACAATAGGATAATCAATCTAAATTCCAAAATCCTTTATCATGTTTTTGATCCAAGTAATTGTAGAACAATTCAAGGCTACTGTAACATACTCTTCTTCTTGCTTGTCCAAGTGGCAAGTCTATTACCAAGAAATAGTGCTCCTCCTCATGTACTCTTTCTATCATCAACACATCTTGTCCAATCTACATCTGCATATACATGAAGCTCAAAATTCTCTGAGTTAGGATACCATAGACCATAATCTATAGTGCCCTGCAGATATCTAAATATTCTCTTTACTTCCATGAGGTGAATTTGTTCAGGCTCTACTGCAAATCTTCCAACTATGCCAACTGCATTAGAAATATTAGGTCTAGTTTGAGTAAGATATATGAGTTTACCAATCATAGACTTGTACAATGTTATATCTACTGCTAGAGAATCATCTTCTTTTGTAAGCTTGCATCCTATTATCATAGTTGTACCCATTAGTTTTCAATCATCCATCTTTAACTTCTTCAATATTTCTTTCACATACTTGGACTAATTAATGAAAATACCTTTCTCTGTTTGCTGGACATTTAATCCCAAAAAATATTTGATAGGTCCAATCATGCTCATTTCAAACTCACTCTGCATTTCCTTAGAAAATTATGCACTAAGCTTGTCATTACCCCCAAAGATAATGTCATCAACAAATACGGCCACAAGTAGTAAACCTTCAGTTGTTTCTCTAAAAAATAAATTACAATCTGATGCTCCTTTATTGAATCCAATTTTTGTTAGATATCCATTAAGTCTCTCATACCAAGCTCTAGGGGCTTTCTTAATTCCATATAGGGCTTTCTTCAATCTACATACCATATCAGATTTGTCTGATAAGGTGAATCCTTCTGGTTTCTCAATGTATACTTCTTCTTTTAACTCTCTAGTCAAGAATGCTGACTTAACATCCATCTGATAAACTTTAAAAATTTTGAATGTTGCATAAGCTAGAAACAACTTAATAGCTTCTAATCTTCTCATAGGTGCAAATGTGTCTGAATAATCAATACCTTCTCTTTGCGCATATCCTTTACATACTAACCTTGCTTTATTCCTTACTACTGTACCATATTCATTCATCTTGTTTTTGAATATCCACTTTGTTCCAATCACATTCTTATCACTAGGTCTTCATAGTAGTTCCCAAGTATCATTCTTGATAATCTGATCTAGTTCTTCTTTCATAGCAGCATGCTAATCTGAATCATTACATGCATCTTCAACACTTAAGGTTCTATCTGAGATAGTAAACATACCACTTCATTGCTTTCTGAACTCTTCACTTTTGATCTTGTTGTGACTTTGCCAATCTGATCTCCAATGATGTCATCCTTAGAGTGATATCTAGATGTATACTTTGGAAATTTAGGTGATACCAACTCATCTTCCTTCTAAGTTTCTTCTTCACTTTTTTTATGGTCATTGAAAATTACATTAATACTATCAAACATCTCTTCAATAACTATCAAGCACTAGTGGAAGGAATGGGTTCTTCTTCAATCATAGGTGCATAATCATGATATCTTTCTTGAACCATAAATTTTTCATCAATCTTAACATGAGCACTTTCAATGATCTTCTTCAATCTCAAGTTAAAACATCTATAAGCCTTAATTTTAGTAGAGTAACCAAGAAAAATACCTTCATCACTTCTTGCATCAAACTTGCCTACTTGATGCAGGAGCATCTCGGGTCCTTGCCAATCCTGTGTCACCAAAAACATTTTGGAGTTTGTTTGTGTTGCTTGGTTCCTACTTTGACTGAGTTGGTCAGTAGTTGGTCAGTTTCCTTTGGTTACCAAGTGTGGTCGGTTATCTCCTAGGCGGTCAGTTGTTTCACTAGCGCTTGGTGATGCTTGTCTATTGCTCGGTCATCCTTACTTACCGAGTAGTTTTTTTCAGTTCTTGTTGAGCCGACTTGTGCATTTATTATGGGTCGTAGATTTAATGTTGAAATCCATAATTGGGAAGCGTGTGGTCCCAGATCTGACTATTCCTTCCATTGATTGTGGATCTAAAGGCTGACTCAGTTCAGTAGACTCTTCTATAAATGTAGTTGTTTGGTGGTAGTTTAAGGCAGTTTTGGGGGGTATAGAAGATAGAAGATAGAAGATAGTAGAGTTAGAGATTTTGATAGAGCCTCGCATGTTTGAGGACTTTTATAATTCATTGTAATATATGGCCCTAATGGGGAAGGTCTTACAGCCTGACATGTATCATTTTATTTGATGAAAATATATGGTTGATCCTACATTCTCTCTCTCACTGTTGTTGTTATTTGCTTCTACATGTGTTGAGCAGGCTTGGATCATTAGGGTGTGCCATTGTTTGGCCCCTCTTGGCCCCTACCTTATGTCAGGAAGATAGAAGATAGTAGAGTTAGATATTTTGATAGAGCCTCATATGTTTGAGGAATCTATAATTCATTGTAATATCTAGCCCTAACTAGTAAGGCCTTACAGCTTGGCATGTATCATTTTATTTGATCAAAATATATTGTTGATCCTACATTCTCTCTCTCTCACTATTGTTGTTATTTTCTTTCGCATGTGTTGAGAAGGCTTGGATCATTAGGGTGTTCCATTATTTTTCCCCCCTTGGCCCCTATCTTATGTCAGGTGGTATCAGAGCGAGGTGAGATCTTGATCTAGGTCTATGGGTCTAGGTATGTAGGTTCCTCTTGAGAAGTCCTAGTTGATTGTTGTGGGGTAGTAGATTGCGATATGACTAGCAATTGTAGAGGGTTGTCAAGATGTAGATGTAGGATTGGTAGATATGCTAAGGTAGATTGCTGCTAGGTTAGAAGCTATTGAAATAGCCCAGAGAAGAGGTAGACATTTGGAAGATGTTAGTGATGATGAATTTGAGGAAGAACAGGCGAATGCAAAACCTACACCTGTTATGGATCAAGGTGAAGAAATATTTTTGAAGGCTTTCACAGGTCTGAAGTCAACACCACATTTCAATCCTTCTGAGTATGGTGGAAAGCTAGATTCTGATGAATTGGTGGACTGGATCACCGAGATGGAAAAGTATTTTGAGTATGAAAACATTCCTGAAGACAAGAAAGTGAAGATTGCAAACACAAAGTTGAAAAGCCATGCATCCTTATGGTGGGAACATCTGCAATTGGATAGGAAGAGGAAAGGAAAAGACAAAATCAAGGTATGGAATAAAATGGTGAATAAATTGAAAGGAAAGTTCTTACCCTGTGATTATAAGATTAACCTAGTTTGGTGAATGCAAAGTTTGAGGCATAAAGATAGCTCAATAAAAGAGTATACTAAGGAATTCTATATATTAGATATCAGATGTAGACATGGTGAAGATGATGTGGAAAGAATTGGTAGATACCTGAATGGTTTGAGATTTTCCATCCAAGAGGAAATTAGTATGGTCAAGTTGGAGAGTATTGAAGAGGCTTATCAATTTGCATTGAAGGGCAAGGAGAAATTGAACAAAAGACATGAGGAAAGACAAAGAGGTCAAGGTGGTAGATTACCTAGAGGAAGAGGCAGATCTAATGGTGAAAATGGTAGATCTAAACTAGAAAAGACAAATCTAAACAAAGGCAAGATAGAGTGGAAAGGTAAAAGTTCATCTAGAAGCAGAGGCAGTAACAATCAAGGTGGTTATAGCAGAGGAAGTTTCTAAGGAACTTGTTACAATTTTGGAGAAGAAGGACATAGATCTTTTGAATGTACACATGCAAGTAAGAAGGTTGGTAGAAGTAGAAATGTTTTGGTGTGTTGGTGTTAAAAATGGATGCTTATGCTCTTAGGCTGCCAATATACCCTCAGATAGATTTTAGGAGTGGTTAGTTCCAAAATGTATAAGGATCTTAGGGTAACTGGACCAACTATAGGGACAAGACTACCCTCTTCACTTCTAGCTCTGCAAAACTAAAGCAGGTGCACCTAACCTACTGAAAACTACACTTCACACACCAAATACTAGGCCTAGACAATAGATTGATAGTAAGAAAGTACTAAATGCTAACCCCACATTCATTGACTCTCCATTACTATACGGTAACAAAATCACACAGCCAAAGACTTAAAGCTTAAAATGGTTCTTGATTTAAGATTTGGATTGCAACAACTTCAATCAGCATATGTTGACAAAAGGATTACTCATTTAGGCCAGTGCCTCATCCATTGGGCAAGATTTCTTAGACATAAGAGATACACATACCAGAATATATCTAAGATTCATAGCCATAAATACATCTACCATAATCCTTACTGCTTACAAAGAATCCTTATGTAGACAATAGTAAACTCATACCTCACCTAGAGCATCATTTAATCCAATCCTAGATCAGAACTTAAGAATGAAGATACATACATAAAACAATATGTAATGAACTAGAAAGCTCAAAGTCTACCTAACTTGACACAGAGGAGAGAGGAGAATCATGTATTTGTATTAAGTATGATGAATCCTTACTATGCATACAATCAATCATAATGAATCAAGCTTGCAAACTACAGCTTAGACCTGCAAATTTCTTCTTTTATCAACAAACACTGAATCAAAAACAATTACAAACCCTTGGGACCAGATTCTCGGGACTGATTTTGAACTTTGAAACTGGAACCCCTACAAAATAAAAAATTTAGCATTATATACCATTGGTTATCTTGGAATCCCAAAAAAGTTAGGATGCAACAAGCTATGGATAACCAGGGTAAGGGTTAGGGTTTCCACACACCAAACAATTCAAATATAGAAAAAATTAATTCATTGGAGGGAAAACCAAATAACCCTGAGCAATCAGATCTAAAATTATATCTTCACTTATGGTAAATCCTCTAGAAAAGTACTGAAGATTAAGAAACTCTTGCAAATTCATCTGATTTGACCCCTACAACATGCCTCAAGCACTGTTATTCATTCTCCCCACAGAAAAAAACTCCCTGTAGTAAATCATCACACTTGTTGGACCACACTGTAATAATCGGTACCACCAAACTAATCAAATCTGGTCGTGAAAGCATTAAAAACTAGCCTTTCTATCACTTGGAAACCCTTTGGAAATTTGAATTCAAATTGTAATGGTTACTTTATGGCTTAGGCGGCAAATCGACGATCAACATTTAAACTTGAATCATCTTTATGTCATGACCGTCCAATCCTAAGATTTCGTGGGCTTATAATTTATCTTTTATAGGAATCCTGGTTTACATTTGGTGACCACATGACTAAGCAATCTCATTCACAAAATGAAACCCCTAACTCATGTTTAACCTTGGTGAATCAATGAACAAAAGAAAGCACTTAACCCTAGCTCTTAACTGGCGACAGAAGGATTTTCGCCAGTTCGCTGAACTTTTTCCTCTTTGCCAGTTTATTTAGCGATAATGCGAACATTGTTTGCCATATTGCTAGACCTTTTAGCACTTTACCAAAACATTATGTGAACCAGTAAAACCTTTGGATTTTGTCAGCGCTGCTAACCCTTTATCAGATCCATCAAAAAGACTAAGAGTTTTACCAGGCCTGCACAAGAAAATCAACAATTGTCTGAAGATCACATAGAACCAAAAGATTCTTTCAGATTATAAGACAACCATCAGATTAAGGATCTTTAACCTACCCTGACAACCATCTGAAAAGATATGAGATCAATAGCCATTGTTATTATAGACTAGGCTTTTGAGGATACCTATTTTGAAAGCTTCAAGCCAAACAAACATTAGATCTTAACCTAGCATGAAATCAATTCAAAACAAAGAAAATTCTAAACTAAGCCACCTCAGATAGAGCTTAAACAAGTGCACCCAAGCACTGTTTGATTTTCTCTTGCTTAAGGGATGTGGGTGTGCTCTCTAAGCACTTGGAGCATGTTCCTAATGCTTATTTGGAAGGATTGAGACTCATGAGAACTCCATAAGTGGCACAAAATTGGGTAGAACACCCAAAATTGCCCCTAAGGCTTCAAGAACTCAAAATAATGCTTTAATGGAGATTTGATGCTATATGCTATTCTAAATAAAGAAAGAAACTATGTTAATCCATTTATTGCTAAGCTATGATGTGCTAAAAAAGCTTGAAGAAAATAAAGAAATCTAACAATTAGTTGATTTTAAGCTATGATTTAACATGAAAATGGCATTATAAGATTACTATTACTTGAAAATAAAAGTGGATGGATTTTCTCTTAAAAATGAGAGTATTTATAGGCTTTTGGAAAGGTTTGGGTTAAGAGGATAGGTTAGAGTTTGGGGTAAGGTTAGAGTTGGAGTCAAGGGGAGAAGGATGAAGACTTTCTAGAAGAGTCTAGGCTTTGGATGAGGATAAAGACTTTCTAGAAAAGTCTAGGCTTTCTAAGGATAAATATAGAATTTAGGAAATAAATAAAGTTTTATTTATCTCAAAGGCTTTAATGAGTTTGAGACTCATTAGGGGTAGGGTTTGACTACGAGTCAAAGGGATAAGGATGAAGACTTTCTAGAAGAGTCTAGGCTTTGGATGAGGATAAAGACTTTCTAGTTAAGTCTAGGCTTTCTAAAGATAAATATAGAATTTAGGAAATAAATAAAATTTTATTTATCTCAAAGGCTTTAATGAGTTTGAGGCTCATTAGGGGTAGGGTTTGACTAGGAGTCAAAGGGATAAGGATGAAGACTTAGATTAGCTTAGGGAAAGTAGGTAATTTCCCCTAAATGGGTTTAGGGAAGGATTAGAAAATTTCTAGAAGAGTCTAGAGTTTTCCTAGGGTAAATTAGGAATTGAGGATTAATATTTAATCTTAATTAAATATTCTTGAGTTGGGATTAGGATTAGGAAATGATGGGATTAGCCTTTAATCAAAATTAAAGAAGGATTAGAAGATTCTGGAAGAGGTTAGTGGTCTTAAAAAAATTGGCCAAGTTTTGGGCAAACAATAAATTAATTATTTATTTTGAGATTTTTGGTCAATTTATTAATTAAATAATTAATAAATAGGGGATTAATGTTTAAATAAGATTTAAACATTTTTGGGAGGGATTTCTTAATTAAATATTTTTAATTAAGGTAAAGGGATTTATTGATATAAAAATAAATTAATTAATTAAATAAATAATTAATTAATAAATGATGATGCCATCAGGGATTTTTCAGAAAATAAAAATACTTTATTTTCTAAAAGATTTTTAGGTGTCTACATTTTGCCCCTCTTTAATGCGATGCTGCAAGTGGCATGGCTTCAAAGACAAGAAAATAAGATGCCCAAGGCTAGAATTTAGAGAAATGATGGGTTGTGCCCCCTCGAGAAAATAACGCAAGGAGTAAACATTGTGGAATTTTCTCGAAAGGAAACAGAGAAGGAAGGACTGAGGAAGCAGGGGAGATAAATAACCAAGCTTCCAAGAGCAAAGATGGGTGAATGCAAAATGAAATGGAATGCAAAATGCAAGATGCAGCTATATGAGGATGCAAGATTAATCTCTATGATGCAAGATGCAGGGGATTTGGGGAAGCTGCAAGTGCAAATGTGGAGAGCACAACCTAGTTTAATATAGCAATGCTAGAGACCTGCCAAGGATACTAGGATCACGAGGCCTTATCACCATCATTGCAGAGGACTGACGCTAAAAAGACATGCAGGGTTGCCCCAGCATCATGCATGAACCCAAGAGGAAGCATGGTGGAAACGATGCTGAAGAAACCAAAAACACATGACTGACTCACAGGCTGAAGTAAAAGATCAAAAGACATTGCCCGAGATTATCCTCATGCACAGCACACCATGATATAAAGGATCGTGGTGACTTTGAGTAGAGAACAACGAGAAGCTATAAAAGATTAACAAGACCCAAAGGACAAAATCCAAGGTCAAAATGAGAACTCCAAAAGGACATCCTTTTCCAAGGAGAGAGATTGGATGTGATTGATGGTGGGACGATTGGTCTGAACGTGTGGAAGGATGCATCAACATGGACCTAGTGTGCTGGGTGGAAGATGAGGTCAGACAGGAAGGATACAACTGAGGGGACCCGTGATTAGGCTTAGGTCAGACAAAATAGAAGCATACATCTGTGCGGACCCGATGCTGATGGGGAGAATGATGTGTTGCTGATTAGCAAATGATGCGGTTCAAAGATAGTCACGATGATCAAGGATAGTCAAAAATTGATATTGCGAAAGTACAAGGCTAGGTAGGACAAGATGTTCTAATCAAAGGCTGCTGTAGGACTGACAAGGATTATGTACAAGACATGAGGATATGTACAATGGACAAGAAGACATTTACAACGGATATGGACAAAAGCTCAGGATTGGGGATAGGAAGATCTCGCTATACAAGATATACAGGAAGGACCACATGATACAAGATATGGTACAAGATAGGTGCAAGATAGGGTACAAGATATGTGCAAGTGGGATTGTGGATATGCGGGAGGATGTATGAAAAAGAGGAATGCTGGGGGATGGTGGATGGGGATGGGGATGGAAGAAAAAGGATTGAGATGCTGGGATGGGGGGGATGGGAGTTTGATAGATAATGACTCGATCCACTATGTATGGCACCTGTTTGCCAGGTTTTCACCAACATACTTGTCCAAGGCACTTGAATTGCCAAGTTTTCACCATTGGACGATTGTTTTTCTTTTTCTCTTTTGCTTTTTTTTCTTTTTTTTCTTTTTTTTTGTATTTTTCAGCTTTTTTCCAATTTTTATAGATTTTTTGAATATGTAGATCTGGTTCAAGCATAGAACCTCTTCAGATGTATGATGTTGATGGGATCATTCAAAGGCTCACCTTCTGGTGTAGATAACTGATAAGCTCCAGAGCTGAAGCATGCTGTGACAACATAGGGGCCCAACCAAGTAGGCTCAAACTTGCCTTTCTTTTCTCTGTTTGTTTGGACTTTCTGATTTTCTTTGAGGACCATGTCACCAACCTGAAATTGTCTGGGATGGACCTTCTTATTATAACTCCTTTTGAGTCGATTCTGGTATGCAACCAAGTGATCATAGGCTTGTTGTCTCTTTTCATCTAACAAGTCTAGCCGTGTGAGACGGGCCACATGATAGTCTTCATCAGTGGTGTAGTTCTTCATGGAGACTCACAATGATGGGAGCTCGACCTCAATCGGCAGAATGGCTTCAGAACCATATACAAGGGAATATGGGGTGGTGCCTATGGGAGTATGATAAGAAGTATGGTAGGCCCAAAGGGTGGGATTAATTTGAAGGTGCCAGTCATGGCCAGAATCATTGACAACCTTCTTGAGAATTTTCAAGATAGTTTTATTGGTTGCCTCAACTTGGCCATTTCCTTGAGGGAATAATGGACTGGAGTCTAGCACACAGATCATCCACATGCTGGTTTTCAAAAGGTGTGCCATGGTCAGTGAAGATGGTAGATGGTATGCCAAAGTGGCAAATGATGTGGTAAAGGATGAACTTGGATATTTGGATGCCAGTAGTTAGGGTGAATGGAATCACTTCAACCCATTTGGTGAAGTACTCTGTGGTAGTTATTGTGTACTTGTGTCCATCTAAGGAAAGGGGAGTGATTAAGCCAACAAGGTCAAAGCCCCAACATGAAAATGGCCAAGGTGGCGCAATGGGCTGCAAGTCTTGTGCTGGTGCATGAATCAAATTTGCATGCTGCTGACATGGTAAACATTTTCTGACAAACTCACAAGCATCATGTTCCATGGTTGGCCAATAATACCCAACTTGAAGCAACTGCTTAGCTAAAACCATGCCACTGGTGTGGGCACCGCAAATTCGAGTGTGGACCTCTTTTAAAGCCAGGACAGCCTCATTTGAATCTAAACACCTAGAAAGGATGTTGTGATATCCTCAATGATAAAGGGTGTTGGCTACAAGAGTGTAGCGGGAAGCTCTGTGAATAAGGTTTTGGCGTTGGTTATTGGTGAGATGGGGAGATATGATACCATTCTTTAGATATGCATGGATGTCGTGGTACCATGGGGACTGGGGACCAACCAAGACACACACCATTTCTACATCGGCATTCTCATAAGCTGGTGTATGTAGCTGCTCGACTAAGAATTCATACTATGATGCCTCACGTGGGATTTCTAACAAGGACTCAATAGTTGCCATTACATCTGCTGCTTTATTCTAAAGTCTGGGTATCTGTGTGAATTGTAGATTCAGGAAATGCTCTTTCAATCTATCTATGAGTTCTTTGTAAGGTAGCAGCTTGTCGTCCTTTATCTGATATTCATCTAGGACTTGCTTGATAATTAGCTGTGAATCACCAAACACTTGCAGTTCTGTGATATTCCATTGAATGGCTATTTTGAGACCTAAGATGAGTGCCTCATATTCTACAATGTTGTCGGTACATGAAAATCCCAATTTAAATGACTTTGGGATGTAGTCACCTTGAGGTGTGATCAATAGGATTCCTGCCACTGATCCATGTGATGTGTAGGAGCCATCAAAGTATAGTTTCCACATGGGTTGCTCTTTGATCATACATAAGTGTTCATCAGGAAATTCCATGATTAGTGGATAAGCATCCACTAGTGGTGCTTCTGCTAGCTGATCGGCAATGACTTACCCTTTGATTGCTTTCCAATCTATGTACTAGATGTCAAACTCACTGAGTATCATGACCCATTTTTCCATATGGCCTGTGAGAGTTGTCTTTGATAGTAGATATTTGAGGGGGTCCACTTTTGAAATGAGCTTAATTGTGTGACTGAGCATGTAATGTCTAAGCTTTTGACTGGCAAAAACCACTGCAAGGCATGCTTTTTCCATGTGTGAGTAATTAAGCTCATAGCTGACAAGAGTTTGACTAATGTAGTAGATGGCTCTCTCTTTGTTTTGATCATCATGCTGAGCTAGGAGTGCCCCCAGTGCTGTAGTGGTTGCTGAGATGTAGAGTATGAGAGGGCATCCTGGAACTGGTGGCACTAGGATTGGAGAATTGGCTAGATACTCCTTGAGCTTATCAAAGCTTCTCTGACATATGGGATCCCACTTGAAGCTTGTGTCTTTGCATAAAAGATGTGTGAAAGGTTGGCACTTGTCTGCCAGTTGAGAAATGAACTGACACACTGATTGAAGCTTTCCTTGTAGGCTTTTGAGCTGTTTGAGTGTTCTTGGGGGAGGCATTTCTGTTATTGCTTTGACCTTTTTAGGGTCAATCTCTATGCCTCGTCATGATACTATGAAACCTAGGATATTTCCAGATGTAACACCAAAGACACATTTCTTTGGATTGAGCCGTAACCCATAGTGCTACAGGTGATCAAACACACTCTCAAGAATGTCAAGGTGTTCATGGCGAGTTTTTGATTTTGCAAGAATATCATCCACATAGTCCTCTAGGATCTTGTGAATCATGTCATGGAAGATTGTTTTCATCGCTCTCTGATATGTGGCTCCTACATTCTTTAGACCAAAGGGCATCATGTTATAGAAAAATGTACCCCATGGAGTGGTGAATGTTGTTTTGTGTTGGTCTTCTGCTACTATATGAATCTGATTGTATCCAGAGAAACCATCCATTAGTGACAACATTTCATGGCCCGCTGTAAGATCTACGATCATGTCTATGTTAGGTAGCGAGAAATCATCTTTAGGACATGCTTTGTTTAGGTCCCTGAAATTTGTACAAATTCAGATGTCGCCAGAAGGCTTTGTGATAGGTACCATGTTGGAGATCCAATCTGAGTAATCTATAGCTCTGATAATCTTTGCATCCAGGAGCTTTTCTAGTTCTGATTTTACCAATAGAGCTACTTTGGGATGCATTTTGTGTAGCTTCTACTTTACTGGCTTGACATTAGGGTCTATAGCTAGATGATGAACAACAAGTTTAGGATCAAGTCTAGGCATGTGTGTGTATGACCATGCAAAGTTCGTAGTAGCTTCTTGAAGTAGCACAGTGAAAGCCATTTCTTCACCTTCTGTCATGTTGGCTACAATGTAGGTGATCCTCAGACATTCCTCTGTACCTAAGTTGACTGGCTTGGTTTCTTCTATGATGATAGGTGACTGCTCAGGTCTGTAATCCTGGATGGGAGGAAGAGGCAAGTCTTCATCTTCTAGCACTTGAATTGCCAAGTTTTCACTAGAAGATATGCTCTTTATTTTTACTTTTTTGGAGTCAGAATGTGCCCCAGAAGGGTTTTCACATAAGGACTCATGTTTTACTCTTTCTATTTCTCTTTTGCAGCTAAAGGTTGCCTCCTCTCCAAAGTATCCTTCTGGGTCAAGCTTATAGATGTGCGCTGACTCTGAATCCTGAACTGAGTGTGGGCCTGATGCCCCCATGAATTCTAAGAGTTCTTTCGTGCTTTGGAACTCATCGATGTGTGTAATGCTTGGTTGGGCCCAGTCTATGAGTTTAGGGTGGGTGAGGGGAAGTTCTATGAGATTGATGGCAAGTTGTCGGAGGACAGAAGTCCCCAGGAGGGTGTCATCATCAAAGATATCATTGTAGGATCTGATTTCTTTCTCTTCAGGGATGTCTTCGATCTCTACAAGGTCATCCTAGCTATTTAAGAGGGGAACGCTAATCATGTTGGTACCCCCAGTTGCGGTATTGGGCCCTTGTATATGCAGGCGAGGGGTATTAAAGCCAAGACCCTGATGTTCAGGATTCTTTGATGGTGTGATGGGATATTGGTTGCTGCCTTCTTGTGGCCCTAGACCACCACCTTGATAGTACCATTGTTCAGTGGTATACTTATATTTCTTTGGATATTTATCTTTGAAATAGCCAAGACATTGAGTGTCAGGTGATGGGGGATCTTTATACAACTACCTATTTATGTCAAGATCCATCTCTTGACTGTTTATGTTGCCATGGGATTCAAAAGTCATAGATCCGATTTTCTTAATTTCATGATGCTCTTGAATAGGCTTGCTTTGGTGATCTGGGCACCTTTGAGTATGTGGATCAAACGGGAGGGCCCCTATGGAAAATGCATCATGTAGGCTATATTCACCACAACCCTAGTTATTGATCTTGACGGAAGATAGGGTGGAGGTGAGAATGGGTTCTGGATCGCAATGGGATCAGGACGAGCTGGCAATAGAAGTACCAATGTCAGTTTCAGGACAATGAGTGGAGTGAGGGAATGATGCTTCCATCGCATGATAGTATGTGAAGGGTTGGGGGTCAGCATGGATGGTAACCTCAGTGCCTTGATGTAGAAATTTGATGCACTGATGGTAAGTAGATGGTACAACCTTAATGGAATGAATCCATGGTCAGCCTAGGAGGATATTAAATGGTAGGTCAAGATCAACAACATGGAAAATAGTATCTTGTGTTGCTGGGCCCAGCTGAATGGGCAAAGTAATGGTACCTTTAGAGGTATGCTCCAAATTGTCATAGGCTTTGATAGTGATTACTTCATGTGCTATATCAGCCTGGGTGAACCCAATCTGCTGAATGAATTTCAAAGTACACAAGTTCAGGGCTGAGCCATTATCTATTAAGATCCGTTTGATGGAAAAGTCTCTGACCATGATGGTGATGCGGAGAGGGAGAGTATGGTTAGGTGCAATGGCTAGCATGTCGAATGGTTTGAAGGATAAAGCACAGGTTGTGGATAGATGTCCCACAAGGGTCCCAAACTGGGTGGTGTTAATGTCTGTGGGGACATGTCCTTCTTTGAGAGCTCGGTTAAGGATCTCCTGATGGAGAGGTGAGGTGCGAAGAAGGTCCAAGATGGATATTTGGGCTGGTGTGTTCCCCAGATGTTCTATGAGGTTATACTGTGCATTGTGTGCATTATGTGCTAGCCTTGGTTGGGCACCAGCAATAGTGATCCGGCCTTTGTGGGTAGTAATAGCACATTGATGATCTGCTCCTCTGACATGGATGGCATTAACTATGGGCTCAACTTGGGTTATACATCCAACAATATTGTCATAATTGATATAGGCAGTAGTGTGATCTTCTTGCTTACCTTTTCCATGGTTCTAGGGATGATTGGCTTTAGTTTCGTTGGTCCCAGCGTTGTGTTGTGGGAACACATTCTGATAAATTTGCAAATTGGCATTTGGAGAGGCTTGAGCAGGGGTATCTACTTGAATCTCTTTTTGATCAATGAGATCTTGGATATAGTTTTTGAGTCTCATACACTTCAGGGTAGTGTGTCCTTTGACATGATGATAATCATAGTACTCATGATCTTTGTACCAATTAGGCTTGGGAGTGGTATCATCAACTGGCTGAATTGGTGGATATGTAATCAAGTTGGCCTTGGCCATCCGATGAAAGATAACATCCAAAGGTTCACCCAACGATGTGAGGGTCTTCTTTGGATAGTTTTGAGCTCTGGGTTTGTTCTTCTTGGGAGCAATATTGATGGCATTGACTTGATTGTTTGGGTTACCTTGATAAGCTTGATGGGCTTGCTGCTGATAATTTTGCTGATTATTCTGAGAATGATATTGTTGCATGGGTTGTTAATGGACTTGAGGAGGTTGCTGATGGATGGGCGCTTGTTGTTGTTGGTATGCAGGAGTTGATGAAGGAATAGCTACAACAAATTGGACATGCTTGGTATCAGTGGCTCCATCAGTAACAACATTCTTGTTACGATTCCAGTAATGGGATTTATCATTGCTAGGTTTTTGGGCATCATTTTTGAAGTGTCAGATTGTGCCTTCATCTAGGAGGGCCTTTTCAATACCTATCCCCTTGCTCTTGATATCTTGATAGGTTTGAAGAAAATTCATTCTCATGAAGTGGGATAACTTAGGATGCAGATTATCAATAAAGATTTTGGTCAAATGCTTTTCAGGTGGCTGGTATGATAACCTGGTAGTAAGGTTCTGCCATCATTGCAAGTATTCTACTAGGCTTTCTCCATCTTTCTATTTTGAGTTACAGAGATCTAACAAGGTCAACTCACTCTAAACATTGTGGGCATAGTGGGCAATGAACTTCTTAGAAAGTTTAGCAAAGTTTGTGATAGTCCCACAGGGTATTTTGTAGAACCATTCAACAACAGTCCCTCCCAAGCTTTTGGGGAATAGGCATAGGAGATAGTTATCATTATAAGCCACTTCTTGGCATGCCATATAGAATTCTTTAATATGATTGACTGGATCTCCTTTCCCTCGATATTTATCAAACTTAGGTGTCTCAAAATGCTTGGGGAAAGGTATAGCGGCAATGGACTGGTCAAATGGATAAGGACACACCTCCTCAAACTTGTAAGTTTTGTTCTCAGTACCAGTTTGAAGCTCCTTAAGAGTGTTCTTCATGGCCTTCCACTCGACATTGATTGGTGTTTGAGTGGGTACTCCCATTTGAGGTGGGTATTGTGGAATGGGATATGGAGATGGCCCAGCAGGATAGGTGGATTGGAGTGAATTTTGGAGTGATGTTTGCTGGGGAGGATACTACTGATGTGGCATAGGGGGATATTGTGGTGATGGATATGAGACTACTTGCTGGTGTTGTGGGATGACTGGGACTTGCTACTGTGACTGAAAGTATGGTTTCTATGGGGGTGGTTGGTGGAATGATGCAGCTTGTTGGTGAGATGGTCCTTGCTAAACTTGGTTCTGTGGTTGACCGATATAGGTTGGGTGCATTCTCGCATTGTTTAAGGGTGGAACTGATGTAGGGAAGCTTGAAACAAAGGGTAGCTAGGAAGGATGACTTGCGAAATGGGATGAACTTTGCTGTGGAGGTGGAGGAACTTGCTAAAAAGCATTGGGTGTTGGGAATGGATAGCTTGTGAAGGATGAGGTTGGGGGAGCTTGAGATGGTTGTTGTTGTGCTACTTGTGAGAAGGTGGCTTGTTGGTTTGTAAATACAGATGTACGAGAGTGAGTTGGTATTCCAAAGTATTTCATGTCTTCTTGAGTGAGACCCCAACGAGGACCAGTGTGAGGTGGGAATTGTGTTGCAGCAGATGTCGGGAAGGTAGATGTGATGGGAGTTTGGGATGTGAATGGTGGTTTTGAAAAAACTATGGAAGGCATCCCTGTGGTGAAGGCATTTTAGAAGGCATCCATGAGGTGCATTATATACCATTGGTTATCTTGGAATCCCAAACAAGTTAGGATGCAACAAGCTACGGATAACCAGGGTAAGGGTTAGGGTTTCCACCCACCAAACAATTCAAATATATAAAAAATTAATACATTGGAGGGAAAACCAAATAACCCTGAGCAATCAGATCTAAAATTATATCTTCACTTATGGTAAATCCTCTAGAAAAGTACTGAAGATCAAGAAACTCTTGCAAATTCATCTAATTTGACCCCTGCAACACACCTCAAGCACTATTATTCATTCTCCCCACAGACAAAAAACTCCTTGCAGTAAATCATCACACTTGCTGGACCACACTGCAACAATCGGCACCACCAAACTAATCAAATCTAGTCGTGAAAGCATTAAAAACTAGTCCTTTCTATCACTTGGAAACCCTTTGGAAATTTGAATTCAAATTGCAATGGTTACTTTATGGCTCAGGTGGCAAATCGATGATCAACATTTAAACTTGAATCATCTTTATATCATGACCATCCGATCCTAAGATTTCATGGGCTTATGATTTATCTTTTATAGGAATCCTAGTTTACATTTGGCGAACACATGACTAAGCAATCTCATTCACGAAATGAAACCCCTAACTCATGTTTAACCTTGGTGAATCAATGAACAAAAGAAAGCACTTAACCTTGGCTCTTAACTGGTGAACTGGCGAGAGAAGGATTTTCATCAGTTCGCTGAACTTTTTCCTCTTTACAAGTTTATTTAGCGATAATGTGAACACTGTTCGCCAGATCGCTAGACCTTTTAGCAATTTACCAAAACATTATGTGAACCAGTGAAACCTTTGGATTTTGTTAGCGCCGCTAACCCTTTATCAGATCCATAAAAAAGACTAAGATTTTTACTAGGCCCGCACAAGAAAATCAACAATTGTCTGAAGATCACATAGAACCAAAAGATTCTTTCAGATTATAAGACAACCATCGGATTAAGCATCTTTAACCTGCCCTGACAACCATCTGACAAGATATGAGATCAACGACCATTGTTATTGTAGACTAGGCTTTTGAGGATACCTGTTTTGAAAGCTTCAAGCCAAACAAACATTAGATCTTAACCTAGCATGAAATCAATTCAAAAGAAAGAAAACTCTAAACTAAGCCACCTCAGATAGAGCTTAAACATGTGCACCCAAGCACTGTTTGATTTTCTCTTGCTTAAGGGATGTGGGTGTGCTCTCTAAGCACTTGGAGCATGTTCCTAATGCTTATTTGGAAGGATTGAGACTCATGAGAACCCCATAAGTGGCACGAAATTGGGTAGAACACCCAAAATTGCCCCTAAGGCTTCAAGAACTCAAAATAATGCTTTAATGGAGATTTGATGCTATGTGCTATTCTAAATAAAGAAAGAAACTATGTTAATCCATTTATTGCTAAACTATGATGTGCTAAAAAAGCTTGAAGAAAACAAAGAAATCTAATAATTAGTTGATTTTAAGCTATGATCTAACATGAAAATGGCATTATAAGATTACTATTACTTGAAAATAAAAGTGGATGGATTTGCTCTTAGAAATGAGAGTATTTATAGGCTTTTGGAAAGGTTTGGGTTAAGAGGATAGGTTAGAGTTTGGGGTAAGGTTAGAGTTGGAGTCAAGGGGATAAGGATGAAGAATTTCTAGAAGAGTCTAGGCTTTGGATGAGGATAAAGACTTTCTAGAAAAGTCTAAGCTTTCTAAGGATAAATATAGAATTTAGGAAATAAATAAAGTTTTATTTATCTCAAAGGCTTTAATGAGTTTGAGGCTCATTAGGGGTAGGGTTTGACTAGGAGTCAAAGGGATAAGGATGAAGACTTTCTAGAAGAGTCTAGGCTTTGGATGAGGATAAAGACTTTCTAGAAAAGTCTAGGCTTTCTAAAGATAAATATGGAATTTAGGAAATAAATAAAGTTTTATTTATCTCAAAGGCTTTAATGAGTTTGAGGCTCATTAGGGGTAGGGTTTGACTAGGAGTCAAAGGGATAAGGATGAAGACTTAGATTAGCTTAGGGAAAGTAGGTAATTTCCCCTAAATGGGTTTAGGGAAGGATTAGGAAAGTTCTAGAAGAGTCTAGAGTTTTCCTAGGGTAAATTAGGAATTGAGGATTAATATTTAATCTTAATTAAATATTCTTGAGTTGGGATTAGGATTAGGAAATGATGGGATTAGCCTTTAATCGAAATTAAAGAAGGATTAGAAGATTTTGGAAGAGGTTACTGGTCTTAAGAAAATTGGCCAAGTTTTGGGCAAAAAATAAATAAATTATTTATTTTGGGATTTTTGGTCAATTTATTAATTAAATAATTAATAAATTGGGGATTAATGTTTAAATAATATTTAAACATTTTTGGGAGGGATTTCTTAATTAAATATTTCTAATTAAGGTAAAGGGATTTAATGATATAAAAATAAATTAATTAATTAAATAAATAATTAATTAATAAATGATGATGTCATCAAGGATTTTTCAAAAAATAAAAATACTTTATTTTCTAAAGGATTTTTAGGTGTCTACAGTTATACCGCGCACTTTAATCATCATGCATCTTACCCCAGCAGTATAGCAATAACCGCAAGATCTACCATCACTTTAACTCTTTGAAAAACTATGGCCCCACTGCTAAGTTCCACATCATCCACGCTGACCAATCAAAGATAGACAAATCTGGAACACCTAGAAAAAGGTCCCACCATTCTTCAACAATCACTTAACCCTTTGACCACTCAGTGAATATGCGACTACAGGGAAACTTCAAGTCACAGAATAAAATACTTAACCCACGTTAGATCAAACGATTCGGCAAACAAAGCTTTTTGCTAAATCGCAAAGTCCTTTCATAACCTGAGGTCCTCTTCGCAAACTGGCAAATACATAGAAAATTATTTAGAGCCCACTGAAAATCAAGTGAATTAACGACCAAAGAAACCTCCCCAATTCATAGAACAATTTGAAAGAATGCTATTTTATCTAGAGATTCAGTGAACACGTACTCACTGAATCGCTAAAAGACTTTAGAACCTTGGCCAAAACCCCGCGAATGAGCGGACACAGAAGACTTTTATCAGGACTGCCAAAGATTTATCTGTTCCGCCAAAGCCTTAGACCAGAAACTGGGCCCACCTTAAATGAGATCAATGGTTGTCACAAAAGTGCATACCTTTAACACATCACATAAGATCTTACAACAACCATGGGATCAACCTTTTATACTATTCTGCAGACACTCCGACATGGGACCCTCTGACAAAAGTCAATTCAGCACCTCGTGGACCAATAAGATACCACCAATTGTGCACACCTAGCAAGTAGACCTGCCTTAATCTCTGACACCAACATCTAGAGGATCAGACAGATGGCACATGATCTGAAGGGCTTTAAAGATTCTATCCACTCATACGCCAACTGTCGATCTAAGAATCTCACTGCAGGGCACATCCACTTCACGAATGAGTGACTAAGGGAAAGAGATAATAGTGTTTGCCAAGTCATGGGATAAAAATATATGACAGCTAGGCATTTAGATATTATGTGAACACATGTTCACCTAGTCATCGAAAGAAAAGGCTAACTGCCGGGAAACATGGAGAACTAGCGACAAGAAAGTAATTGCCAGTTCACTGAATAAAAAGATGTGATTACCAGGGACCACGTGAACAAGCAAAAAGCTAGGAAAGGAAAGTTCACATGCAATTTAGATCACTTAAGTGGCCCGAAAAGGTAATAACAAATTAGAATGAGGCCAAGGTAAAATGAAGTGTTTTTCACAATAATGGCTAGATTTTTGAAATTTTGCCTAGGGTCTTGCCAGAAAACAAGGGAAAAAGGATGTAGAGGCCAGGAAAAGAGGAATGCAGCCATGAAAATTTTTACCAATGATAATAGTGGCTCATACTCAGGGAAATGTATCTCCTGCAAATACAATGAGAAAGCTAGAATCTCCTTGAAGAGCAAACCAACTCAAAATTTTGACCCAAAAAGGAAAAATAGACGACTGTACAAGGGAAAACCTAAACTACTACTCATGGAAAAGATACTTTAGGAGAAGTAAAACTTTAAGATTTTTCCATGAACAGGCAATTCCAAAGTACCACCAGTTAAATCCTTTAGGACATAAGAATCTGTCCCCCATTTTCTTTCAATAAGATAAGGGCCCAACCAAATTGGATCAAATTTTCCATGCTTCCCCTTATCTTCCAACCTTGCATTCCACATCAGGACAAGGTCATCAACCTCAAAACTCCTCTAGGTAGCCCTTCTATCAAACAAATTCTTACATTGTCTTTGCAATGTCTCATTTCTTTCATGTGCATCTCTCCTTACTTCCTCCAACTGGATTAGTTGATCCATTCTTACTCTCATCTCATCATTCAAATCTTCATCATATGCCTAGATGAACTTATACATCTGCAATAAATTATTTTGAGGTAACCTAGCACTTATTCCATACACCAAATCAAATGGAGGACAACCTATGGCTTTCTTAATAGTTACTAGATTCAGCCTGGCCATTCCCTTGTGGATGATATGGGGAAGAAAATTAAATGTGTATCCCATATTTCTGACAAAAGTCACTAAATTCCTATGATCTAAAACACATTGCATTATCAACCACAACTACCTCTAGGCAACCAAACCTGGTGAGGATGTTCTTCATCATAAAATCTATCACAACTTTGCTAGTTGCCTTTCTAGTGGGGATAGCTTCAACCCACTTGGTAAAATAGTCTGTTGCCACTAGTATGTAAGAATGTCCACTACTAGACTTATTTGGAATTTCCCCAATGAAGTCAATACCCCACTTCTGGAATGGAGCCTGAACTGCAATAGGTCTGAGTGGAAAATTTCTATTAAACTTCAACCTTCCAACAAACCTCTGACATGCATCACATTTTCTTACAAACTGATGGGTATCTTTAAAAACTATAGACCACCAAAATCTAGACCTAAGGATCTTGTGAGCTATGGTCTTTTCCATATAGTGTCCTCCACATACACCTTGGTGCATTTCTGTTAACAGAGCCTCAGACCTCTCATGATCTACGCACTTTAGAAATACTCCTTCATTGCTTCTCCACCATAACTCACCATGTATAATGGCATACCTTACTGATTGCAACTTGACAGTTCTCCTTCTATTTTCATCCATCTCAGGGGGGAGAACCAATTTCTGCAAGTAACCAATAACATCTTTGTACCATTCACAACGATCCATATCACAAATGTAGGGCCTTTGTTCTTCTTCTAACACATTCACATGATTTGCAATTAAATTGCTTTGTGCCATTAATTTTGCAAGACCTAGGCCTCTTACCAATTTCATGATCTAGATATCAATATTAAATTCTTGGATCCTATTGATCCATCTACATCTTTTTCCTAAAACTTCTTGTTGTACCAATATATCCTTAACCGCAGCACTGGGAACATAAGCAACCACCTTAGCTCCTACAAGATAACATCTAAAATCCTTAATTTCTCTGACTAAGGCATAAGCCTGTTTCTTAGTAATATCATATTTCAATTTTTCTGCTTGTAAGGATTTACTAAAAAATGATATGGGTTGTTCATATCCATCTGAATTCTTTTGCAATAAAACTGCTGCAACTGTATGAAAAGAAGCAAAAGAAAATATCTGCATGGGCTTACCATAATCAGGTGTCCTTAAAACTGGAGCATCCTTGATGGCCTTTTTGATATTTTAGAAAGATTCATCTGCTTCCTTATTTCATTCAATCTTTGCTTCCTTTTTCAACATCCTAGAGATAGGGAGATTGATTTCTGCAAAATTTGTAACAAATCTCCTTAGGAAATTTACCTACCCAAAGAAAGACTATATTCCTTTAACATTTATAGGTGGTGAAAGCTTATCTATAGCCATAACCCTTTCAAGGTCAATTCTTACCCCATCCTTGGACACAATATGTCCTAAGAGCTTGCCTTCCACAACACCAAAAGAACACTTCTTTGGATTCAAAGAAATCCCATACTCCAAAGCTCTAATAAAAATCTTCTCAAGATGCTCGCAATGCTGATCTTCCTTTTCTGAATATGCTATGAGATCATCCTGATATACCACTAGAAATTTATTTATGAAGTCTGCAAAGGCCACATCCATAGCTCTCTAAAAATTAGCTCCTGCATTTGTCAAACCAAAAGGCATTCTAACATAAACATATGTTCCCCAAGGGGTAGTGAATGTAGTCTTAAACTATTTTGACTCCTTGACCATGACTTGATTATATCTAGAGAAACCATCCATCATGGACATTAACTCTAGTCTAGTAACCTTTTGCAGCATATTCTCCATATTAGGCAAACCATAATTGTCCTTCAAAGAATTGACATTCAAATTCCTAAAATCAACACATAACCTAATGTCACCATTCTTCTTTCTGACTGAAACCAAGTTTGACACCCAAGTAGAATGTCTGACAGACTTGATAATGCCAACATCCATCATCTTTTTGAGTTCATCTTGCATTTTTAGTGCCAAGGTAGGGCTCACAGTCTTAATTTTGCCTAAAAGGTTTGGTTCCTTCTTTCAATGGTATTTCATGCTGGATTAGATCTTCTCTATAGGCTTTCAAATCATCATAAGACCATGCAAAAACATGTCTAAATTTTTTGAGAAGATCAATTAGATTATTCCTAGTTCTTTTGGATAAACATTTACCTATGTAAACATTTTTGGGTACTTGACTTGTTCCTAAATTTATTTTTTCCAAATCATCTATCTTATCAACAACTTTAGGAAAACAAGTCCTTTCTTTATCATCAAATGCTCTCTCAAGAGAAACCAATCCCCTTGGGATCCTATTTGACTTCAATTGCAAAAATTCCTTCCCAAGAACATTCTCTTTTCCATTTTTGATATCAACATAAGTGTTGAAATCTATCTCCTGACCATCAAAATGAGATTCACATTGCAAAAACCTTAGTATATCCTGATCATCAAAAAATACCTGCTAATTCTCAACATTGTCTGGGATAGAAGGCCGAGACTTACACTCAATCATGGATATCGCTGCAAAGGTAATATCCTCTGGCCTTAATGCTATGTTTTCTAGTAAGTTAGCCATCCTATTTTGGCTTCTATCCACCCAATCAATACCAAAGGCATTGAAACCTTCAATTTCATCCCAAACAACATTTCTATATTGTTTCAGCCTTTGATTCTTTGATGCATACTTTGATCTAATCTGAGAAACTATTAACTCAGAATCACTAATCACCCT
Organism: Chamaecyparis obtusa; assembly: GCA_027943335.1. Lineage (NCBI taxonomy): Eukaryota > Viridiplantae > Streptophyta > Pinopsida > Cupressales > Cupressaceae > Chamaecyparis > Chamaecyparis obtusa. The sequence goes on along the minus strand of BSBK01002596.1, from coordinate 2,282,320 downwards.
TAGATGTTTGATCCCATGTTTTGATGCTTGTCTCAAACCAACCAGTAGGGCCTCATATTCTACAACATTATTTGTGCAAGGGAACAAGAGAGTGAAAGAAAACTTAAAAGTCTTACCACTTGGGGATATCAATAGAACTCCTACTCCGGCACCTTCCTTTGAACTTGCTCCATCAAAATACAAGGTCCATAAGACATTACCCTCTACCATGTTATTTTCATCATCAGCCAAAAGGGCAGGCTTGACCCTTTCTTGCACCTCTCTCTCCTGAACTTGGAAAGAACCAATGTTAGTGTCCACAAAATAATTTATATTGTCCTCCTCATCCTCCTCAATCATATGTGGAGTTCTTGCTTCCCTTGAAACTTTCACACTTTCACCTTCAATGTTAAAAGTAACAAAAGACAAGTCACATTAAATACTTCCTCCCATAGAGGCACTCCATTTTCTAGATAACAACATTCCATATTGAGGGGGAATGTCAACTACAAGCACACTCATAGTCAATTGTTTGTCAATAAATGCTGCTAATTTATAAGGCAAAGCTTTAATGGTACCAATAACTAGCACTTCTCTTGAGTCCATAGCTTGGAATCTCCCATGAGGTGTATCTACTTTTAGTCGCAATGACTTCATGATCTCTGCAGGCATGACAATGTTTGATTCTCCCAAATCAATCATGCAGTTCTTCAACAATTTTCCATCTATCACAAGGGACAAGAAAAAAGGATCAACTATCCCTGATGTAGTATTTACAACATTTGCATCCAAATACCTCTATGGGATCTCAGAGACAATTTCTTCATTTTTACTATCAGGTGTGTCTTCTAAAGTAGCCACATGCTTGTCACCTCTGTTCATTTCTTGGACCTTTATAGAAGAGGCACCATTTACCCAATCCAAGGCCTTGACCTTGTGCTCTTCTATTCTCATCATTTCTAACAATGGAACCTTGACAATTATTTGTGAAAGCAATTTAGTCATATCAATGGGAACATATGTATGGTTACCCATGTCATCCTTAATCATAGTGACATCTTTATCTTCTACATTGACAGTCAAGTCAGATTTGCCTTTGTGTAGAAACTCATCTCCCTTCTGAGATATGGGAACAACTATCTCTAGTGTCTTTTCTTTGCCTTGAGGTATTGCAGCAGGTCCCATCTTCTTTTTTACTTTAACCTTACTGACAACACCAACATCTTTCTCCTTTTCCTCATGCTGTTGTGTACCTTTTTCTAATTTCTTGATAAACATGCTACCAGGTTTACCACTTGTGTTTCCAAGTGTTCTATTTCTCAAATTATAATTGCTCTTGGCTTGAGTGACCATGTCTATAGTGATTTGAGCAATTTCTTCATCAGAGGGTCTCCTTAAGGAAACATGTTCCTCACACTTCAATGTACCACATCCAAAATCATCAAATTCTTTTTCCTCATCATCAGTAGAGTCAACCTCATCCCATGCATGTGAAGAAGTCATTGCACAACCACTCTGATCATATTGTTCATCCTATTCTTGATTTTCAAATAAATTTAGAGCAATAACACAATGCTCTAGACTATGAGGAGATTGACAAATAGCACACCATGGAACATCATCATTCATGTTGACTGAATTTCTTTGTAAAGGATTCAGAATCCTATCATCAAGCTGATCCCTTTTAACTAGAAAAATCAGCTTACCATCCTTCCACTGAGTATTGTATGGGTAATTCTGCATTCTTGGTTGCCTGCAAAAATTACTTGAAATAGGCTGGTCATTTGTTGCAGCCGTATTGTTTCTTTTTTCATCAAGTTTTAGATCCCCTAAAGCATTTAGAATCTTCTTTAGATTATCCTCCTCCTTTGGCTTAGAATTAGCAGACCTTCCCATCTCTTTCTTATTTTGCACTTGAGGCCTATAATCATCTCTTCTCCCTAATTTTCCTGATATTCTTCTATTACTCTCTATGTTGATAGCCAACTTGTAAGCCTCCCCAAGATTTCTAGGGTTCTTATCTCTTAAGAGGTAACCCATCTTTGAATCAAAAGAATTTAAGTATGTCACAAGACACACTCTATCATCTAACTTGATAACTTGTAGGAGCCTATGCATAGCCTTTTGGAATCTTGTATTAAATTCAAGGACCTCTTCATTTTGATTTTTCTTTATGTTATTGAATTCATTCAAAATAAAACCCTCATTTGTTTTATCTCCATAATGCTCCTTGAAACAATCCCTAAATTCATTCCAAGATCCTATACTAGCATGGGGCAATCCTCTAAACCAATCCCTAGCATCCTCGGTCAGAGATTGTACAAATAATTTCATTACAACATCATTAGACTCAACATTATAATCATCTATTACATCCATAAATTTTTTTAGATGTTCTTCACATGTAATGACATTGTTTCTAGTAAACTTAGGAAGCTTCTTTCTAATTTCATCAGGAATTACATTAGGATAACCAGGAATACCAAGAAAGATAAGTTTTTTGTACCTTTCATGAATAGGAACTCCATGTGGTGGATCCATTCCTTGAGATGTAGATGTCCTTGTGTTTGAACTAGCAAGAATTTTAGCAGCACCCCGAATGCCATTTGCTTGATTTGCAAGGTTACCATGATTTCGACCTTGTTCCAAAAAGGATGTAGCAACATTTGAAGGCCCTGAGGTATGCTTGAGAAAATCAATCTGCTTCCTCATTTCTATAGTAGTAGCCTCCAACTCTTCTTTCTCTAGTTCTTTAGCCCACATTTCTTTCTCTTTTCTAGCCTTCTCAAGGTCTGTATCTAATCTCAACCTTTTCTCTAATGGGTTTTCCACATGAACTTGTTCATTAATTTGAACTCCAATAGCTCTCTATTTGCCTTTATCTCTAGGCCTAGTTATCTCATGTGTTCTATACATAATAGGCTATTCCTCTGCTCTTTCAGGCTCTGGGACAAAATTAATTGCCTCCAAATCTAACAACTACCTCTTTAGTTGATCAGCCCTTATCATTGCTTGTCTTACTCTGTCTTCTTTGTCCTTTTCTCTTTGTTTTTTGATAGCAACTTGTTCTTGGACTCTTCTTTCCAATTCATAGACCTCCTCAAAGATCTCATCTGATTCTGGGAGAGTAGTCTCAGACTCATCATTTCCCACTTGAAATTCATCCTCATACTAGTTTAATCCCAAATCAATAGCCTCTTCATATTCTAAAATATTTTCTTCTTGACTAAGCTTGGTTTGAGTTTCTTTTCTTGTATCCTTTTTATTTCTCTAAGTATGAGAAACACTTCTTTTCTTCTTTCCTCCCCTTGTCTGACTAGGCCTGGAAGTGCTTGGAATACCTTTTTCCATTATGTTTTCAAGATGCTCCTTTCTCTGGGACCTATTACCTCTATAACTCATTCTATAAAAATCTACTAACTAGCACTGCTGTAGAGATGTTTGAGTCGCCACCCAAGAATATTGAGAATCTTACAATACCACTTAACAAATATCCAAATGAGACTACAAGACAAGGGACAAGAATAACCTTTTTTTTTCCAATGATGACCTACTGGTTATAATAGACTTGTGTAACATATCCCCAGTAGAGTCACCATCTTGTTAGTGTTCAAAATGGATGCTTATGCTCTTAGGCTGCCAATATACCCTCAGATAGATTTTAGGAGTGGTTAGTTCCAAAATGTATAAGGATCTTAGGGTAATTGAACTAACTATAGGGACAAGACTTCCCTCTTCACTTCTGGCTCTGCAAAAACAAGGTAGGTGCACCTAGCCTAGTGAAAACTACACTTCACACACCAAATACTAGGTCTAGACAACAGATTGATAGTAAGAAAGTACTAAATGCTAACCCCACATTCATTGACTCTCCATTACTATATGGTAACAAAATCACACAACCAAAGACTTAAAGCTTAAAATGGTTCTTGATTTAAGATTTGGATTGCAACAACTTCAATCAACATATGTTAATAAAAGGACTACTCATTTAGGCCAGTGCCTCATCCATTGGGAAAGATTTCTTAAACATAAGAAATACACATACCAGAATATATCTGAGATTCATAGGAATAAATACATCTACCAAAATCCTTACTACTTACAAAGAATCCTTATGTAGACAATAGTAAACTCATACCTCACCTAGAGCATCATTTAATCCAATCCTAGATCAGAACTCAAGAATGAAGATACATACATAAAACAATATGTAATGAACTAGAAAGCTCAAAGTCTACCTAACTTGACACTGAGGAGAGAGAAGCATCATGTATTTGTATTGATTATGATGAATCCTTACCATGCATACAATCAATCATAATAAATCAAGCTTGCAAACTACAGCTTAGACCTGCAACTTTCTTCTTTTATAAAAAAACACTGAATCAAAAACAATTACAAACCCTTGGGACCAGAAACTCGGGACTGATTTTGAACTTTGAAACTAGAAACCCTACAAAATAAAAAATTTAGCATTATATACCGTTGGTTATCTTGGAATCCCAAACAAGTTAGGATGCAACAAGCTAAGGATAACTAGGGTAAGGGTTAGGGTTTCCACCCACCAAACAATTCAAATATATCAGAAATTAATACACTGGAGGGAAAACCAAATAACCCTAAGCAATCAAATCTAAAATTATATCTTCACTTATGGTAAATCCTCTAGAAAAGTATTGAAGATCAAGAAACTCTTGCAAATTCATTTGATTTGACCCTTGCAACACACCTTGAGCACTGTTATTAATTCTCCCTAGAGAAAAAAACTCCTTGCAGTAAATCATCACACTCGCTGGACCACACTGCAACAATTGGCACCACCAAACTAATCAAATCTGGCCATGAAAGCATTAAACACTAGTCCTTTCTGTCGCTCGAAAACCCTCTGGAAATTTGAATTCAAATTGCAACGGTTACTTTATGGCTCAAGCGGAAAATAGATGATCAACATTTAAACTTGAATCATCTTTATATCGTGACCGTCTGATCCTGAGATTTCACAGGCTTATGATTTATCTTTTATAGGAATCCTGGTTTACATTTCATGACCATGTGACTAAGTAATCTCATTTGTGAAATCAAACTTCTAACTCATGTTTAACCTCAGCAAATCAGTAAACAAAAGAAAGCACTTAACCCTGGCTCTTAACTAGTGAACGAGCAATAGAAGGATTTTTGCCAATTCATGGAACTTTTTCCTCTCTGCTAGTTTATTTAGCAACAATGTGAATGTTGTTCGCCAGATAACTAGACCTTTTAGCACTTTACCAAAACATTATGCAAACCAGTGAAACCTTTGGATTTTTTTAGCGCCGCTAACCCTTTATCAGATCCACCAAATAGACTAAGAGATTTATTGAGCCCGCACAAGAAAATTGATGGTTGTCTAAAGATTCCATAGAGCCAAAAGATTCTTTCAGATTATAAGACAACCGTCAGATTAAGGATCTTTACCCTACCCTAACAACCATCTGACAAGATATGAGATCAATGGCCATCATTATACCGCACACTTTAATCATCATGCATCTTACCCTAGCGGTATAGTGACAACCGCAAGATCTACCGTCACTTTAACTCTTTGAAAAACTACAGCCCCACTTCTAAGTTCCACATCATCCATGCTGACCAATCAAAGACGTACAAGTCTGCAACACCTAGAAAAAGGTCCCACCATTCTTCAGTAATCACTTAACCCTTTGACCACTCAGTGAATATGCGACTACAAGGAAACTCCAAGTCACAGAATAAAATACTTAACCCACATTAGATCAAACGATTTAGTGAACAAAGCTTTTCGTTGAATCACGAAGTCCTTTCATAACCTGAGGTCACTCTTCATGAACTGGCCTATACATAGAAAATTATTTAGGGCCCACTGAATATCAAGTGAATTAGTGACCAAAGAGACCTCACTAATTCACAAAACAATTTGAAAGAATGCTATTTTATCTGGAGATCCAGCGAACGCGTATTCACTGAATCGCTAAAAGACTTTAGAACCTTGGCCAAAACCCCATGAATGAGTAGACACAAAAGACTTTTATTAGGACTGCCAAAGATTTATCTACTCTACCAAAGCCTTCGACCAGAAACTGGACCTGCCTTAAATGAGATCAATTATTGTTGAAAAAGTGCATACCTTTGACACATCACATAAGATCTTATAACAACCGTTGGATCAACCTTTTATACTGTTCTATAGACACCCTAACATGGGACCCTCTGACAAAAGTAAATTCAGCACCTCGTGGACCAATAAGATACCACCAATTGCACACACCTAGCAAGTGGACCTGCTTTAATCTCTGATAGGAACATATAGAGGATAGGATGGATGGCACATGATCTGAAGGGCTTTAAAGATTCTATCCACTCATACGCCAACCGTCGATCTAAGAATCTCACTGCAGGGCACATCCACTTCAGAAATGAGTGACTAAGGGAAAGAGATAATAGTGTTTGCCAGGTCATGGGATAAAAAGATATGACCGCTAGGTATTTAGATATTACACAAACACATGTTCGCCTAGTCGTCGAAAGAAAAGGCTAACTGTCGGGAAACCTGGAGAACTAGCAACAAGAAAGTAATCGCTAGTTTGCTGAATAAAAAGATGTGACTGCCAGGCACCATGTGAACAAGCGACAAGCTAGGAAAGGAAAGCACACATGCAATTTAGATCACTTAAGTGGCCCAAAAAGGTAATAACAAATTAGAATGATGCCAGGGTAAAATGAAGGGTTTTTCACAATAATAGCTAGATTTTTGAAATTTTGCCTAGGGTCTTGCCAGAAAACAAGGGAAAAAGGATGCAGAGGCCAGGAAAAGAGGAATGCAGCCATGAAAATTTTTACCAGTGCTAACATGGTGCAAGAAGAGTCACCAAATGAACCTGAGAAAGAAAATATTTTGATGGTAAGGAGAACACTATGGAATGAAAGCAAGAAGGAAGATCTAGTAAGGAAAAGTTTGTTCAAGACCAGATGTAGAGTTTCTAACAAAGTTTGGAAGGTAATCATTGATAGTGGTAGCTCAGAGAATCTGGCATTTGAAGAGATGGTCAAAAAATTGTAGTTGAAAAGGTTGGTACATCCAAAGCCCTATCAGATTTCATGGATCAAAGATGAGCTTACACTCCTAGTAAGTGAACAATGTTATGTGAATTTGAAGATTGGAAAGTACTATGATAAGGTGTTATGTGATATCATGGCTATGGATTGTTGTCATACTTTGTTGGGTAGACCTTGGCAATATGATAAACATACTATATATGATGGGAGATTGCATAAGTATAGTATTGTGGCTGATGGAAAGAAACAAATTTTGTTACCATTGATGGAAGAACCTGCTAGTAATGTTTACACATCTATAAAATTTTGTTTGATGGAGGGAAGGAAGTTTGTTAACTCTTTGAAGAAGAATGGTGTATGTTTTGTTGTGATTCCTAACAAACCAAGTAAGAAAATAGAGGATAATGTCCATGATGAGATTGTTAAGTTACTCACCGAGTATAGTGATATCATTTCTAATAATGTAGTTGATGGTTTGCCACTAAAAAGAAGCATTGATCATTGTATGGATCTAATCCTTGGAGCTAGTTTACCAAATAAGGCACCTCATCAGTTGACAGCTATGGAGAATCTAGAATTGAACCAATAGATTCAAGAGTTGCTAGAGAAAGGTTTAATGAGAGAAAGTTTGAGTCCTTGTGTAGTACTTGTTGTATTGGCACCTAAAAATAATGGAGAATTGAGAATGTGTACCGATTCTAGAGCAATCAATAAGATAATAGTGAAGTATAGGTTTCCTATACCGAGAATAGATGATATAATGAAAAATTTGATTGTAGCAAAGTATTTCACCAAAATTGATTTGAAAAGTGGGTATCATCATATCAGAATCAAAGAAGCTAATGAATGGAAGACTACTTTCAAGACAAAATAAGGTTTGTATGAGTGGTTGGTTATGTCCTTTGGTTTAACTAATGCATTGAGTACTTTTTTGAGATTGATGAATGAAGTTTTGAAGAAATTCTTGGGTAATTTTGTGATTGTATATCTTGATGACATTCTAATATTTAGTAAGACCAAAGAAGAACATTTGTTGCATGTTAGACAAGTTTTGCAAAGATTGAAATAAGAAAAGTTGCTGATAAATCTGAAAAATGGTTCATTCATGAAAGAGGAGATTGTGTATTTGGGATTTATTATTTCAGTTGATGGTTTGAAGATGGATCCTGAAAAGGTTGAAGCTATTTTGAATTGGCCTACACCTGTGAATGCTAGTGAGGTAAGATCGTTTCATGGTTTGGAAAGTTTTTACTAAAAGTTCATAAAGAATTTCAGTTCAATTTGTAATGCTATGACTGAGACTATGAGAGGAGACAGAAGAGAATTCAAGTGGACACATGGAGCTAACAAAATTTTTGAGACTCTGAAGTAGAAGGTTATTGAATTACCTATTTTGGCATTACCTGATTTTAGTAAGGTATTTCAAGTAGAATGTGATGCAAGTGGAAGTGCAATTGGAGCTGTGTTGAGTCAAGAAGGTAAACCTGTTGCTTTCTTTAGTGAAAAGTTGAATAATGCTAGAAGGAAATATTCTATGTATGATCAAGAATTCTATGCTATTGTTCAAGCACTAAAGAAATGGAGACATTATTTGATACCAAGTGAATTTGTGTTGTATACTAATCATAAGGCTTTACAATAGTTGGGTAGGCAGAATAAGTTGAATCAGAGACATATGTAATGGGTTGAGTATTTGCAAAGTTACACTTTTGTGATAAAGCATAAAAGTGGAGTCACTAACCGAGTTGCTGATGCATTGAGTAGAAGAAGATCTTTGATGATTGAGATGAAAATTGAAGTTCTTGGTTTTGATGAGATGAGAGATTCTTATGAGTTTGACCCTAATTTTTCTGAGCCATGGAGAAAGGGCAGAGCACCTATTCAAGATCAACAAGATACTAAATGGGATGAATATTTTATTTAGGAAGGTATGTTGTTTAAAGGTATTCAGTTGTGGATACTGAGAGGAGTAATGAGAACTAATTTGATAAAGGAGAAACATAGTAGTCGTTTGGCTAGACATTTTGGTATTGATAAAACATGGAGTTTTCTCAAGAAGAAATACTATTGGTAATAGTTGTATAGAGATGTTCAGAAATTTGTGAAAAGTTGTAGAATTTGTCAAGTTGCAAAAGGAGTAAGTCAAAATACTGGATTGTATGTACCGGTTGTTGTACCTGAGAAACCTTGGATTGACATCAACATGGACTTTGTTCTTGGCTTACCAAAGATAGTAAGAGGTAATGATTCCATATTTGTTGTTGTGGATAGATTTTCTAAGATGGCACATTTTATATCTTGTAGAAAGACATCAGATGCAGTACATGTAGTAGATCTTTTCTTTAAGGAAATTGTCAGATTGCATGGATTACCGAGGACTATTATCTCTGACCGAGATAGTAAATTTGTTGGATACTTTGGGAAGACCCTTTGGAAGAAATTTGGCACTGAGTTGAAATATAGTTCTACATTTCACCCACAAACCAATGGAAAAATTGAAGTTGTGAAAAGAAGTTTGGGAAATCTTTTGAGATTTTTAGTTGGAGACACACCGAGTAATTGGGATTCTGTGTTGGCACAAGTAGAGTTTGCGTACAATAATTTAGTGAATAGGAGTACTAGAAAGACACCATTTGAGATTGTGAATGGCACATAGCCGAAAGAAATATTTTATTTGAGAGACATTGCTAATGAAAATAAGAGAAGTGTTCAAGGAGTAAAATTTGCTGAGTATATGAAGACATTGCATGAAGATGTGAAGCTGAAGCTGGAAGAGAGTAATCAGAAATACAAAGATAGAGTTGATAGATCAAGGAGACATAAGACTTTTGATGCTAGTGAGGAAGTGATGGTTCATTTGAAGAAATGTCAATTTCCTATTGGAACATATGGAAAGCTAAAGATGAAGAAGTTTGGACCTTGCAAGATTTTGAGGAAATTTGATAGTGGAAATGCATATGAGATTGAGTTACCTAAGGACATGGACATGTCACCTATTTTCAACATTGCTGATTTATATGAGTATCATCAACTTGATGAAGAAGTGATAGTACTGACATAATATACTAAGAAGCAGAATGAAGAAATTGAACAGATTTTGAAGGAAAGAATTGGCAAGACTACAAGAGGAAAACAATATATGGAATATTTGGTAAAATGGAAGAATAGACTGATGGAAGATAGTGCATGGATTTCATAGTCTGAGTTGGATGTAGCTCAGATCATACCTACCAAATGATTCAAAGAATCATTTTAAAATAACCCCAGGTGTCTGATGTAGGAGCATCTCGGGTCCTTGGCAATCTTGTGTCACCAAAAACATTTTGGAGTTTGTTTGTGTTGCTCGGTTCCTGCTTTGACTGAGTTGGTTGGTAATAGGTCAGTTTCCTTTGGTTATCAAGTGTGGTCAGTTATCTCTTGGGTGGTCAGTTGTTTCACTGGCGCTTGGTGATGCTTTTCTATTGCTCGGTCATCCTTGCTTATCAAGTAGTTTCTTTTGAGTTCCTGTTGAGCCGACTTGTGCATTTATTATGGGTCATAGATTTAATGTTGGAATCCATCATTGGGAAGCATGTGGTCCTAGATCTATCCATTCCTTCCATTGATTGTGGATCTAAAGGCTGACTCAGTTCGGTAGACTATTGTATAAATGTAGTTGTTTGGTGGTAGTTTAAGGCAATTTTTTTGGGGGACAGAAGATAGAAGATAGTAGAGTTAGAGATTTTGACAGAGCCTCACATGTTTGAGGACTTCTGTAATTCATTGTAATATCTAGCCCTATCTAGGAGGGCCTTACATCTAGGCATGTATCATTTTATTTGATGAAAATATACGGTTGATCTTGCATTCTCTCTCTCTCACTGTTGTTGTTATTTGCTTCTGCATGTGTTGAGCAAGCTTGGATCATTAGGGTGTGCCATTGTTTGGCCCCTCTTGGCCCCTGCCTTGCATCACTATTTCTTCATCCCTCTTGATGTAGCATTTTCTTCCAAAGATTCTGAAGTATTTCATTGTGGGAACATTACCAAACCATAGCTCACAAGGTGTCTTGTCCACGCCAGGCCTCAATTGTATTCTATTAATGGTATAGACTGTTGAGTTGACCGCATCCCTCCAATAGGTGTGTGCAACATTTCCTTTAATCATGATGGTGTGCGCTATATCAAGGATGATCATATTCCTTATCTCTACAATCCCATTCTGCTAAGGGGTTCTAAGTGCACTCAATTGTCTCTTTATGCCATGTTCTTCATAGTAATCATAGAATCTCTCAAAGGTAAATTCTCCTCCTCTATCTCATCTTAGACACTTTATATTTAGTCCAGATTCATTCTCAACCTTAGCTTTGAATATTTTGAACTTATCAAATGGTTTGTACTTATCTTTCAAGAATGCAACCCACATCATTCTAGAATAATCATCAACAAACAAAATGAAATACCTTTCACCATAGTATGATCTTGTTTGAGTTGGTCCACATAGGTCTTTATGAATTAGATCAAACTTGTTCTCTACTGAATTATTCTTTCTTCTGAATGAGTTCCTCACATGCTTTCCCATCATACATTCCTTGCAAATAGTATCAACTAGCTTTGCTATGCTAGGTAGATCTCTTACTACCTTTACATTGCTTATCTTTACTATGTTATCAAAATTGATATGACATAGTCTTTTATGCCATAGCCAAATGTCATCTACTTTAGCAACAAAACAACTTGCTTCTGAATTAAGCTGAAAAACATTACCTTTAGTTTTTGAACTTGATTAATGCAGGAGCATCCTGGGTGTAAGAGCAATCTTGTATCAGCCAAAAATATTTCTACTTTTGTATTCAATAAGGGCTATCTTGTGTAGAGCTGCTATTTTTGGAAACTTGTTATTTTTAGTAAGTTGGTGTTACGGTCTCGAAATGTTCTAATTTTACATGTGGAGGTTCATCTTAGTCATATCATCCTGCCAGCAAAGTTTCATGGCTAGATCAGGTCTAGTTTTAAAGATATTGAAAATTTTTGGTATTGGCAGCAGGGTACAAAAACTTTGAACTCAGTTTTGAAGGCTTTAGAGGCCCCGGATGAGGTCAAAAATTTGGTTGACGGATGCTTACATGGGCCAAGCCTATAGAGTGCTTCGTGGCATTTTCAAAATGGGGTTATAATAGTTAATCAGGTCAATTGGTGATGACTTATGGTCTCCAAAAGTCAGGCCACCTGAAATGGTGGAAAATAATTTTCCTTCAAAATTTATGTTCAAGTTTCAAAAGTTATTTTGAGCTGACTTTGATATAATAAATTGAAAAATAAAATAATTCTATGTTTGGTCGGCCCTTAGGGCTAAATTTCTAGAACCTTCTCGGGCAGTGGAAAAATGCATATATAAAGAAGGCTCATAGTGTTGTTTAGGGAAATTCTAGGTAGTAGATCTAGGTATTGATTTGAGGCTTTGTCCTAAAAAATATTGTTAGGGAATGCCCATGTGGCTTTGCATATTGTAATTCTGAAAGTTTGTAATTCCACATTTATGGAGATAATAAGAAGCCAATTTTATGTTCTTGCATATTGTTGTTGTTTCTCCATTTCTGTTGTGTGTTTGTGGTATTAAGGGGAGCACCCTTCATCAAGTGGTATCAGAGAAGGAGTTCCTGAGTGTGTAAACAGATCACCGACTGTGAGGTAGTTTGCACTAGGACCATGGTTAGGGTTTTAGCACACATCATGAAAATGCCTCCACGAAGGGAATGTGGTGGAAGAGCTAGTGTTGTAACACTTGAGGTTAGAGTGCTCCAAAGACAAGTGCAAGCATTGCAAGAGGAGATTCATAGAAGAATGAATCTTAATGTTAGAGATGAAAGTGAGGATGAAGCTGAAGAAGAAGATCAAGAAGGAGAAGTCAAAGTTGTGAACCAGGAGGAACAAAGACTTTTTCGAGCCATTTCCAAGATCAGAAAAAGACCTAAGATTGAGGTTCCTGCATTTTCAAGAAATCTTAACCTAGAAGAATCGATCGATTGGATCAATCAATGTGAAGAATATTTTGAGTATGAAGATATTGAGGATCTTGATAGGGTCAAATTGGCGAAGGCCAGACTAAAAGGTCATGCAAAGATCTGGTGGCAAGAGATTCAATTGGAGTGAAATAGAAGAGGGAAAGATAAAATCACAAGATGGGATCAGATGGTGGATAAATTGAAGTGACAGTTCATCCCTGTTGATTATGAGCTTGACCTACTAAAGAAAATGAAAAGTTTGAAGCAAGCGGGATGATCTGTTCAGGAGTATACAGAGGAGTTCTATTGAATCCTGATCAGAACAAGCCATGCGGAAGCTGATAAGGAGAAAGTTGCTCATTACCTTACTGGGTTGAGGCCCAGCATTCAGGAGGAGCTAAATCTGGTTTGAATGAATAATATTGAAAAGGCATACTAGTTTTCCCTAAAAGTAGAGGAAAATTTGAACAAGAGGTTTGAGAGCTGACAAAATGGAAGAGGTCACAGTGGATGATCTGGTGGATGATCATATGGAGGCTGAAATGAAGATCTGAAAAAGAAAGATGAGGCAAGTAGAAGTCAAAATTAGAGAGGAAACAATTCCAATCATTTCCAAGATTAGAACAATAGAGATCAGAGAGGAAGAGGACAAGGTTCAGGAAGAGGAGGCTTCCATGGAACATGTTTTCACTATGGAGAAGAAGGTCATAGGGCATTTGAATGTCCTCAATGCCAAGGAAGGATAGATAGGAGGAATGAAGGCCAGGCCAAAGTTGCACATGTAGATGAAGATGCCAGATCATCAAATTTTGAAGATGCTGAAAGAGGAGAAACGTTGATTAACAAAAGAGTCTTTTTGAGTGGTGAGAATAAACCTGAACAAAGGAGGAGCCTATTTCACACTAGATGCAAGAGTGAGGGTAAATGTTGTGACATGATTATTGATAGTGGAAGCATTGACAATTTGGTGTCAAAAGAGATGGTGACAAAGTTGAAGCTCAAGAGATAGAAACACCCACATCCATATCGGATTGCCTGGGTGTAGGATGATCACAAGGTCATGGTTAGTGAACAATGCCTGGTAAAGTTCAAGATTGGTGGGTACCAAGATGAGGTACTGTGTGATATCATATCTATGGGTGCATGTCATATGTTGTTGGGTAGACCATGGCAGTTTGACGAATGTGTTGTACACGATGGTTGTGCAAATACTTATTCCCTGACAAAGGATGGAGTGCGACATAAGCTAAAGCCATTGAAGGAGACCGAAGAAAAGGTATGTGGTAATGCAAGAATAACTTTTGTTGATGGAAGAAAATTCCTAGATGGTATGAGGCATGAGCATGTGTGTTTTTATTTAATTCCAAAAGCTGGTAAAGAGGAAGTAGAGGATGTACCTATAGAGGTTGCAAATTTGTTGAATGACTTTTAGGATATTGTATTTGATAATGTACCTGATGGATTACCATCGGTAAGGAAGATCAGTCATCAGATGGATTTGATTCTAGGAGCCAGTTTTCCAAACAAGGTAGCACACAAAATGACACCAATAGAAAGTGAAGAGTTAAATAGACAAGTACATGAGTTATTATAGAAGAGGTTGATTCGAGAGAGTCTGAGTCCCTGTGCTATACCAATGATATTAGCACCAAAGAAGAATGGAGAATGGAGGATGTGTATAGATTCCAAAGGAATAAACAAGATCACAATCAAGTATAGGTTTGCATTGCCACGAATGGATGATATTATGGATTGTTTGAGTGGAGCTATAGATTTTTCAAAGATAGATCTGAAGAGTGGATATCACCAAATTCAGATCAGAGAAGGAGATAAATGGAAGACTACCTTCAAGACAAAGGAAGGACTATATGAGTGGTTAGTCATGCCTTTTGGGCTAACCAATGCACTGAGCACTTTCATGTGGCTCATGAACAAGGTTCTGAAAGAATTTCTAGGTAAGTTTGTCATTGTTTACCTAGATGATATTTTGATCTTTAGCAAGATATTGGAGGAACATATGACGCATATTCATATGGTGTTTGAGAAGCTGAGAGATGAGAAATTGTTGATTAATTTGAAGAAGTGCAGTTTTGTGAAGAAAGAGTTAGTGTATTTGGGATTTGTAGTTTCAACAGAAGGTCTGAAAATGGACCCAGAGAAGGTACAAGCTATTCTTGAATCACCTACTCCAAGGAGTTCTACCAAGGTAAGATCTTTTCATGGTCTAGCTAGTTTTTATAGAAAGTTTATCAAAAATTTTAGCAGCATTTGTGGTCCCTTGACTGAAATAATCAGAGGGGATAGAAAAGAGTTTAAGTGGGCTAATGGGGTAGAAAAGAGTTTTCAATTGTTGAAACAAAAAGTTATAGAACAACCTATTTTAGCACTTCCAAATTTTAATAAGGTGTTTCAAGTAGACTGTGATGCTAGTAGTACTGCAATAGGACCTGTTATGAGCCAAGAAGGCAAACCTGTTGCTTATTTTAGTGAGAAGTTAAATGATGCCAAGAGAAAATATTATGTTTATGATTAGAAATTTTATGCTATAGTTCAAACATTGAAGAAGTGGAGACACTATCTGCTTCCTAAGGAGTTTGTTTTGTATATTGATCATCAAGCTTTGCAATATTTGAATAGTCAAGGAAAGTTGAATCAAAGGCATTTGAAATGGGTTGAGTTTTTGTAGAGTTATACATTTGTTTTGAAACACAGAAGTGGAAAGTCTAACAGGGTTGCAAATGCGCTTAGCAAAAGGAAACTATTGCTGACAGAGATGCAGATTGAGGTGGTTGGGTTTAAGGAACTCAAGAATTTGTATCTAGAGGATCCTAATTTTGGTGAAGCTTGGAAAGCTTGTAAAGAACCTGTTACTCTAGACAAGACAAAATGGCTGGATTTTATCATCCAGGATGATATGCTATTCAAAGGGAGTCAGTTGTACATTCCACGAAGCTCTATGAGGGAGAATCTCATCAAGGAGAAGCATAGCAAAGGATTGGCTAGACATTTTGGTCGAGATAAAACCCTTGCTTTGGTTAGTGAAAATTATTATTGGCCACAGTTGTAGCAAGATGTCAAGAATTTTGTACAAAGTTGCAGAGTATGTCAGATGGTGAAAGGAGTAAAGTAGAATACAGGGTTGTATCAGCCATTACCTATACTAGAGAAGTCTTGGGAGGATATCAGTATGAACTTTATTCTTGGTTTACCAAGGACACAGCAGGGACATGATTCAATTTTCATGGTGGTTGATAGATTTTTAAAGATGGCACCATTTATTCCCTACAAGAATACTAATGATGTTGTTCATATAGCAGACTTGTTTTTCAGAGAAGTAGTGAGACTACATGGTTTGCCAAAGACCATAGTTTTAGATAGAGACACTAAGTTCATTGGATATTTTTAGTGTACATTGTGGAAGAAGTTGAAGATAGATTTGAAGTTTAGTTCATCACATCATCCACAGACTGATGGACAGACAGAGGTGGTGAATAGGAGTTTGTGAAATTTGCTAAGATGTTTGGTTGGAGATAAGCCAATAGGATGGGATTTGATTTTATCATAGGTAGAATTTGCATACAATAATTTTGTCAATAGGAGCACTGGTAAATCACCATTCCAGATTGTATATGGGAGTAATCCTAGAAATGCATCATAATTGAGAAAGATAGATAAAGGAGAAATAAGTAGTGTTGAAGCTAAGGATTTTGTAGAACACTTGAAGAACATCAATGAGGAGGTGAGGAAGCATATTACCAAGATGAATGCACAGTATAAGGCTAAAGCAGATGTGAAAAGGAGGCATAAGGAATTTCAGGTTGGAGATGAAGTCATGGTTCATTTGTGGAAGGAGTGATTTCCAGTTGGTACATATAACAAGTTGAAAATGAAGAAGTTTGGGCCATGTAAGATACTAAAGAAGCATGATTCAGGAAATGCATATGAGGTAGAATTGCCTACTAAGCTAAATATTTCACCAGTGTTTAACATTTCAGATTTGATAGAGTATCATGAGGGAGGTGTTGAAGATGAGGTTACAACAACACAATGGAGTATTCCATCAACTAGTTCAGATATCAAGGAGATTAAGGACATACTGGATAGTCATGTTGGCAGAAGCACAAGGAACATGACATATGAAAAGTATTTGGTCAAATGGAAAGGATGACCTATTGAAGATTCATCATGGCTAACAAAGGAGGAGGTTAACCATCTTGGTTTTCCTTTGTACACCTGAGTCATGACGGGGTCACTTCTCAAATTACCCTGGGTGTCTGATGCAGGAGCATCCTGGGTGTAAGAGCAATCTTGCATCACCCAAAAATATTTCTATTTTTGTATTCAATAAGTGCTATCTTATGCAGAGCTGCTATTTTTAGAAACTTGCTATTTTTAGTAAGTTGGTGTTACGATCTTAGAATGTTTTAATTTTACATGTGGAGGTTCATCTCAGTCATATCAGCCTGCCAGCAAAGTTTCATGGCTAGATCAGGTCTAGTTTTGAAGATATTGAAGATTTTTGGCATTAGCAGTAGGGTACAAAAACTTTGAACTTAGTTTTGAAGGCTTTAGAGGCCATGGATGAGGTCAAAAATTTGGGTGACAAGCACTTGTGTGGGTCAAGCCTATAGAGCACTTCGTAGCATTTATGAAATGGGGTTATAATAGTCAATCAAGTCAACTGGTGATGACTTATGGTCTCTAGAAGTCAGGCCACCTGAAGTGGCAGAAAATAATTTTCCTTCAAAATTTATATTCAGGTTTCAAAAGTTATTTTGAGCTGACTTTGATGTAATAAATTGAAAAATAAAATAATTCTAAGTTTGGTCGGCCCTTAGGGCTAAATTTCTAGAACCTTCTCGGGCTATGGAAAAATGCCTATATAAAGAAGGCCCATAGTGTTGTCTAGGGCAGTTCTGAGTAGTAGATCTAGGTATTGATTTGAGGCTTTGTCCTATAGAATATTGTAAGGGAATGCCCATGTGGCTTTGCATATTGTAATTCTGAAAGTTTGTAATTCCACATTTGTGGAGATAATAAGAAGCCAATTTTCTGTTCTTGCATATTGTTGTTGTTTCTTTGTTTCTGTTATCTGTTTGTGGTATTAAGGGGAGCACCCTTCAACACTGATGCAAGAATTACACCATCCTTTTTTTTAATGATACGCTTGTTGTCTTTGAACTCCAACCTCTAACCTTTTTCAAGCAACTGCCCAACACTAAGAAGGTTATGCTGTAAACTATCTACATAAAGAACATCATCAGTGTTGTTCTTTCCATCCAATGTAATAGCTCCTCTACCAATGATAGGTTTAGGATTGTTGTCTCCAAATCTAACCATACCACCATTGTATTTTTCTAGATGAACAAATCTATCTTTATCACCTATCATGTGATGTGAATAACTGCTATCTATAATCCAATCTTTCCTTATGTCTTCTTGTGAAATCAATGCTAGCTCTTGTTCCTTTTTATTATCTTCACAATCCATAATGGTGATGAATCTAATTTCATCTTCAACTGAATCATCATTAGAAACTCTATCACCAACATAGTAACATTCTTTTGTATATTTAGGCTTGTAGTTAGTTCTGAATTTCTTAACTCTTGTAGGACACTTGGATGCAAAGTGACCAATCTTATTACATGAGAAACATTTGAAAGGTAACTAACCTTCATACTTTCATTTTCCTTTTCTTTCTTTCTTAGCAATCATAGCAATAATATCATCTATATGTTTGTCTTCATCTTCATCATCAAAATTACCAGAAGTGTTTGAAGATTTCTTGCCATGGACTGATGCTTTGAAGGCTGTCTCACTTTTAGGCTCTGTCTTCAGTCTTGAAATTTCAAAAGCTGAAATTTTTCTAATCAAGGTCTCTCTCTTGAAATTTGTTGCAAACTGCATGGTCTCATCAAGGATGTTGATCTTGTTTTCATATTCTTCTTTAAGAGTAGTCATCAACTTATCCATAATATCTTCCTCTGAGATTTCTCCACCATTGTTCCTAATTCTAGCAATGGGTTCATTAATCCTTTGGTTGTAAGCTCTGATGTTTTCTTTAGGTAGCATCTCTAATGCATTATATCTTTTCTTCCATGTCTTTCTATGTGCATTCTTTTCTTGTGTATCTCCTTCAAACATGTCTTTTAGGTGCTTCCATATCTTCTAGGTTGTGTCTACTTTCTTTAACTCTGAAAACTCACTATCAGATAAGGCGTTGATACGTGCTTCTTTGGCTATTGCATTCTGATGGAACAAATCCTTTTGCTTGTGAGTAGAATCATATTTTTCAAGGTCTTCTAGAGAGGGGATCTTAATATCTTTGAGCCACTTCAAAAACTTCAAAAGCAATGCACTGTAAATGTGTCACCATTTTGTTCTTCCAATCAGGATAGTTCTCTCCATCAAACTTAGGACTATCTTTTCTAAAGAATTTCATCTGATCAACCTCAAGCTGTTAAACTTTCTCTCTGAGGCACTTGGCTCTGATACCAATTATTAGGAATAGTCCCAAGAGATAACTAAGAAGGGGGGGGGCTAAATCAGTTATCTACAAGTTTCAATTCTTTATCCAATTAAGTATAATTAAACATTAAGAATAAACACAATGAAAGAACACTTGAACACAACACAAATATTTTGGTTACGGGGAAACCCAAATAGGTAAAAACCCTCATGGAAATTGACACCCACTAATAAATTGAACTAGTGTATAATGATCCTTGTTAGAAGATCTTAAAACCCTGTTAGGAGTTGATCTTTACAATGCAATAAGTATAGTGATCTAGTCAAAGGTCAAACCCTGTTAGGAGTCTTTTATGATTGACCTTGTTAGGGGTGAGGATGCACCATCCGAGAGCTCACTTCTCAAAAAGGTGAAGGGTGCAACCTTCTAAATAATAGATACGCACTATATCTAGATCTTGATGAACTGTGCTTAAACCTATTGTCTGGATCAGTTCCAATGAATAGAATATACTCTTTACTTGGTCACATAGACCTTCTATTGATGGCTCAACACTTTGCACACTCTACTCTGCTCTTCACATTCAACTTAGAACCATAACTTAGCAATCACAAATGACTTCCTATAAATATCTTCTCTCTAAATTATATAATCAAGTCAGCCTATTAGAACCACCTTGAAATCATAATAGAGAAATAATAACACTTTGCAATAATATTTTTTTCAGCTCTACTATACATGCAACACAATCTGGGACCTGTCCAATATTAATAAATGTAGATGCATGCTACACATTGTCGGCTCTACAAAATTAACTGAAGCTTTCTCTTCAAGCTGAATTACATCATGCACTCTTAGCCAAACCTTCTTGACTTCTCTCATTACTAATCCAAGAACACATACTGAAATGATAGGCGCAACTCCTATACCAATATAATATTTGTCAGCTCTTCTGGATAAACATAGGAAACTGTAATTGGTGAATGGCGACTACATAACTTCACTTGTACTGCATATCAGACTCTACATCCATGAATCTACCATTAATTACATGTCTTCATCACATATCCAAAGGTGCCAAGCTCCATGATAACTGTATTGACAATCACACATAGAATACTGTATGTAACTCTGTCAAGAACACTGTTGACACAAGCTTCTATATAACTGCCTATATAAATAATTAAACTCTATGTCCATGATATCATGCTGATAACATGTCCATGCTATATATACTCAAAGCTTACTACATAATTCTTCCACACATGCTACTTGCCATATGTTGTCATCAATGACAAACATACAGTTAGCACTGGCTTGCTGGCAAATCTCCAACAAAGCTTTCATTATGACATGTGCCTCATTATGACTTGTGCCTCTTTCTTGACTAATGATCAATGATGATCCACTTCATAATGCATAGGAATCACTCATGAGGTCCTCTTCTTAACTACTTCCATAAAAAAGTGTCAGTATCAACCATAAAACAAATAGTGTCCTTGTACTTATCAATAATTTTAGAAGGTATTTTCTCTTATTCATTCATCTTCTTCTAAAATTTATTGAAATAACCCCAAATCTTACTAGTAAAATCACTTCCCAAGATTTTGATCATATTATTAAGCTGAATAAAATTTGGAGTACCTACTATTAATGCAACATCACCGATACGAGAGAATGTGTTTTGGAAATAGAATAATAAGCACATAATCACCTGACCATATGTGAATTTTTATCTCTTGTCATTCTTAATCTTCCAAGATTCAATATTAACTACTCTCTCATTGCCTCATCTAGACCATAGTCAATTTTTTCCTTGATCATCTCATATGTTGTACAAATAGCACCAATGGGTATGCTAATCAATCCAATGGAATGATAGACCTTTTATCCTATGAACATATATGAATACTTCACTTTATCATCTATAATTTAATTCCTAGTAATTACATGACCATTTAGTCAAACTAATTAATTCTAATTTGGGTATAGTGCAAAGCATGGGTACTTTGAAGTGGTTCAACATATACTTGTTACATCATGGATTTCTTCCCGACGTAGTGCAAGGCCAAGAGAATCCCCAGGAAACATGTCCAAGCCCCCAACTAAAAAACCACATGATGCAATCCAACAACAAAGAAAGCTCTGATAATAATCTAAATTCTTTATTCCTAAAATAACCAATTACTTCCAATGTGTCGGGTTATAAGGCCTTCTCGATTATGGCCAACTACAAAGCAAGTGACAGTTCTGCAAGATCCTTCAAGATCTAATTCAAGACCAAACCCTAGCTAGCCATATCTATAACAATAGGCTACAATAATCTAGTAGAAACATCCAACAAGATCTAAACTTGGTCTCACAAGAAACCAAGCAATCTCTTTATTCCTAAGCCTCAACCACTAGCTTTGGTTATTAAATTTGTAGCTTTAAATTACTAACCTCAATCTTCCCTTCACTACCTTTCCTTTTCAAATCTACCCAAAACTCCTCTTATATACTACTTCTTCAGCCACAAGTCAGGTGGAAGAAAGAAAGAAATTCTAAACCTAGTCGGCCTCTAAAAATAGTGATCAAGTGTAGTAACTTAAAAAAAATGGTTAGGAACGGGAGCAGTGAGAGTGGGAGAAGGGTTTGTGTGGAACATGGAGAAGGGGGGGGCATGTTAGTCCATTTTCCTATTCATGCAAAAATCCTATGAAAATGGCCTTTTCCCTGCAAATGTTTTGTCATGTTGTCCTACCATGCCTGCAAGTCATAGTTTTAATGTGTGATGAAAATCCACAATGTTTCATGGTTTGAGCTCTTAGCCCCATGCTCTTCAATGTATCACCTTGCTCCAGTCCAAATTGCATGTGCTGAATTGCAAAACTCAGAAAGATATTCAAATTCTAAGGTTTGCAGGAAAATATTTTTAGAATCTGCCACAGTGTCGAAAACCCACAATGTTTTTGCAAATCCATGATGTTTTTGGTCTGTGTGAAAACCTTCATTGTTTTTGACCTTATGCCTTCCTGATTTTTTGCACTTGTCTTCTGGAATCAGAAACCTTGTGTGTTTTTTTATCTTTTTCATCGAAAACTCTGTGTGTTTTCAACCTCATAGTTTCCTGTTTGCTGGCGTTCCATAACTGCGCAAGTGCAATGGATGGTGGGACCTAGTTTCTGGATGAGTCAGAGGATCCTGACATGTCAGAGCATCAATGGTTGTCACTAAAGTGTGAAGGATTTTTTAGGGCTATGCAAAATTGTGCCAGCCGTCTAATCTTCTTTTTGTTCGGTGCTCTGTTGTGGGTTCGATGACAGGTCAGGCCATCCTGGTGTATTCTGGTTGGATGTGTCAGGGATAGGTGGAGAAATGACAGTGTGACTACATGAAGAGTTGGTTGTGGGGCCGCTGTCAAAGAGTTTGTGATGAGGACACGATCTAACAGCTAGCGTAAGTTCTCATATGTTTTTTCAGAGCTATGAGATCTTACGCCCACTGTCCATTCTAAGGCTTATTGATGGGTGGGTACTGTGTTAGTGACCACGTAGATACAATGAATAGCATGGTGACAGGTGGTAGTCTTGTTGCCTTGTTGCATGATCGCAAGGGCCATTTTTTGGCCATGTGATCATGCGACTGATTGACACATGTCCCTGGGGCCTGGTGGCAGGTGGTAATGTGGCATCCGTAGTGGTGGGCCCGGGTTTTCAAAGTTCTTAAAATGATTGGTTGTCGCATGATTGTATGTCAGAGTTTTCTGACATCCGACCATGTGATAAGGCTCCTTCCTTACACATGGGGCCCATCAACAGAGTAGCAGTGGTCCCCCTATGTTTTTGTTGGTCTCTGTGGTATGATGTGGCAGTTTCTTAGTGCTGGCGTGTAAGGTTTATGATTGGTTAGTAGGGTACTGAGGTAGATGTGCGAGGTGGGTCCAATACTTAAGAGTAGGCAATGGTTGTAGTGTTTGCGGGTTGTCGCATGATCGCATACCCCATCTCTTGGCTATGCGATCATGTGATAACAATCTGAACATTGCCATTGCGAAGGTAAAGGTTTGGGGGGGTTGTCGCGGTTGTGGGGTTGTGAGGCTGATATGGCCGAAGACTTTTCAGCGGGGTATGTGACCATTGACCGTGGCTAGGAGAATGTGGTCGCATGATTGCAAGGGTGAGTTTGATGCCTTGCGATCATGCGACCAAGCACAAATGTAACAGAGATTTTGTTGTGGTTAATCTTGTCGATCCCTGGGAAAGGGATGAACATCTATGGTGTTGATATAAAGTTGGTCAAGTTTTAATTTTAGACTGTCGATTTACTTCTAGCGCCATGAATGTGACCGTTTGAACTTGCAGAGAGTTTTTGCAATAGGAAGGACTAGTTTTAAATGCTTTCATGGCCAGATTTGACTGGTTTGGTGGCACTTGTTGCTGCGATGTGGTCCAAAATGTTTGACAGTTGCTTGCAGGTGTTTTCTCATGTGGGGGAGGACAGTTTTTATTGCCTCGAGGTGTTTGATGGTCTGATTAGTATGGTTTTCTTGGTAATTTTATGATCTTCATGTCCTTCTTAGAGATTCTTCTCAGGTGCAAAGATCATCCTTGGTCTGACAGGCTAGTGTTGGTTTTCCCTCCTGTGGTTTTTTGAAATTTTGCTGTCGTTAGCCTTTGTAACTCTGGCCCTAGTCACCCTAAGCTTATTGCATTGTCTTCAAGATTCCCAAGGTGATTAGTGGTATATATTGAAAGTTTTCTGATAGTGTAAGGGTTCTAGCTTAGAGTTCCTTCCTGGTTCCATGAAAGGTTCGGTCCTACAGATTTCTCTTTGTCTCTGCATATGGGGTGTTCTTCCATTACTGGTTCTGATAATACAATGCATATTGTAAGTGATTTGTCTTATGTGTGAGAAGTTAATATATTCTTACTGTTACCAAGCTATCTCCATTTGAGCTTTGAATTCATTGATCACACATTAAGGGTGTTTGATTTGTCTACTTGTATTGCCTATGTGTTTGCAAGTGGAGTTGTCTTCACAGAGATAACTGGTTCAGGGTTGGTGTTCATGTATGTATGGGCTAAAATATCTAGGATATGTCATACTTGTCTTCCGGTGGATGCTAGTAAATGTATTGTCTGATTCATAGGTCTCTTCTAAGGGGAGGGTTAAAATCCTTTGAATGGATAATAACATGCTTGAATGCACAGGTGGGTGTTGAGTTGAGATTTGGTCTTGGTGTGTGATTGGTGTTAGGCATCAACACATTGAGTATATTGTTTTCTTGTTTCATAGTTGTCCCTTGCAATACTGCATTTGACTCTGTGGCCCAATGGACAAGGCACTGGTCTATGAGAGACTTAGGGCATCTCAGGGGACCTTTCAATTCATTCAAATCATTTCCATTCAATCCCACCCTTTCCCTTTCATGTTGTTAGTGTAGGTCTATAGTTTTCATACTCATTCCATGCAAGTAGGGCTATTGCATGAGATATTGGTTTCATTTGAGGTACAAGATACCTATAGGGGTTTGAAAATCATTCCACAGTCAGTTACCTACATGCGTATAGTGTGACACAAATTGTATGAGTGTGCAGATGAGGTACACCTACCTGAGTGATGTGGAGCTCAAAGTGTAGATGGATCTCTCTTTGATCCTTGTCAGTTGGCCCTTTTTCCTGTCAGATTTGGAGTGTTGAGTGAATGTGACACTAGCCCTGTCAATCCTAATGCCAACCTGACCTTTGGGGAAAAAGAACACCAACAAGATGGAGACTCCACTGGGGAAATGAAATAAGGTTACTAATAAGAGTGTCCTAGAGTCTTGTTGCATTTAGTTTGGGGAAGAGTTTTATACATTTTCCAATCTGAGAATTGCTTTTCAGATTTGCAAATGTGTTACCTGGATTTGTTGATTAGGTTATTTGTGGCTTTTCTGTGGGAGTGCTCAGAGTCTATTGGATTTTGAAGATAGATCAGTAAATTTTGTCCTCTGAAGAGAGGTGGCGACTCTATGCTAGAAAGAACCTAAATTGTGAAGTTTTGTTGGGACTTCAGTCAGTTAAGAAGAAGACAACAGCATTCAACAGGGTGATCCAGGTATTCTCCATTCAGTGTATTGCATTTGCATGGTCCTTATCAAATGGTTTTGTCATTAAAGAAAGGACATATAAGTGTGAAGTATGTAGGAAAGGTTCAGTGACAAAAGAAGGATAGTTTTCAAGTATAGATTTCCTGTCATTGGTCTTGAAGATTTTCAAGTAGATGTGCAATAGTTGTAGCCAGTGATGGATGTTCACAGGGTTTCTTTTGTCAGAGGATATGTGCCATTTTTTTATGATGGCATACCTAGTTTCCCTAATAAGATCCCTGATAAAGTCAGGGGATACTTGCCTAAGTTTAATAGGAACCAGTATCAGTTAGCAAGAAAACATGTTCAGTGCTTTACTGATGTGATGAATGATTTTGAGGTTTTCCATGAAGACCTATGGATGAAATTGTTTTTTCAAACTCTAGAGGGTGATGCTAGAGACTGGTTTTCTTTCTTGCTGGCATGTTCTATTTCATCTTGGAGTGAGATGCATTCAGCCTTCATGGAGCAGTTTGGAGAAAGGGTAAGCATATCTGATTCTTATGATAAGCTTTTAAAGATTCATATTGAGAAAGATGAACTTGTCCCTCAGTTCAATATCAGATTTGCAAAAGTTTTGAATGAAATCCCTCAAGGTTATAGACCCAATGACCAAGTGTGTGTAAATGTCTATTTTGATGCATTTGATAAGAAAATGAATTACTTGTTGAGGGATAAAGAACCTAGGACATTGTATCAGGCATTTGTAACTGCAATGTATATTGAAAACAATTTGAAATATGGATTGACCAGAGGTCATTTTTCTATGAGTGTCTTTCGGTATAACAAATATGAAAGAAAAGAAGAATGTAGTGCTAATAATGCAGTCCCAAATTAGTGTATCAACACTTCTGCTATGGTTTGTAATTAGGTTGAGATGTCAAATCATAATATGTGTATAAATGTTGTTGAGTCTTTTGCTACTGATGAGACATGTATTTAGGACGCTACAACAGTAAGATATATTCTAGACCCTGATAGGATTGAGCAATGTACTGGTGCTTTGAGTTGTGAATTAGCTATCGTAGTCAATCCTTGTAATATTGATTATAAATATAATGCTACTAATGTTCCTAGACATGAAATTTCTGCTTCTATGTCTCAGTCCTATGAAAATGAAGAGGCTAAAAGTTATGTCTCTAATGATGAGTTTGAAGTTGCTGCACAAGGTAAGGAATATGATTCATTTTCATATCAGTCACAATCAGAAGAACATAGTGCTGAAAGTGGTTACTCGAGTGAGGGTGATGAAGGCAGTGATAGAGAGGTGTCTTCATATGAGTCAGATGCAACATGAGAAGAAGAAAGTAATGATGGTAATGGACATTTTCAGATTGTGAAGGATACACTTCTCCCTTCGCATGATTTTCCCAAGAATAGTGATGATAATTGTGAAAATTCTTTGCCACCAAGTGATGTTGATATAGATGCTGAGAAAGGTGTTGATTGTGGGAGCATGGATAAGGTTGAGAATGAATTTCTTTCTAATGATATGTCACAGGGTTTCTCTCATGTTGTAGAGGTTTTTTCTTTGTAGTCTTCTATGTCAGTGGGTGATAGTGATGCTGATTACAAGATCTTGGAAGTCGAAGATTTGTGGGGAAATTCATGGGATGCTTCTTTTGATGAGTACAACACTAATTATTCATATGTTGACAATAGTAGTGGTGAGTCATGTTCTGATTCAGATTCTGATGTTTCTTCATCTATTAGAGATGTGTATGATGATGGATATAATGACATATATAGTGAGGTTACTAATATGTTATTTAATGAAGACATTAGTGAAGACCAGATGGAACTTTGTCTGAATTACTATGAGAAACAATATCATGTTGTTTCTAACCCACTATTTGAGGAGTGTGCTCAAAGGATGGAATTTGTTGAGGATTACTCACCTTCTGTACTTAAAGCTTGACATACAGTTGATTTGGAGTCTCCCTCACAAATGAGGCTAGTTGAAAGAAAGGTAATGCAGGATGAATGTTGCTCTGTTGATGAAGATGCATTACATTGGGACAATATTTTTCTTCTGCCACCTAGCAGTGAAAATAATGGTGATAATTTAATTCATGATGTTGATCATGTGAATCATCCTTATGAGGATAAAGGTGTGATTTATCAAGAGAAATCAGAGTTGATAAACCCGAGTAACCTGATATATGAGCATGTTTTAGTGGCCTTGGCTAAGGTAAGTGAAAGTGAGTATAGTTGCTTTTCTTTTGATATGCAAGAATGCATTAAAGATGAGCTGGATGATTGCAGCCAGGAAGAAAAGGTATCGGTTTCTTGTCCCCTTTCATATGTTTCAATCCATGATGATTTTGATGATGCATGTTTTCCAAATAGTGAGTTTGTGGGGGGACATGTGGAGGAAGGCATAGGTGATGATAAATTCAGAGTTGGTATGCGGCTTATACTTGATAGTGTTTTCTATCATCACATATGTAATAGAGGTTTCAGACTCTTGTTTGATTTTGTGAACAGAAACCAAATTTTTGATAGAGGAAAAGGATGGCACTCCTTTCACATCCAGATGTTGCTTGTGTATATTCTATATATCCTGTATAGTGGTGTTAGAGTTTTTGGGTAGGGAGTCAGTCTGTTAAATTTTGGATTAAAAGTGGGGTGAGGGCCTAATTTTTTTGTCTGGGTATGGTCTGCTTTTCCTAGAGATCTGAATTCTTGCCATGCCTGCAAGAGCCATGCATCCCCAACTAGAGCCACTGTTAGTCCATTTTCCTGTTCATGCAAAAATCCTGTGAAAAAGGCCTTTTCCTTGCAAATGTTTTGTCATGTTGTCTTGCCATGCCTGCAAGTCATAGTTTTAATGTGTGATGAAAATCCACTATGTTTCATGGTTTGAGCTCTTAGCCCCATGCTCTTCAATGTATCACCTTGCTCCAGTCCAAATTGCATGTGCTGAATTGCAAAACCCAAAAAGATATTCAAATTCTAAGGTCTGCAAGAAAATATTTTTAGAATCTGCCATAGTGTCGAAAACCCACAATGTTTTCACAAATCCATGATGTTTTCAGTCTGTATGAAAACCTTCATTTTTTTCAACCTTATGCCTTCCCTCTTTTGTGCACTTGTCTTCTAGTGTCAAAAACCTTATGTGTTTTTTATCTTTTCCGTCAAAAACCCTGTGTGTTTTCAACCTCATAGTTTCTTGTTTGCTGGCGTTCCATAACTGCGCAAGTGCGATAGATGGTGGGACCTGGTTTCCAGATGAGTCAGAGGATCCTAACATGTTAGAGCATCAATGGTTGTCGCTAAAGCATGAAGGATTTTTTAGGGCTATGTGAAATTGCGCTAGCCATCTGATCTTCTTTTTGTTCGGTACTTTGTTGTGGGTCCAATGACAGGTCAGGCCATCCTGGTGTATTCTGGTTGGATGTGTCAAGGACAGGTGGAGAAATGACAGTGTGACTACGTGAAGAGCTAGTTGTGGGGTCACTGTTAGAGAGTTTGTGATGAGGACACAATCTAATGGCTGGCATAAGTTCTCATATGTTTTGTCAGAGCTATGAGATCTTACGCTCGCCATCCATTCTAAGGCTTATTGATGGGTGGGTCCTGTGTTAGTGACTAGGTGGATATAATGAATAGCATGGTGACAGGTGGTAGTCTTGTTTCCTTGTCATGTGATCGCAAGGGCCATCTTCTAGCCATGCGATCATGCGATCAGTTGATACATGTCCCTGGGGCCCGGTGGCAAGTGGTAATGTGGTGTTCGCGGTGGTGGGCCTAGGTTTTCAAAGTTCTTAAAATGATTGGTTATCACATGATCACATGTCAGAGTTTTCTGACATGCGACCATGTGACAAGGATCCTTCCTTGCACATGGGGCCCATTGGTAGAGTGGCAGTGGTCCCGCTATGTTTTGGTTGGTCCGCATGGTCTGATGTGGTAGTTTCTTGATGCTGGCATGTAAGGTTTGTGATTGGTTGGCAAGGTGCTAAGGTGGATGTGCGAGGTGGGTCCAATACTTAAGAGCAAGCAGTAGTTGCAGTGTTGGCAAGTTGTCACATGATTGCATAGCCCATCTCTTGGCTATGCGATCATGCGATAACGGTTTGAACGTCACCGTTGTGAAGGTAAAGGTTTGGGGGGGGTTGTCACGGTTGCAGGGTTGTGAGGGTGATATGGCTGAAGACTTTTCAGTGGGGTTTGTGACCGTTGACCATGGCTAGGAGACTGCGATCGCATGATTGCAAGGGTGAGTTTGATGCCTTGCGATCATGCGACCAAGCATAAATGTAACCAAGATTTTGTTGCAGTTAATCTTGCCGATGCTTGGGAAAGGGATGAAGATCTATGGTGCTAATATAAAGTTGGCCGAGTTTTAATTTTAGACTACCGGTTTACTTCTGGCGCCATGAATGTGATTGTTTGAACTTGTAGAGAGTTTTTACAATAGGAAGGACTAGTTTTAAATGCTTTCATGGCTAGATTTGACTGGTTTGGTGGTGCTTGTTGCTGCAATGTGGTCCAAAATGTTTGATAGTTTCTTGAAGGTGTTTTGCTGTGTGGGGGAGGACAGTTTTTGTTGGCTTGAGGTGTTTGACGGTCTGATTAGTATGGTTTGCTTGGTAATTTTATGATCTTCATGTCCTTCTCAGAGATTCTTCTCAGGTGCGAAGATCATCCTTGGTCTGACAGGCTGGTGTTGGTTTTCCCTCCAGTGGTTTTTTGAAATTTTGTTGTGGTTAGCCATTGTAACCCTGGCCCTAGTCACCCTAAGCTTATTGCATTCTCTTCAAGATTCCCAAGGTGATTAGTGGTATATATTGAAAGTTTTCTGACAGTGTAAGGGTTCCAACTTAGAATTCCTTTCTAGTTCCATGAAAGGTTCAGTCCTGCAGATTTCTCCTTCTCTCTGCATATAGGGTGTTCTTCTTCCATTGCTAGTTCTGAGAATACAATGTATATTGTAAGTGATTTGTCCTATGTGTGAGAAGTTAATATATTCTTACTGTTACCAATCTATCTCCATTTGAGCTTTGAATTCATTGATCACACATTAAGGGTGTTTGATTTGTCTACTTGTATTGCCTATGTGTTTGCAAGTGGAGTTGTCTTTGCAGAGATAACTGGTTCAGGGTTGGTGTTCATGTATGTATGGGCTGAAATATCTAGGATATGTCATGCTTGTCTTCCAGTGGATGCTGGTAAATGTATTGTCTGATTCATAGGTCTCTTCTAAGGGGAGGGTTAAAATCCTTTGAATGTATAATAACATGCTTGAATGCATAGGTGGGTGTTGAGTTAAGGTTTGGTCATGGTGTGTGATTGATGTTAGGCATCAACACATTGAGTATATTGTTTTCTTGTTCCATTGTTGTCCCTTGCAATACTGCATTTGACTCTGTGGCCCAATGGACAAGGCACTAGTCTATGAGAGACTTAGGGCATCTCAGGGGACCTTTCAATTCATTCAAATCATTTCCATTCAGTCCCACCCTTTCCCTTTCATGTTGTTAGTGTAGGTCTCTAGTTTTCATACTCATTCCATGCAAGTAGGGCTATTGCATGAGATATTGGTTTCATTTGAGGTACAAGATACCTATAGGGGTTTGAAAATCATTCCACAGTCAGTTACCTACAGGCCTGTAGTGTGACACAAATTGTATGAGTGTGCAGATGAGGTACACCTACCTGAGTGATGTGGAGCTCAAAGTGTAGAAGGATCTCTCTTTGATCCTTGTTAGTTGGCCCTTTTTCCTATCAGATTTGGAGTGTTGAGTGAATGTGACACTAGCCCTGTCAATCCTAATGCCAAGCTGACCTTTGGGGAAAAAGAACACCAACAGGGCATAGAGGGATGGGAAGGTGACAATGATGATGGTGGTGGGGAGGATGAGGCTTATGTTAGCCTCATTATTGTCATTGTGCAACTACTACTATAGTGGCAACAGTGTTTGAGAGGTTTTTTTCATGGGAGAGGCTTGTGTAACCTCAGCAGTAGCAGGAGGGGTGTTTGGAATTATGATTTTTTGTGGGAGAGGAAGAGGAGGTCCAAGCTGAGGGTGTCCCCAACAATGGTGATGATGGAGATACGACTTGTGGAGGGTCTCTACATGTTTCAAAGGATACATGTTCTAAACTTGGTGGTGGCCAGTCTCTTGGATCGTCCCTATCTTTCCTGGAGCTTAAGGAGGTGGGGAAGCCATGCTTTGTTTACTCCATTTTTTGGCTTTATATTTTTTGTTTAAATTCTACCTACTTTGTGGAAGTGGGAGTAGGATTCATGAGTAAAAGCTTCTTTGGTGTTGGAACTTTGAAATGCTCTATTGGGGATCTAAGGATCCTTTGTGTAGTAAGGTTTTTCCCTTCGCAGCTATTGCAAGAAGGATGGACTTCACTAAGGCTAAGATTGTCTCTTCCCATTCTATTCTATTTCTTATCATGGTCAATTTTGTCCCTCCCTTGGCCTATGATTTTATTTCGTGCAGGGACTATTCTTTCTGCAAGTTTTTTCCTCTTTGAAATACTCTTATTGAGGGGGAGTATATCCCTATTGAGGTGGTATTTTTTTTGTGTGGTTTCTTGGTGGAAGAGTCCTTCTCTTTTTCTACTCTCTTCTTCCCTGAATCCTATAGAGGGAGAAGATCCTATTGAGGTGGAAGCCCATCCTATAGAGGTTGATAGTGGATGGTGGGTGGAGGCTAGTAGCTATGAGTGGTTTCTTCCTTCTTTGAACTACATGATGGTGCTTTGGTACTAGCTAGAGGATGACCCTTCATTTAACTGGGTAGAGAGGGCTATTTTGGGATGCTAGTTTAGTGTTGGGGATATGCCTTTGGTGGTGGAAGCTCTATGGTTTTTGGATTTTATTCCTTCTATGCCTAGTACCAAGTGGAATGACATTGAAGTTAATCATAGAGCTAGCTCCTTGATGTAGATTGTTATGGCTTTGTGTTCTAGATGTCTTACTAAAGATACAGTTGACGGTATCTATGTGTCTTAATTGTTAAAGTTTTGGGGGGTTGTTGCTTTTTTGGATGCTAGTAGGAGTTTGCAGATGGAAGCTACAAATTTTCAAGGACCCATCATGGCTGAGGGTTTTTGGTTATGGTTAAAGGCATATTTTGGTGCTATTTTACCCTATAATGGTGGTGTTGAGGTTTCTAGGTTCCTTGTTAAAACCCTATATATTTTTTTAGGGAGATGTAATCTCTAGCAAACTAAATGGTGTGAGGCTTAGGCCTATTTTTGGGGTAGTTGGGATCTAAGTGTCTTATCTTTAGCATTTGTTTTTTTTTTTCATTCTAGGTTGCTGGTTTAAAATGATCAATCTTATGCAGCAATTCACTTTATTTGGGTTCCAGATTCCCTCTAAAATATGAGTGTAAATCATTTTGGGGCCCCTTCAAAACCCATTTTTACCATAATGAAAAACATTAGTCAGCCCACACATAGTGTTACAAATAATTAATTCTCCATGTTGGCCTCTAGATCTACATAGGATTCAATGTAACACACTTTACACAAATTAAATGCATCAAGTTGGCCCATCAAATCCACAGGAAATCTTGTCAAAACTCCAAACTATCGAGTGTTAGTAAAACTACTAAGAAAGCCAGGCATTGTTGAGCAAGCATGTTGACTATACACCACAAGTATCATCGAGTTCCTTCAACAACTGAGTCCTTTAGGGACTAAGCCCCTTGGTCAACACTACAACCAAGGAACACTAAAATAAAACACTCAAACATGTAGGATTGCTAACTTCCCTAGGATGCTCCTACATCAGACACCCCAGGTGTGACAAGATATTCTTAAAGGGTAGAACAACATCTTACGTGATTCAACACATAAACCTCAAACTTGTGTTCACATACATTTTCTCCAATTCTTGAACACTCTTACCCCAAATCCACTTCTGCTTTCTTTTCCTTTTCAAGTCTTTCCTCGACGATCCATAGGTCTTTTCTCCATACAAATCTCCAATCCTTCTAGAATCCTTCAACTCAACTCATCTCCCAAAGATTGGGTTCCTCCTACCAAGTTCTTCATTCTGCAAAGGAATTAATGAAAAATTCATGCCACCCTTCTCAATAGTAAACACATTCTTGACACAATCATGTACAGTCTTGAAATCATACAACCAAGGTATACCAAACAATATGTGACAACTACTCATGCCCACAATATCACACAATAATTGATCCTTATACTAGCCAATCTTAAAATCAACAAGACATTTCTCCCTTACTTCCAAAAATTTACATCTTACAACCAACCAATCCTATAAGGACAAGGATGTCTCACTCTTTTCAAACCAAGTTTCTAAACCAACTCCTCAACCACAAGGTTATCAATACTACCACCATCCATAATCACATTATAGTATTTACTTCGTGACTTGCATCAAGTTTTGAACAAGTTACTCCTCTAACAAGGTTCCAATACACACTTACCAAATAGTACTCATCGAGCTAGAAAATGCTCTCCTCCCTATTTAGGTGCATTCACCAAGTCCTCAGCCCCATTCACCCTAGTAGTTATTCGATCACCAACCTTCTGGGGACATCATAAGCTCTATGTCCTTCTTCACAATAATGAGAAAAAATACCCTTAAAGAAAAACTTACCTATCCTCTTCCTCGGCTCAACAAGTTTTATTTCATCTTCAACATTCAGCTTATCCTCCACCAAGTGATCTTGTTTCTCCTTCCCTAAAGAATTACCATGTTACATCTCCTCTTCAACTCATCTTCTACCTTTAGGGCATATTGATAAGCATACTAAATTGAATCAATCTTCACCATACCAATCTCATCCTGAATATTTTATCTCAAGTCATTAACATATCAGGCTACCTTTTCCTTATTGATTTCTCATTGTCCCGACTGAATAGTTAACTTATAGAACTCATCTATATAGTCTTCAACAGTCAATTATTTCTGTTTCAAGTTGTATAACTTCTTAAACAACTCAATTTCATAGTCAGTAGGTATGAAATTAGCCTTCAATTTAGCCACCATCAACCTCCACCAATTGATCTTCATTTCACCTTCATCTTCTCTTTCTCTCTACAATTCCTTCCACCAAAGAGCAGCATGTAATGCCTCACCAAGGAACTCTTGGCTCAAAGGACATTGTACTCATTAATTCCTACACAATATATATATATATATATATATATATATATATATATATATATATATATATATATATATATATATATATATATATATATATATATATATATATATATATATATATATATATATATATATATATATATATATATTCAATAAAGTAGCAGACCATAATCTAATCTGATATATTTAATGTTACTAGAAGTCAAGAGAATAAAGAGATTATACTACTTGTCTTGCTCAATTAAAAAAATTATTATTCTTGCATACCTGAATATTGCTAACTTTCTTTTACATGATGACCACCATGTCGAACACTTGGAACTACAAACATGTCTAAACAACTAGATGTAAACATTAGATATATTCTATCACAAATAAATGCTTTATTGATATCTTAGCTATGAGAATCATTATTAAGAAGAAGTGAAATCATTGCATTAGAAACTTAAAGACAAACCCTAAGGGACTGGACCTAAGCCTCGGGGGCTCATCATTGATGGCCTTGCCTACATTCATGCTCAGAGACTTCATAGTTAGATTCTCCCCATTCTAGACTATCTATTTATAAAATCAAGAAAGCGGGTACGCAACCCTTTCTAGGGTCTTGTTCCCTAGACAGTTTTCCCTTCGGCTGCCACCCACTTAGGTGAAATAGGGATGAAGTCCTAGACTTAAAATTGATAACTTGATACTAATTACATAACTCAAAAATAGAGCTTAACTTACACTAATATAGTATTCATGAAACCTCCTTAATTATAGTATTTACTAAAGTTCCTTCCAAGCGAACATAGGAATGAAATACAACCAAATCTTAAGATAATCATAATTTAGTACATTAAATTCATCATCATGATTTACATCATTAAATTAGGACAATCATTATAAATATCACAATCCCTAAGTACGTGTACAATCCCATGAAAACATGACATAAGCCCAATACCTCCTCTATTCCTAATGATCAACATAGTTATGATGAAATGAAATCAAATGAATAATAAGTTATCCACAATTAGACTAAGAATGAATATGAGAACCAAGGATATGTCTACAAGTGCACAACCATAACCAAAGGCATCTATGAGAAGAAATGAAAAATATACAATTGCCAATTCAAACTTGTAACAATTTCTATTAATGTATAATTCAATTAGAGATACAAATATACACAACCATGTAACCTCACACAAATATATAGTGTAGTATTATAATTACCTTAAGGCACCATCTTCATCTTCTAAACACAACACATTTAATACATCATCTCAATTAAACCATTGTAACTTAAGTATTCTTAATTGGTTGTTTTATAATTCATTCTAATCTTAATAATATAAAACATATTTGTTATAGATTCCTATAGAGCTCTTTATATTCAACTTCAATAAAATTTACCTCTACAAAAGTTTAGTTTTTAACTAACTATTCACACTAATACACCATTTCCCTTCTAGAACTAGATGACAATTGAATAAGATTCTAGATAATGATTAAAGTTTTATCCAAGTCTATTCAATATTTCATTATTTTATTTTTAAATAATAGTAAGATTTCTTAAGCAATATTGATCTAGTAACTTATTTTTAGAAAATAAATATAACTAATATTAAATCATATTCAAAATAACTAAAAATAGTTTTTCTAACTATTTATTTATAACCAACTAATATTCTAAAGAAATTTTTAATTAATAAAATTTTAACTAAATCACAAACCAAAAGATTATTTATGTACATAATAGATTAAAGATTATAATTAGAAAGAGACACAACAATTTTTATTTTAATAAAATTGATCAAATCAGACTAAATCTATAACTTTCTTTATAAGCTTTTTTTTTTTTTTCAAGAGAAAACTTAGATTAAAACATGATTATCGGAAAAAAAAAACTAGGAATCTAAGATAAGGAAAGTATTTATTCCCTACAAGCTTTCCAAAGAATTCTTAGAGTTCAAAACTAAATTGATTCATAATAAATTCAAGAAATTTCATTATTGAACAAAGCGGTTATAATGGAGGGAAAACATTAATTTATAAATATGAAGCAAAAATATTTATTATTGAAATGGGTTATGATTTTTGGTCATCACAAATTGAAATGTATGGAGGAGTGCACTGGATAATCACATCATATGTTGGTCTATGTAAAAAAATAAAATTAAAAAAAAAAAAAATAAAAGGTGGAGTTTGGCTGGAGACAAGATTGGAAATATTTAAAGCAACCACACATATGGTACTGTGGTAAATGTCTCATTCTAAAATAAATCAAGAAACATAATACTAATTACATAGAAAACTTATAGCCATAATATTATTGAGGAAGAGAATAGAATAAAGAACTTATGAACAATGATAACCACATAGATGAAAAAAGTTCACATTATAATTTTAATCTACAGAATTAATCGAAAAAGGGTAGATTGCATACCTCTTACTGTGCAAACAACTCAGTAAAGATGATAGGAAATACCAATCTCAAGTTCTCCAATATTTAGCAAATAGAAAAAAAACCGCCAATCAATTCATTGCATGATCCATATTTAACTGCAATCCCAATTCAAATTCCTCTCACAAAAAAAAACTAAAACTAAAAATAAAGTTTTTCCTCTTCACATTCTTTTGGGAGCCTGTCATATATCTACCGATATGTTCTTCCAACTGTCACGCTTCCTCTCCTTAATCAAAATGGTTTTTTTTCTTCCCTTCTTAAAAAAAACCATAACATGTTATTTTATATCTTAATTTAAAACCCCCCTCCATTAATTCATACGTAGTATTTATTTAAGTTAGTTATGATTCCTTATTCTTAAGGAATAGGATTCTTTAATTTTAGTTAGTTTCCTTTCTTTTTTTATTAAAAAGAAGCTTCTGTTATTTATAATGGTAAAATTTATTTTATAGAAAGTAGTAATTTTTTTAAGAGGTTATTATAAAAAGAATATAACAAAATAAATAAAATATTTATTTATAATGTTAATTAATTTGAAACATCTTGTTGGGAGTTCCCTTTGATCTTCACTTGTAGATTTATACTTTGATGGATAACCTTGATAACACTTTGACTCTATCGCCACTCCAAAGTCTACAAGAAAGAGGGCTAATTAACAAGGATCAAAAGAGATCCTCCTACACTTTGAGCCTTAAAGCTCAGTAGGGTGTACCCTTGATTCACTTCTTCAAAAGAATCATAAAATGTTAAGCCAATATATTCTTTACCAATTGATGTAAGATTTTATCATTTGAATGTGTGTGTATGTGGTTGACAACAATGAAATGCCTCTAGAGGATGGACCAGTGCCTTAACCTAGGGCAAAGAGTCACCCAATTACATACATCAACTGAATACCTTAATTCAAATTTTATTGAATCTAGGATAAGTGCTTTGCCTATTACCCCTCTCCCTCAAACACAAGGACATCAGATTCTTACTTGGTTGCAAACTCACTGAACCCACCCAAAAGACTTTAATCCTAATTTTGTTAGGAACTCAGAGATGACTTCACAATACTCTTTGTTTACCATATGCTAATACACTTTGTGACACTAACATATATGAGCTTAGAACCAAAACAAGAAGACATACACAAATGTAAGATTGGAACTCAATAACATTCTCATTAATATATTCAGAATCAATACATAATCAGAACAACACAAGGATAGGAAAAGATACAAAATCCAGCTCCTCTATCAGTAAAACACCATGAACAACCAACTTGGGACCAAAGAAAGTTTTGGAACCCATACAAAATCAAAATTTCTACAATATATACTCCCTAGTCATCTTGGAATTCTCAAAGAGAATGCAACAAGCTATGGATGACTTAGGGTTAGGGTTTCAACCACCCAACCAACTAGAAATGGCTACAAATTTATTACAGGGAAAAAACCCAGGCAACCAAGAGAAGACAAGCCCTGGACTGATCCTCAATCTTGATGAAATCTCACTAAAAAGGTACTGAGAATCACAAAAACATCCAAAATGTCAACCCCCCTGGCCATCTACAACACGCCTTGAGCACAAAACCGCATGGTATAGACCCTACAAATGATCAAAGAACACCCTGGACCACACTGCAATAGCAAGTGCCAGCAAACAAATCAAATCTAGCCATGAAGACATTCAATTTTAGTCCTTTTTGTCACTGAGAAACCCTCAGAAATTCAATTTTGAAAAATAACAGTCATTTCCATGGCGCTTGCAGCAAATCGACAGTCACGTTCAAATCTGAACCAACTTTAAGTCCTAACCGTTAGATTTCTCCCTTTCGCGGTCTTTAAAGATTTAACCTTACAAGGAATCCTGGTTCACATTTAGCGATTACACAACAGTGCATATCCTGTTCGCAGGATGAAAATCTTAACCCACCTTTAACCCAATGAACTGGCGACTGTAGGAAAACATCTAGCCCTTGCCCCACATCTAGCGAACAAGTGACATAAGACTTTCGCCAATTCGTGAAACACCTAACAATACTACCAGAAAGTTTAGCGATTACACAAACACTTGTTTGTTGAACCACTAAAACATTTAGAGAACTGCCACTATTTCATGCGAACAAGCAAAGCTGAGAAAGAAATTCGCACATGCAAATTAGAACCTTAAGTGACCCGATAAAGTAACATGAAATTATAACAAGGCTAGGGTTTTTTAAAGGGTTTTAAAATGTAACAGCTAGTTTTTTGAATATTTTGCTAAGGACTTTAGCCAAAGACATGAAAATTGATACAGAGACCAGGGGAAAGATAATGAGCCATAAAATTTTGTAGGGAAAGACTAGATAAAGGACAAAACACCATGGAAATTCTTTCAAGTGCTAACACATGTAAATACTTGTTGAAATATTATATAAATATATATTATTTTTAATAACATATTTTAACATAAAAATAATAAGGTTTTTTTTTATTTTTTTATTTTTAATAAAATATTTATTTTATTTCTTCTCGATTTAGAAAGACAAATAATAAATAAATGAAATTGTATCATTTGTAATTTATAACATATTTAACACACAATATTAACATACTAACTAAACTATATATTTTTATGAAAATTGCATATATTAGTAACATATTTAGGTATACATGTAGATTATCATAGTTCTAGAAACTCAAACTAACATTTTACTAGAAGAGATGAAAGGTTTACTCACCATAATAGTTCCTTACTGACTCTAAACTAGAGAGGCACTACACAACATGTCCTTTCAACTTTGTCTATGCCAACCTCACTCTAAGTTGATCTTCAATTTCTTCAACCTCAAAGAAGTTTTCTAACTCACCAATGCAATCAACCAAGTTCTCATGTCTCAAAGTACCAGAGAAGTTAGAAACTTCCCTTTGGTTACTTGTACTTAATTGAGCTCTAGATCTCTACAACTGACCAGTTCTATTTTCACCAAATATATCCCACCAATCAGTTCTATCATCTCCACTAGATCCAAAAACTTCAAAGACATCACTAGCTTCCTCATATCCATTATCAGTACCAAGTTTCCTTGGCATACCAGCAATAGCCCTCATAATCTTAGAGATCATGTCATTCTTCATCAATTCCATCTTAGATCTAACATTCGATCTGACTTTCTCACAAATCCTTTCTTCCACAACATCAGAGAGATCTGCAATTTCCCTAGGGTCCAATCTTCTCGTAGGAATCTTGAAAGATCTTCATAAACCCAAGGAAAAAAATCACCACCAAATCAACGTAACCCAAGGTCCTGGTGCAAACTACCTCACCTTCTTTGATCTATCTACACACTCAAGAACTTCAAGCTTTGATACCACTTGACATAGTGCAAGGCCAAGAGAATCCTCGAAGGATATGTCCAAGCCCCCTGCTAAACAACCACATAATGGAATCCAACAAAAAATCAAGATCTAATAACAATCTAAATTCTTTATTCCTGAAATAATTGATTACATGTAATGTGTCAGGATGTAAGGCCTTCCTAGTTATGGCCAAATATAAAGCAATGAACAGTTCTACAAGATCCCTCAAGATCCAATTCAAAATCAAACCCTAACTAGCCAAATCTATAACAACATGCTACAACAATCTAGTAGAAACATCTAGAAAGATCTAAACTTGTGCTCGCAAGCCACCAAGCAATCTCTTTGTTCCTAAGCATTAGCCACTAGCTCTTCTTACAAAATTTGTAGCTTTAGATTCCTAACCTCAATCTTACCTTTGCTACCTTTCCTTTTCATATCTACCCCAGACCCCTCTTATATACTAATTCTTCAGCCACACGTTGGCTAGAAGAAAGAAATCAATCCTAAACCCAGTCAGCTTCTAAAAAAAAATAAAATATTAAATACAACATTAGTCGGCCCATCAAATCCACAAGAACTCTAGTCAACAAACCAAACTACCAAGCATTAGTAAAGCTATTGAGAAAGTCAAACATCACGGAGCAAGAATGTTGACTGAGCACCAAAAGCATCATCAAGTTCCCTCAATGATTGAGTCCTTTAGAGACCGAGCCCCTCGGTCAACACTACAACTGAGAAACACTAAAACAAAACACTCCAACATGCATGATTGATAACATCCCTAGCATGCTCCTGCATTACTTCTATTAGGAATAGTCCCAAGAGATAACTGAGAGGGGGGTGAATCAGTTATCTACAAGTTTCAATTCTTTATCCAATTAAGTATACTTAAACATAAATTATAAACACAATGTAAGAACACTTTACCTCAACATAATATTTTGGTTACAAAGAAACCCAAATAGGTAAAAACCCCAGTGGGAATTGACACCCACTAATATTCTACACTAGTGTATTATGATCCTTGTTAGAAGATCCTTAACCTTGTTAGGAGTTGCTTTACAATATATTTAGTAGAGTAGACCTAGTCAAGGGTCAGACCTTGTTAGGAATCTTTTACAATAGTCTCTGTTAGGGGAGAGGATGCATTGTCTGAGAGCACATTGATCAAAGGGGTG
This sequence comes from Chamaecyparis obtusa, assembly GCA_027943335.1. Lineage (NCBI taxonomy): Eukaryota > Viridiplantae > Streptophyta > Pinopsida > Cupressales > Cupressaceae > Chamaecyparis > Chamaecyparis obtusa. Next base: position 2,240,632 of record BSBK01002596.1, on the reverse strand, counting down.
AAGGCTACAACCTTCTGTTTAACAGATACACACTGTATCTAGATCTTGGTGAACTGCTCTTTGACATACTATCTAGATTAGTTCTAATGTATAGCATAAATACTTTACTTGGTCACATAGACCTTCTTCTGATGGCTCGACACTTTTCCCACTCTACTCTGCTCTGCTTGATCAACTATGAACCACACTCAAACAATTAGAAATGACTGTCTATAAATATATTTCCTCTAAATGATATAATCAAGTCATCCTATTAGAACCACCTTGAAGTCATATTAGAGAAGCCATAAAAAACTCCAATAATAAGTCAGTCGGCTCTACTAAGAACACAACACATTCTGGGACCTGTCCAATAAGATAATTGTACACGCACACTACACATTGTCAGCTCTACCAAAATAACTGGATCATTATCCTCAAGATAAATTACTTCACGTGCTCTTAACCAAACATCACTAACTCTCCTCTAAGCTTAAATCCAAGGGTGCATACCCAAATGATAGGCGCAACTCTAGTTTCAATATAATCTCTATCAGCTCTTCTGAACAAACATAAGAAACTACTACTAGTTAATAGCGACTGCATAACTTCACTTCTATTGATCATCAGACTCTACATCCATGAATGTAACATCACTAATATGTTTTCAACATATATCCAAGTGTGCAAGGCTCCAACATAATTGTAGGGGCAACCATACATAGAACAGTGTCTGTTACTCTGTCAAGAACACTGCTGACACAAGCTGCTATATAACTATCTAAACTAATAGTTAACCTCTACGCCCATGATATCATGCTGATATCATGTCAATGCTAAATATGCTAAAAGATTACTACATAAGACTTTAATGCATGCTACTTTCCATATGTTGTTATCAATGACAAACATATAGTCAGTATTGTCCTGCTGGCGAATCTCCAACAATCTCTGCCTTTGGCATTGATGGAAACATGTGGAATGAAAAACCACCACCAACCCAAATGAATTTTCTTTTATAACATTTTATATTTCCTATTCAAAACTCCCCCAAAGATGATTCCTCCATCTACTGTAATATTTTCCAACATTCTCCATTTCCTCAACTGAACTACTGTAATAACAAAATACTACTCCCCCTTAGTATAATACTCCTCCTTTTTACTTCTATTTTTCATGACTATATATTACTCCCCCTTTGACATCAATGGAAAAGGGTGCCATTCATTTTAAGCACCAGTACTACTCCTGAGGTAGAGTAGTCAACCTTCCATTAGTCCCTGAGGACTGATGCCTTTCCTTCTTTCTTTTAAGCAGAATGAGGGAAGGGAATTACTCCCAACTTCTCCCTGAGATACTCAAAAGTATCTTTAGGAAAGGGCTTTGTGAATATATCTACCAACTAATCTTTAGTACTCACATATTCCAACTTGACTTCTTTCTCTACCACTTTCTCTCTTAGGAAGTGATACTTGATCTCAATATGTTTTGTCTTTGCATGCATCATAGGGTTCTTAGACATATTGATAGTGCTAGTGTTAACACAATGAATAATAATAGGATAATCAATCTGAATTCCAAAATCCTTTATCATCTTCTTGATCCAAAAAATTGTAGAAAAGTTCAAGGCTATTGCAACATACTCCACTTCTGCTATTTATTAAGAAATACAATTATGTTTCTTGTTTGTCCAGGTGACAAGTCTATCACCAAGAAATGCTACTCCACCTAATGTACTATTTTTATCATCTATGCATCTTGCCCAATCAGCATCAATGTATACATGAAGCTCAACATTTTCTAAATTAGGATACCATAGACCATAATCTATAGTGCCCTGCAAGTATCTGAATATTCTCTTTATTTCCATGAGGTGACTTTGCTTAGGTTCTGCTACAAATCTTCCAACTATGCCAACGACATTGGAAATATCAGGTCTAGTCTGAGTAAGATATATGAGTTTACCACTCATAGACTTGTACAATGTTGTATCCACTACTGGTGAGGCATCTTCTTTTGTAAGTTTTCATCTAGTGATCATAGGTGTTCCTACTAGCTTGCAATCATCCATCTTGAATTTCTTCAGTATCTCTTTCACATATTTGGACTCATTAATAAAAATTCCTTTTTCTGTCTATCGCACATTTAGTCCAAAAAAGCATTTGATAGGACCAATCATACTCATCTCAAACTCATTTTGTATTTTTTTGCCAAATTATGCACTTAGTTTGTCATTACCTCCAAAGATAATGTCATCAAAAAATATAGCTACAAGTAGTAGACGTTCAGATGTCTCTCTAATGAATAGATTACAATTTTCTACTCCTTTCTTGAATCCAATCTTTGTTAGATATCCATCTAGTCTCTCATACCATGCTCTAGGGGCTTGCTTAAGTCCATAGAGGGCCTTCTTCAATCTGCATACCATATTAGGTCTATCTGATAAGTTCAATCCTTCTAGCTATTCAATGTATACTTCTTCTTTCAAATCTCCTTTCAGGAATGTTGACTTAACATCCATCTGATATACTTTGAAGTTTTTGACTATAGCATAGGCTAGAAACAACTTAATATCTTCCAATATGCTAACATGTGCAAATGTGTCTGAATAATCAATGCCTTCTCTTTTTCCATATCCCTTACATACTAACCTTTCTTTATTTCTTACTACTATACCATCTTCATTCATCTTGTTTTTGAATATCCACTTTGTTCCAATCACATTCTTATCACTAGGTCTCGGGACTAGTTCCCATGTGTCATTCCTAATAATCTGATCAAGTTCTTCTTTCATAGCATCATGCCAATCTAAATCATTACAAGCATCTTCAACACTTAAAGGTTCAAGCTAAGATAGTAAACATACTGCTTCACTTCTAGTTGAGTTCTTTTCTTTTGATCTTGTTAAGACTTTGCTGCTCTGATCTCCAATGATGTCTTTCTTAGAATGATTTCTAGATGTAAACATTGGAACTTTAGGTGATGCTAACTCATCAGCCTTAGGAGTATCTTCTTCACTTGTCTCAAGGTCATTGAATAACACATCAATACCATCAAACATTTCTTCAATAGCTGTTTCACTAGTGGAGGGTCTAGGTTCTTCTTCAATCATGGGTGAGTAATCATGATATCTTTCTTGAACCATAAAATTTCCATCAATCTTAACCTGACCACTTTCAATGATCTTTTTCAATCTTAAATTGAAACATCTATAAGCTTTACTTTTAGTAGGGTAGCCAAGGAAAATACCTTCATCACTTCTTGCATCAAACTTGCCTACTGCTTCATCCCTCTTGATGTAGACCTTTCTTCCAAAGATTCTGAAGTATTTTACTATGGGAACATTACCAAACTATAGCTCATATGGTGTTTTGTCAGCACCTAGCCTCAATTGAATTCTATTGATGGTGTAGAATGTTGTCTTGACCGCATCTCTCCAATAGGTGTGTGCAACTTTTCCTTCAATCATGATGGTGCACATTGTATCAAGGATGATCCTATTCCTTCTCTCTATAATTCCATTCTACTAAGGGGTGCTAGGTGCACTTAACTATCTCTTTATGCCATGTTCTTCACAGTACTCATAGAATCTGTCAGAGGTGAATTCTCCTCCTCTATCCAATCTCAAACATTTTATCTTTAGTCCAAATTCATTCTCAACCTTAGCTTTGAATATTTTGAACTTCTCAAATGCTTCTGACTTATCTTTTAAGAATGCAACCCACATCATCCTAGTATAATCATCAACAAATAAAATGAAATACCTTTCACCATAGTATGATCTTGTTTGAGTTGGAAAACATAGGTCTGTATGAATCAGATCCAACTTGTTCTCTACTAAATTTTTCTTTCTCCTAAATGAATTTCTCACATGCTTTCCCATCACACATTCCCTACATATAGTATCAATTAGCTTTTCTATGCTAGGTAGATCTCTTACTACTTTTACATTTCTTATCTTTACTATGTTATCAAAATTGATATGACATAGTCTTTTATGCCACAACCAACTGTCATCAACTTTAGCAACAAAACAACTTGCTTTTGAATTGAGTTGGAAAACATTACCTTTGGTCTTTGAGCTTGATGCAATCATAACACCATCCTTTTTGTTAATGATGCATTTTTCATCTTTGAACTCCAATTGATAACCTTTTCCAAGTAATTGTCCAACACTAAGAAGGTTATGTTTCAAACCATCTACATAGAGAATATCATCAATACTATTCTTTCCATCCAAGGTGATCGCTCCTCTACCATTTATGGGTTTAGGAGTGTTGTCTCCAAATCTAATCATGTCACCATTGGATTTGTCTAGATGAACAAACCCACCTTTATCACCTGTCATGTGATGTGAACAACCAGTATCTATAATCCAGTCTATCCTTATATCAACTTGTGAAATCAATGCTAGCTCTTGATTCTCTTTCTTGTCTTCATGATTTTTCTTACTGTTCATTTTCTCTATGATAGAAATGAATCATGTTTCTTCTTTAGCTGAATCATCATCTAAAACTCCATCTCCAACATAGTAACATTCCTTCAAGAATTTAGGCTTGTAGTCATTTTTGAACTTTCTAGTTCTTAGGGGACATTTAGATGCAAAGTGACCAATCTTATTACATGAAAAAAATTTAAATGGCAATTGACCTTCATACTTTCCTTTTCCTTTCTTTTCTCTTTTGGAGATCATAGAAATGAAATCATCTAGTTTTTTCTCTTCATCATCATCATCAAAATTACCAGAAGTGTTTGATGATTTCTTACCATGAACTGTAGGTTTGAAGGCTGTCTCACTTTTAGGTTCTGTCTTCAATCTTGAAATCTCAAAGGCTGATATTTTGTTGATCAAGTTCTCTCTCTTGAAATTTGATGTAAGTTGCATGGTCTCATCAAGGATTTTGATCTTTCTTTCATATTTAGGAGTGAGAGTAGTCACTAACTTGTCCATAATGTCCTCCTTTGAAATCTCTCCACCATTGTTTCTGATTCTAGCAACTGCATCATTTATCCTTTGATTGTAAGCTCTAATATTTTCTTCAGGTAGCATCTCTCATGCATTGTATCTTTTCTTCCATGTCTTTCTACCTGCATCATTTTCTTGTTTATCTCCTTCAAATATGTCTTCTAGGTGCTTCCATATTTTGTGGGTTGTATCTACCTTTTTTATTTCTAAAAACTCACCATCAGATAGGGAATTGATAAGAGCTTCTTTGGCTATTGCATTCTAATGAAATAATTCCCTTTTCTTATCAGTAGCATCATCCTTTGCAAGGTCTTCTAAAGTAAGGATCTTGACTTCTTTGATGGTTACATCAAAAACTTCAAAAGTAATGCACTATAAATGGGTCACCATCTTGTCCTTCCAACCAAGATAATTATCTCCATCAAACTTAGGACTTTCTTTTTTGAAGTATGCCATCTTATCAACCTCAAGCTACTAAAATTTTTCTCTAATGCACTTGGCTCTGATACCAATTGTTAGGAATAGTCCCAATAGATAACTAAGAGGGGGGGGGGGGGGTGAATCAATTATCTACAAGTTTCAATTCTTTATCCAATTAAGTATACTTAAACATAAAGAATAAACATAATGAAAGAACACTTGAACTCAACACAATATTTTGGTTATGGGGAAACCCAAATAGGTAAAAACCCCAGTGGGAATTGACACCCACTAATATTCTACACTAGTGTATTATGATTCTTGTTAGAAGATCCTTAACCCTGTTAGGAGTTGCTTTACAATATATTTAGTGTAGTAGACCTGGTCAAGGTTCTGACCCTATTAGGAGTCTTTTACAATAGTCCATATTAGGGGAGAGGACACACTGTTTGAGAGCACGGTGCTCAAGGGGGTGAAGGCCACAACCTTCTATTTAACAGATACACACTATATCTGGATCTTGGTGAATTGTACTTTGACCTACAATCTAGATCAATTCCAATGTATTGCATAAATACTTTACTTGGTCACATAGACCTTCTTCTGATGGCTCAACACTTTGCACACTCTGCTCTGCTCTACTTGATCATCTATGAACCACACTCAAACAATCACAAATGATTGTCTATAAATATCTTTCCTCTAAATGATATAATCAAGTCAACCTATTAGAACCACCTTGAAATCATATTAGAGAAGCCATAACAAACTCCAATAATAATTCAGTCAACTCTACTAAGCATGGAACACATTCTGGGACCTATCCAATAAGATAATTGTAGACGCATGCTACACATTGTCGACTCTACCAAAACAACTAGATCTTTCTCCTCAAGTTGAATTACTTCATGCACTCTTAAAAAAACATCACTAACTCTCCTCTAAGCTTAAATCCAAGGGCGCATACCCAAATGATAGGCACAACTCCATAACCAATATAATCTCTATCAGCTCTTCTAAAAAAACATAGGAAACTGCTACTAGTGAATAACAACTACATAAATTCACTTCTATTGATCATCAGACTCTACTTCCATGAATGTAAAAACACTAATATGTCTTCAACATATATCCAAGCATGCAAGGATCCAAGATAACTATACGAATAACCATACATAGAACACTTCCTATTACTCTGTCAGGAACACTGCTGACACAAGATGCTATATAATTGTCTGTACTAATAGTTAACCTCTATGCCCATGATATCATGTTGATATCATGTCCATGCTACATATGCTGAAAGCTTACTACATAAGACTTCCACGCATGCTACTTTCCATATGTTGTCATCAATGAAAAACATATAGTTAGTACTATCATGCTGGAAAATCTCCAAAAAATTCCTTTGTAATATTATATGAATGGTCAAGACATGTGAAATGATCATGAATCATTCTTAAAACATATTTGACTTTATAATCTTCAAAATCATTAGGATAACTAACCACATGATGAAAACATTTCTCTATAATGTGTTTGTGTTCATCTTTCAACACTAACCTGTTGGCAATTTGGCTGAGTTGGTTACATAGATGTTGTCATTATAGCACCATATGATCTACATAAAGATCACACAAGTCAGAGAGCTAGTATGTCAGAGCACAATGTGAAATTGTCTAAGTATGAGACAGTGTGTTTTTACCAATGAACCTGATGATAGTTTTGGTTTGTGATGTTGATTGGAGTAAGTTCAGTGCTTACACACTTGAACATAGACTCTATGGTGACTATTGAAGACTTACCTCAAAGTGCAAGTCATTACAACATGTATGGAAGAAGTTATGACAGTTTTACTAAAGACAGTGTTAAACCGATAGGACAGAATATGAAGATAGAATTGATAAAGTGTTAAGGGATTATTTTGTTTATCAAAATAATGACTTAACAATATAAAGGGATGAAATCCTAGATGTTAACCCTTGGCTAAATATATTTGTAATATGATAGCTAACTGGAAAGTTATTATTTTTAATAACTTGTATAAAGATATATAAAGATTGTAATTGTAAAAGTAGAGAAATGTGGTATAATATATATAAGAATGTAATAGCGAAAGTGAAAAGGAATGAAGAGATATTGATGCAAGTAGTATAAGGTTATGTACCTTGACCTACTTTTGTAATCAGTAAACATTGTATATTACTTGTTTGGGAAGTGGGCTCATTTGGTAATCACATTTTGTACTGCCAACTCCTAACAGGGTTGAGGCTTCTAACAAGGCCTATAGTCCCTTAATCAGGACTGAGACACCATATGCATGAAATAGACTCCTAATAGGGTAAACATCCTTAACAGGATACTTTTGATTAGTGGATATTTGTGGGTACCATCCCAACCGAGGTTTTCCCTTGGCCAGGGTTTCCTCGAGAACAAATAATGCGTTATGAGTTCTTTAGTTTTATTTCTATGCATGTTGTTTAGCTTCTTATGTTATGCATGTGTTAAGATAATCTGTTATATCCATAAATGGGAAAAAGATAAAGTTTGTAGAATATTGATTCACCCCCCCTCTCTGTATTCCCTATTTCTAACAATTGTTATCAGAGCTTAGTTACTCAAAAAGGAATCATTCAAGGAAAGCCTAACAACTTCAGTAAGATCTCTATGGATATGGATTAGCTATAGAAGAATCTTGAAGAAGCTCTTGAACAAATTGATATTCTTACTGAAGAAAGAGATACTCTAAAAGGAAGATATGATGATGCAAAGAACCTCATTGAAAAACTAAAAAAAAAATTGGAAGATCTGAGATCTGAAAAGGAATCCAAAATTCACATTGAATATTGTGATGACAACTTAGAAAAAGAAAATGAGATTCTTAAATATGAACTGAAGATAGAAAATCTGAAGCTAAGTCTGAAAGATGGAAGTGGCAAGAATGAAGAAAATCTAAAATCAGAGAATGAAAATCTTAAGCTTGAAAATGAAGGGTTAAAATCTAAACTTGGTAAAGTAACATCTAAACTTGAGAAATTTAATTTGTAGTATGTTGAACTTGAGAAATACAATAAAATTGTGAAAGGAGAAATGACTCAATCTAAGTAGCAACTTGAAAGACTATATTCAACTAGTGAGAAGATTGATGAACAAATATCTTATTAAAAACCATTCTATGATAAGACTGGTCTTGGATTCAACACTTTTAAAGAAAATGAAGAAAGCAAGGAACCAGATCTAAAAATATCTGAAAGTATAAATGAGAAGAAGTCTGATGAGGTTAACAAACATGAAGATACACCTAAGGAAGAAGAATCACCTAAGCTAGAGGAATCACCTAAAGGTATGCAAAGAGAATTCAAAGGTAGATGTTTTTCTTGTAATAATGTTGGTCATATGAAGAGAGATTGCACATGTAAGCAATTTAAACCTCTTAATGGTTATTGTTATAATTGTCATGGTTTTGGACATAGAGCCATTGAATGCAAAAAACCTAAATTTGTTGAGAATAACAATAGTAGTAGAATGTTTAGAAATACTAACCATGCAGATTAGAAACCTACTGAAGATATGAACAGAAGAAATGGAGTAGTCTGTAATAGATGCAACAAGTTTGGACACATTGCTAGAAATTGTAGATCATAGATCAATCATCCTAGACCAAGATATGGAAACAATGGAATAGTTTGTCAAATATATAACAAGATTGGACACATAGCAATTTTTTGCAAAATGAACAATAGAGTTTTTCATACCAATCCTAACTCTAGAAGTTATGTAAGAAGAAATGAAGATGCAAGAAACAGTTAGAAAGGATGTTGCAATTCAGATGAAGTGAAGTTTGTTAAAAGCATAGATCAAGGAGACATATTCAGCACCGAAGGCATTCAGAAAGGTGAAGTATTAAATGGTAACAATGAATCTTTACCTAACCCATCTCAAAGTACGTAATTCATAAAAAATTACAGTAGAATAGGAAATTAGATTAATGTAGAATTTGATATATGATGAATTGAGTCTTGCCCAGTTAATGAAAGGTATTATATGATTTTCCAATGCTATGGTTAAGAGAACAAAGAAAAATATTATGTTTTGCGAGATCGCAAGAAGTTTTAACTTTTACAGGTTAACAAAATCATCTTTTTGGAAAGAAATGGAAAAAGAATTGAATGCGATGTCAGATCTAAGTAAGATTGAATTAATAAAAGGTCATGATTGTTGTTATTTGATCACTAAAGTGAATACAAGTGTTATGGAGATCAAACTGCAGTATTGGTAATTAAGTCTTCAGAATTTGATGTCTAGCAGATCAAGGATCCCACAGTCTCTTGTGGAGAAGTATAAAAATGAGATATGTTTCATGGTTGATAATAAATTTACTTACATTGAAGCAGTATAACCTAGAATAGAATTCATAGACCCTCTTGGCTATGAGATATCTAAGGTTGAGACAGAAGAGTATGTGAGTAGATTACTTAAGTGCAAGCTAGATACTCACTGTAATAGGTTTGGAACCTTTGAGGAGAACTTCAACTGTGCAAAGTCCATCCTTGAAGAGAAACAGTCAAAGAAAAGAGTTGAGAGTACTATCAAGAAAATTCTAAAAGATACAGGGATGACTGAACATGAATTCTTGGTAGCCAAGCAAATAGCAGCATCAACTAGAGATATTGGACAAAAAAAAGTTTTGTCTGTTCCACCTCTATCATCAATTGCAACACAACAAGGGGAAACATTAGTTAAGGTGAAAGTGGAAGAAATGGAGAAGGATCAAGAAACAAGGATACCCACAAGATCCACCTCCTCCACACCTAGAAAAAGAGTAAAAGAGAGTGCTACTAGACCAGGTAAGAGGCAAAAGACATTGGTTCCACCAGTTCAAAGGAAAATTGCAGAAATCAAAGATGATGAAAGTACTCCTATTAAGAAGAAAACTTGGAAAACTAGAGTTGAGAAGGTTAATGAATAGATCATTCAAGACGGAGACTTTACAAAGATGAACAAGTATTATGATCTCTATGATTATGCAGAGAGATTAAATCTAGAAAATGCAATGGTAAAGCATATGATTTTATCTAATAAGAAATTTGATACAATTCAAGGTAAGATACCTGATGACTTGTATAATAAACTTGTAAATAGGAAGAAGAGAGCATCAGAAGAGGACATAGCTATTAGAGAAAAGCTTCTAAGAAAACTTTGTCTTGTGAGAGATGAATTACACTTCAATCAAATTATGAAAGCTTTAAGCACCCATTTGAGGATGAAGAAGAGAACTATTCAAATTATGGGAGTCAGATATGAAGAAGTTAATGAAGAATCAGAGCAAGCAATCATTAAGGTAATGTTAGAGAATGTTGGAGAATCATCAGTTGCAGTAGAATCCAAATATCAAGCAACATAAGAAGCATAACAAGTGGACATTTCCTCTCCACTAGCTATAAATATTGAGGATGAAGTCATGAATGTAGAAGGAACTAAGATCACCTTGGATAGTGATGATAACTTATTCAAGAATCTTGAAAACATTGTTGATAATTTGGCTTTTGAAGAGCAGGAGACTACCAAAGGAGAAGAGAAAATAGAGACCACAATTGTAGAACCTAAAGTGACACAAAAATAAGTACCTATTCCCACTCAAGAAGATATCAGTCTTACACCTGAGACTGGCAAGAAAACTCAAATTGGCTCTATGATTGAGAATTTGGGAAAGGAAGTAGATGATGATGATTAGATGGAATTGATCACATCTTTGAACAAGATCATTGGAAAGAATAAGAAAGCAAAGAGTCTTGAAGGATGCCTGAAGGAGCTTATTGAGAAATTACAAGGTATTATTACTACACAGATTGCAAAACATGACCCTCTGGAAAGAGAAAAGGATGTAATCAACACTTTTGATAATGAGTTTACAAATCTATCTGATATAGCAAAGATGAAAGCTTAAGTAGCTTATGAGGCCAAAACACTCTTGGACATCAATTAGAATATTAGGAATGATATCAATAACCTTGATATCTATATAAAGGACTTGAGGAAGAACTTGGAAAGAGGAAAATCCTTGTACATTCAGTGTGCAAAATTAGAAAACTTAGTAGTAGAGGAAGATTAGAAGATGAAGGTGAAGGAAGCAGAAATCCAGAATGAATTGAACCTTCTTTCAAGCCCAAATGTGAAAATATTTAATATTGAGTAGAAAATTTGAAACATCTATGATGAAATGAGAATTTTGCAAGATGACAAGGACAGGAAGCTGAAGGGATTCACTCTTTTGAGAGAACACATTTCTATTTAAACTTGAGCACTATTGAAGGGCAATTCGAAGAATGTCTTTTAGCAAAGACATCTTTTCAGAAGTTTAGTTATGAGAATCTCCAAGCATGTGAAATTGCATCTTATGGATTGTGCACACTACTCAGTGTGGCAGACTCAATTAAGAAATCATGGGAGAAAGAGTTAGAGGCTATGAAGATCAATTTTGCAGATTGTGTTGGAAGCCTACCGACTTTGCAATATTGAATTAAGGTATAACTTTTTGTGAACACAGTTTTGTTACCCTCCTTATCCTTTTTTTTTGTCATTGTTGTCAAATGGGGAGAGATATATAGAAAACAATTGTTAAGGATACATACTCTTAGGTGGAGTATAGTATATAGAGAGGATTAATAAAGTCATAAGGATATTATATATATGTTTTGTATTATGGCCAAAATTTTGAGTTTTTTGAAGTTGTAAGACTTAGCCAATTTTCTCATATGTTGCCACCAATGACAAAGGGGGAGATTTTTGGAAATTTGGCTAAGTTGGTTACATAGATGTTTTCATTATGGAAACATATGATCTACATGAAGACCACACAGGTCAGAGAGCTAGTATGTCAAAGCGCAATGCGAAATTGTCTAAGTATGAGACAGTGTGTTTTTACCAGTGAACCTGATGATAGTTTTAGTTTACAATGTTGATTGGAGTAAGTTAAATGCTTACACACTTGAACATAGACTCTATGGTGAATATTGAAGACTCACCTCAGAGCACAAGTCAGTATGACATGTACGGAAGAAGTTATGATGGTTTAAAGACAGTGTTAACAGAATATGAAGATAGAATTGATAAAGAGTTAAGGGATTATTTTGTTTATCAAAATAATGACTTAACAATATAAAGGGATGAAATCCTAGATATTAACCCTTGGATGAAGATATTTTGTAATATGATAGCCGGGAGGAAAGTTATTATTCTTAATAACTTATATAAAGATATGTAAAGATTGTAATTGTAAAAGTAGAGAAATGTGGTATAATATACATGTGAATGTAATAGAAAAAGTGAAGAGTAGGGAAGATATATTGATGCAAGCAGTATAAAGTTATTTACCTTGACCTACTTTTGTAATCAGTAAATATTTTATATTACTTGTTTGGGAAGTGGGCTCATTTGGTAATCACATTTTGTACTACCAACTCCTAATAGGGTTGAGGCTTCTAACAAGGCCTATAGTCCCTTAATCAGGACTGAGACACTATATGCATGTAATAGACTCCTAATAGGGTCAACATCCTTAATAGGATAATTTTGATTAGTGGATCTTTGTGGGTACCATCCCCACCGGGGTTTTCCCTTGGCTAGGGATTCCTCGAGAACAAATAATGTTGTATGAGTTCTTTAGTTTTATTTCTATGCATGTTGTTTAGCTTCTTATGTTATGCATGTGTTAAGATAATCTGTTATATTGATAATTTGGCAAAAGATAAAGTTTTTAGAGTACTAATTCACCCCCCATTCTCAGTATTCCCTATTTCTAACATAACCTATTATGACACAACTTATTATACTTTTCATAGATTACTCCTAATCCTAGATCTTCCAACTTGTAATGAATATATTCTCTAACATCCTCAATATGGATAACACCATAGGGAACTCTTGTTAGGGTACCCATTGGGTCATTTTTAGTCAATTTCAATAGATTTATTTTTAACTCTAGTGTAGGTATCTTAGCTATATCAATCAAATTGGTATTTTCCATCCTATCTTTCAACCACAAATCCAGATATCAAATAAATACCTCAAACAGTTGACAACTAGGGTTCTCATCAAAGAACACAACAACAATGATTATAAGCACCATGAAAATTTATCATTTTTCTCTTTCAAATCACCACAAATAATTCATTATTATCACATGGATCTTTGCAATCATCTCAAAAAAAGCTTCTTTCACTCCACAATAAGTTTCATAGTGCACAAGGTTAAAAATAAAAATAAAATTTCCTTTTTATCTATCTTAAGACATGTATTAAATAGTTTTTCCAATTGAACCTACCTCTTCACCAATTGATCTAAAAGCTCATTACCTATTACTAAAACACCACATGATCTATCATAATTTCATAATATACTCCAATATACATTATTGCATCTTAAAATGTTGATAGAACTTACTGCACACCTATAGGGGGTCTGAAGATGGATTCAACAATACTTTCTCCCCCTATGACACATAAAGACTTAGTATGATGAAAAATTCTCTACACCCAATCAAGATGTAGATTCCTATGATGACTTACTATCATCCTCCTTCTTCCAAGTCTTTCTCATTTGTTTCCTAGTCTCTTCTACATTCACAATCTTCTTTCCTTTTTGGTTACTTCACTAGTTTATCAATCTGTTCCTTAACCCGCAATCTGTTTCTAGATGTTGAATCTTGTGACAATAAAAACATGCCATACAAATTGATTTCCATAGTCCAACATTACCTCTTTTATTCCTCATTCCACAATTCATAGATCCATATGTCTAAAGTTACCACAAATTGAGCATGTGACACCAAATTTTCTTTCCCTTTGGTCAGGTTTATTTGAATTCATAGATAACCTATGATTGTTCAGCCTTGACCAACACTCATTAACTTTGTGACCATATTTGTTAAAATTGTAATAGTTACCATCAAAGCTACTAGATCTACTAATAGATCTAGATCTACAATCATGAGTAGTGTGACCACACTTATCGTAGTTATAACAACATCCATCAAAAGAGTTACATCTATTTGTAGATCTACTTCTACAAATTCACAGTATGACCTACTATGTGACAATTGAAATATACAGGATTGTAGGACTTCTTACTAGAAGTTCTTTGGGTTTCCTTTAGTGGATAATCTCTTTCTTTCTTGATCTTGTTTGTTCCAAAATATTCACCAACTTCAAATGTAGTAAAACCAGTATATTATAGGCCTGTGGTCTCTTTTCTTCTTCTTTGATTTATAAGTCTCTCATCAGGTTTCATAATACTGTCATTAAATTTCTTCAGCAGATCATTTTCATTCTTTAGTTATCACTTTAATTGTTCATTCTCATTTGTCAGATTATCATTATCCCTTAGGAATTTTCTACTTTCTTCATCTGTATCATGTAGATGTTCATGCAATGTGTCAACCTCTTGTTGTATCTTGAAAAGTTCATCCTCTACAAATTTCAATGCTTCTTCCTTGGTCTTTAGGGAATCTTCTACATTTTTCCCTATAGTATCTTCAGATCTCCTTCCTTGCATCTCTTCACACATTCTGATTGATTTGGCTTCAACCTATATCTTAAGGTTTTTCCTATCCTTGTCTAATTTTTCATTTTTATAGCCATGGATTCTACAAGTACTTTTGATTCCTCAAATCCACTCTATTTAGACAATTTCTCAATCGGATCTTGAATCACATAGATTTTTTTCACAAGTTCTTATCACTTGACCAAATATTGTTTCAACTAAGTTTCTATTTCTTTGATAACCCTTTTAGCTTCATCAAGTTGTCTCTTGTATGTCAAACCCTCCATATTTCCCTTAAGGATCCTCCCCAAACTATTAGGCTTTGTCAAGGGCACAAGGATATGATAATATTTTTTAGTATTATATGACACTAAAAGGTGGGGTGAATCAGTGCATTAAAAAAATATGAAACTTTTAATAGTTATCTTCCACAATAGCTAGCATGCAAACAATAATATAACATTGAAGCATAACATATAACGAATTTTCATAAAATGAACATAAGACACAATATCTATCCTTTAGAAACCCTTATTATAGGGATAAAACCTATGTGAGAATGATGTCCATAAATTTCACTTGTTCACTAATGAAATGTGCCTTGTTAGGAGAAATTACAATAAACCCTTCTGAGGTTATACCTAGTTAAGAGTATTAATATCCCGGTTAAGAAACACAAAACTCATGTTAAAGACTACCATGTCAAGGGATTTAAAAATATGTATAAGATATCACCTTGTTATAAGATTTATACTTTAGATCATATTAGAGATCCTGCTCACCCTATTAGAAATGACCTCATTAAAGGATTTAGCTTTACAATCTGTTAGAATCAACAAGTAAAGAATGATCTGATGTTTGGACTTAATGCATGATATATCCAATGTATTCTTGACTAATTTTATTTCTCTAAAATATTTACTACCTCTGTACTATCTTCAATAATATTTGTTAGTCACCACATACCATTGAAACAAAACACTTAACGATTTTCTTAACCATTTATATGCTTGTTCTAGGTCAATGCTAAAACCCTAAAAAAATTTACAAGTTATCCCTCAAATCCTACTTAACATATAAGCGAGCACACCAAAATCAAGAGTCAACATCCTTGAAGGCAGGCCAAAACATCTAAACTCAAAAATATGTCTTCCCATCATTTTACATTTGATTTCAACACTGATCTAACCAATTATACTAACCAATACTCTATTCTAACTGTATGTGTTACTTCTATCCTTAATAACTCAGTCAAATCTTCAAACTAACTGATTGAATCATAGATATAGTCAAACATACCTCTTTAAATAATATTTGTATGATCACACACCTTAACTCAATATCAAACTTTAGATAGAGTCATCTGAATCCTACATATTGTCTTCTTACCGATTGATTGAATACTTAGTTGCTTCTACATTTGATTCCTCAATACCATTGATAAATCTGATCTCTTGATATCAAGAGAACATGTTTCTATAAATGACAACACCACAATACACTCATGTGATCAAAACACATATTACCTTCATCAAATTCCAACAACTTGTAGTATTATGCAATCATTACATTCCATGAGATGACATTATTTTGAGGTATTGTTCCATATAACTACCATAAAACATATTTTCTTCCATTCTTTATAGGAAGTGGTGATTACATCATCTTTAAAAACATATCTTTTGTATTTTGATGGATCCTCATACCAAATTACAAAGCTCTCAATTTTGCATGGTTTAGGATGATGACTTTCTTTTCAACAAATCCAAATTGTATTTCAATTGCAATTCTTTCTAACAAATTAAATAAGATCTCATAATTATTTCATATATAGGAGTTAAAAGAGAGATTCTCATCAAAATAAACCAAGCAAAAAATAAAGAAAAAAAAATGAAATAATTTCGGTTGGTGCTAATTACTAATATATTTAAATGCTCCTACACAAGAAATACTAGGTAATCCAATTTTTGTGAGTGATACTCGCAAAGTGGAGTGGGGTAGTTGGAAAACTCTTTTAGGTTGTTAGAAACCTACAATGAACTCCTTTTTTATGTCAAAAAGGTGAAATTTCATGTTTTCCCTTCTCTTTGAGGATCTCACTAGAATGATCATCCACCTCTACTTAGAGCTTCAATCACCACTCTTCTCCCCTCATGTGGATGTAGATCCACTATTCAAGCTAATCTCCTCTGCAAAAGTCTTCATCTTCTCTTCTCCTTTGTGTAATTCAACACACCACTAACTAGCCTCCTCCATCAAATAAGATATCCTCTCTTTCTCTCTATTATGGATTTCAATCCATAACAAATTAACCACATCTACCAATTTCCACCTACAATATATTGCAGTACTTCCATATGCATGCATGCAACCTCTAATATAATATATTCTTTAATTTTCACTATTGAAACAAATTATTTGTCATCTTTTACCATGATGGTAGGTATATCTTGATAATGATTGTAGCTTCTATCAGATGAGTCCAATCGATGAAATCAAATGTTTAAATGGCCTATCGGCCTTAAATTTTTTATATATTACTTATTATCATAGATAATTATTAATATTGATGACCATTATCAAGATGGAATATAAATTATATACTCTCTCTCTCTCTCTCTCTCTCTCTCTCTCTATATATATATATATATATATATATATATATATATAGATATATATATAGATATATATATATATATATAGATATATATATATATATATATATATATATAGATATATATATATATATATAGATATATATATATATATATATATCTATATATATATATATATATATATATATATCTATATATATATATATCTATATATCTATATATATATATATCTATATATATATATATATATATATATATATATATCTATATATATATATATATATAGAGATATATATATATATATAGATATATATATATATATATATAGATATATATATATATATATCTATATATATATACTATATATATATATATATATATCTATATATATATATATATATCTATATATATAGATATATATATATATATCTATACATACATATATATATATATATATAGATATATATATATATGTATATATATATCTATACATATATATATATATATATATATATATATATATATATATATATATATATATATATATATATATGTATATACATATATATATATGTTATATATATATGTATGTATATATATATATAGTATATATATACATATATATATATATATATATATATATATATATATATATATATATATGTATATATATATATATATATATATATATATATATATATATATAATTTATAAATAATAAATAATTTTCATACACATTATAATGATGATAACACATTAAACAAGATTTAAGATTTTTGATATTGACTATAATGTTGATTATGTGAATCAACTTAATATCAATGAATGACAACAATAATCGACAATACATGGAAATTATGGTGACACAATCAATGATGTTATCAAATGTGATGATCATAACCAATGTTGAATGTGGTTATTACAATTAACAACACCATTGACTATCATATCTCATATGTCATTGTTGTTAAACTTATATTAGAAGCATCAATCATTATCAACTATAATGATCATTCTTTATATCGACTATGATTATCAAACCCGATAATCATTATAGAATGCCATATAGTATTATTGCTAATGGATAGTATAATATTCAATCATTATATCAAATTCCTTATCATTTTTATTATGTTATGGTTTGATCGCTATCGATTAGATTCAATGATATGTATTAGCAGTAACTAATGAATGGTTAAAACATTAACAAGAGATATACCTCACATAGAGACATGTCTCTACATGAACTTCATTCATGTAGCGACATGTCCCGTTATATTATATATATACTTATTGAAATAATAACTTGGAACACAAAAAAATCTACAAGTGTTATTACAAGTTAAAAATAGAGATTCACATAAAGTCTTTTCAAGAAAAAGAAATATATCATCATTGTATTTGAAGTTAATAGTTTTCTCGGATAACTTCATTATAATCACATAGACAATTTCGTTAGGATAAAAAGAGTTAGAATATAATTCTAATCTAAATATCATCATATTTTCATTATATAGACTCAATTGAGAAAATTTAAAATTCCTCTATTTGATCACAATTTAACATGGTATTAGAGTGGGTTCTCCATCCTGTTGTTAGGATTAACAAGATAGAAATAACGGTTACATGTAAACATAGCCAATAATTTCAAAAAACCACACATAAGTGAACACAAAACACAAATATTTTTTTAGGAATAGTCCCAAGAGATAACTCTGAGAGGGGGGGGGGGGGGGTGAATCAGTTATCTACAAGATTCAATTATTTATCCAATTAAGTATACTTAAATATAAAGCATAAAAACAATGAAAGAACACATGTACAAAAACACCAATATTTTTGTTACAGGGAAACCCAAATAGGTTAAAACCCCGGTGGGAATTGACACCCACTAATATTCTACACTAGAGTATTATGATCCTTGTTAGAAGATCCTTAACCCTGTTAGGAGTTACTTTATAAGGTATTTAGTACAGTAGACTTGGTCAAGGTTCGGCCCTATTAGGATTCTTTTACAATTGTCCTTGTTAGGGGAGAGGACGCACTATCCGGGAGCACACTGCTCAAAGGGGTGAAGGCTACAACCTTCTGTTTAATAGATACACACTATATCTAGATCTTGGTGAACTACGCTTTGACCTAGTGTCTGGATCAGTTCCAATTTATAGCAAAAATACTTTACTTGGTCACATAGACCTTCTGATGGCTCAACACTTCACACACTCTGCTTTTCTCTGCTTCATCAACCATGAACGACGCTCCAAAATCACAAATGGCTGCCTATAAATATTTTTCCTCTAAATGATATAATCAAGTCAGCCTATTAGAACCACCTTGAAATCATAATAGAAAAACTATAAAAAACTCCAATAAACATTATGCCATCTCTACTATGCATGCAACACATTCTAGGACCTGTCCAATATAATTGTAGATGCATGCAACACACTGTCGGCTCTACCAAAACAACTAGATCTTTCTCCTCAAGCTGAATTAACTCATGCACTATTAACCAAACATCAATAAATCTTTTCTAAGCTTAAATCCAAGGGCACATACCCTAAAGATAGGCGCAACTAAAGAACCAATATAATCTCTATTGGCTCTTCTGAACAAACATAGGAAACTGCTGTTGGCGAATAGCAACTACATAACTTCACTTCTACTCATCATCAGACTGTGCGTCCATGACTGAAACATTACTAACATGTCTTCAACATATATCCAAGTGCACAAGGCTCCATGAAAACTTTATGGACAACCATACATAGAATACTGCCTGTAACTCTATCAGGAACACTACTGACACAACTTGCTATATAACAGTCTGTACTAATAGTTAACCTCTGCACCCATGATATCATGTTGCTATCATGTCCATGCTACATATACTAAAAGATTACTACATAAGACTTCCATGCATGCTACTTTCCATATGTTGTCATCAATGACAAACATACAGTCAGTACTGGCCTGTTGGAAAATATCCAACATATTTAATGTGGTTCACCCAATCCCTGGGCCATGTCCACCAACAATGAGTCTAATATTCTTATTATCTAGTGATTAAAACCTAATTAGAATATGAAATCTCTTACATCTCAATACATCCCTAATAAGCTAGTAAAACATAAATATTGAAATCCCTAACCCTAAGCGAGTTTTATACAAGAATTTTTTTTGCCACTTTAGGGTTAGAATCGGTTACAAAATGTCAGCCCAAAAATAGACCTGAACCCTGATGAGGATACATTGAAAGTGTATAGTACTTCCTTGATCATTCACCATAGACCAAAAATAGCCCACTTGGTGACCGATCAAGATTTATGCTACAAAAAAATGTCCCACTTGGAGACTGATCTTCTAGCAATTCCCCTACCACGTGAGACTCCCACTAGATCAAACCACCCTGGACTTATTTGTTCCTTTATTCTTTGCACTCTAGAAGACCAACCAAAACTAAAGAGGAGTTTAGCTTTTCCCTTGTTACTACCTTTGTAAACATATCTGCTGGATTTTCATTTGTATGTATCTTTTCCATTCTTAACTATCCATCATCCAAAATTGGTCGACCGCAACTATATGTGTTTTTTCTTTCAATAGAGAGAATAATTCTTGGCAAGATGAATGGAACTTTGGCTATCTGGACAAAAAAATTGTCCATATGTGGGTGTCCCAATTTATCCATGAAGAATTGAATCCATATCATCTCCTTGGTCTCTTCTATAGTAGGAACATACTATGCCTTGGTATTGGAGAAATGAATCATCTTCTTTAACCAAGAAATCCAACTCACTATCATCCCACCAATAGTAAATACATATCATGTAGTACTCCACCTGGTATCAAGATCCCCTACCAAATCTGAGTCAACATAGCCTTGTAAATCAGTAGTAGAGTCTTCAAAATATAAACATTTATTGGATGTTCCTCCCAAATATTTGAGAATCCATTTAACTGCATTCCAATGGTCAATCCCAAGATGACTCATATATGTGCTAACAACTCCCATTGCAGGTGCAATATTTGGTTGAGTACATACCACATCATACATTAAACTATCTACATCTAAAGCATAAGGTACCTTGGATATTTTAGTCTCCTTTTATAGTCACTTTGGAGACATCTCCTTTGTTAATTTCAAATGATCAGGTAAATGTGCACTGACAACTTTGGCATTCTCCATAGAGAAATGTTGCAACACCTTCTCAATATAAAATGTCTGAGATAGAGTCAATTTCATGTGCTTCCTATCTCTGCATATCTTCATACCAAGGATTTGTTTTTTTTCCCCCAAATCCTTCATAGAAAATGAGTGTGCTAATTATTATTTCAATCCCTTAATGTGATCCATGTTAGACCTAGGTACAAGCATATCATCAACATATAAACATAAAATAATGTATTGATCATCATCAAACCTCTTAAAATAAACACAATGGTCTAAATGACACCTATTATATCCATGCTCATGAATAAAACTATGAAATTTAAGATACAATTTCTTGCTTCAAGCCATATAAACTTTTCTTCATTCTGCAAACCATGTGCTCCTTACCTTTGACCTAAAATCCCTATGGTTGTTCCATATATATTTATTCATCCAAACCAACATTGAGAAAAGCTATTTTAACATCAAGCTACTCTAAATGAAAATCTTCAGCAGACACAATACTTAAAACAATACAAATAGAAGTCATTTTAACAACTAGATAAAATATCTCATCAAAATCAATGTCCTTTTTCTATGAAAATCCTTTTACAACTAACTTGTCTTTAAATATTTTCTTACCTCCATTCTCTTCTTTCAGCCTGTAAACCCATTTATTTTGTAAAGCCCTTTTACCTTCAGGTAACTTACGTAAATCCTAAGTTTGATTTTTTAGCAACGAGTCCATTTCCTCTATCATTGCAGACTCCCATTGAAGCTTTGTATCCACTTGCACAATTTCATCATAACATTTTGGTTCACTAGCATATGTTAATATATTAGAGTACAAAGAGGGAGAAAATATTGTTCAAGGTCTACTTAACCTTTTTGACCATCTAACATTCACTGAGATTTGTGGTATTTTTTTTGTTGTTCTTGTGGAGCATATGGAACTACTGGAACCCCATCTTTTGGAGTATTATCCAATACTACATAATCATTTTATTTCTTCTCACATTGTTGCAAAAAATATTTGTTCAACACTTTCTCATTGAATATGACATCCTTTCTGCTTACAATTTTATGATTTTGAAAATCCAAATCTTATAAACAAATTCATCAATGCCAAATCCAACCACTACACATTTCGTAGATTAAGCTTCCACCTTGGTTTTATTTTTAGAATCTATATGTGCAAATGCTTCACAACCAAAGGTTTTGGGAAAAGAATAACTCACCTTCTTATCAGTCCATGCTTCCTCTGGAATTCCACAACCTGAAGGATTAGAGGGACCTTTATTGATTAAATATACAACTATATTAACAGCCTCTTCTCACATGTTTAAGGGAAGCCCAACATGAAATCTCATACTCTTTGAATGCTTCATTATTGTCATGTTCAAGCATTAAACCAATCTATTTTCTTATGGAGTCCTTGGTATAGTTTTTTGCCTACAAATACCATTAGTGGAAAAATAATCTTCAAATTTTGTTCTACAATACTCACCACCATTATCGGATCTAAGACATTTTATCATTTTACCAGTCTCATTCTCAACCAAGCATTTCCATTTCTTAAAATTTTGAAATACATCAGATTTATGTCTAAGGAAATAAATCCATACTTTTATTTTTGCATCATCTATAAATATAACATAATGCAAAGAGCCACCAAGGGAAGATATCTAAGATGGTCCCCATACATCTATATGCACAAGCTCTAATTTCCCATTGTTCTTTTCCTTCCCACTCTTCATAAAACTAACTCTCTTCTTTTTTCCATACACACAACTTCCAAAAAAATCCATATTGACACATTTCAGAACTAGAAACACTTTCTTTGAATGAAGTAATTGTTGGATATTGCTAATGCATTTAATATTTTTAATCACTACATTATCTGATTGAATGATGTTGTAATAACTACTGTTGTCATTCATCTATTTTCACTGATGTAAACATGTGTTTTTATGGAGAAGAATAGGCTGGTTATT
This sequence comes from Chamaecyparis obtusa, assembly GCA_027943335.1. Taxonomy (NCBI): domain Eukaryota; kingdom Viridiplantae; phylum Streptophyta; class Pinopsida; order Cupressales; family Cupressaceae; genus Chamaecyparis; species Chamaecyparis obtusa. The sequence goes on along the minus strand of BSBK01002596.1, from coordinate 2,216,968 downwards.
ATAGTGTACAAATTTTGTATAGATAATTCACAATGTGCAAACATAGTTGTGTGTATAGGAAGGTGTTGTGATCTTATATCTAAGATTTCATGATGTAATATTGCTTATTGGTTGATTTATAGAAGATTTGATGAGGACTGGTTACTGGACTATGTTGGCAATTTGGCTGAGTTGGTTACATAGATGTTGTCATTATGGAAACATATGATCTACATGAATATCACATAGGTCAGAGAGCTAGTATGTTAGAGCGCAATGTGAAATTGTCTAAGTATAAGACAGTATGTTTTTACTAGTAAACCTAATGACAATTTTTGTTTGTGATGTCAATTGGAGTAAGTTCAATGCTTGTGCACCTGAACATAGACTCTATGGTGGCTATTGAAGACTCACCTCAAAGCGCAAGTCAGTATGGCATGTATGGAAGAAGTTATGATAGTTTTACTATAGATAGTGTTAAGTTGACAGGACATAATATGAAGACATAATTGATAAAGAGTTAAGGGATTATTTTGTTTATCAAAATAATGACTTAACAATATAAAGGGATGACATCCTAGATGTTAACCCTTGGATAAAGATATTTTGTAATATGATAGCCGACTGGAAAGTTATTATTCTTAATAACTTGTATAAAGATATGTAAAGATTGTAACTATGAAAGAAGGAAAACACGGTATAACATATATGTGAATGTAATAGAGAAAGTGAAGAGTAGAAAAGAGATATTGATGCAAGAAGTATAAGGTTATGTACCTTGACCTACTTTTGTAATCAGTAAATATTGTATATTACTTGTTTGGGCAGTCGGCTCATCTGGTAATCACATTTTATACTGCCAACTCCTAATAGGGTTGAGGCTTCTAACAAGGCCTATAGTCCCTTAATAAGGACTGAGACATTATATGAATGTAATAGACTCCTAATAGGGTCAACATACTTAACAAGATCCTTTTGATTAGTGGATATTTGTGGGTACCATCCCCACCGGGGTTTTCCCTTGGCCAGGATTTCCTCGAGAACACATAATGTGTTATGAGTTCTTTAGTTTTATTGCTATGCATGTTGTTTAGCTTCTTATGTTATGAATGAGTTAAGATAATTTGTTATATCCATAATTGGGCAAAAGATAAAGTTTTTAGAATATTGATTCACCCCCCCCCCCCCTCTTAGTATTCCCTATTTCTAACAATTGGTATCAGAGCATAGTTACTCGGAAAAAAATCATTCAAGAAAAGCCTAATAGCTTGAGTAAGATCTCTATGGATGTGGATCAGCTATAGAAGAATCTTGAAGAAGCTCTTGAATAGATTGATATGCTTACTAAAGAAAGAGATACTCTGAAAGGAAAATATGATGATGCAAAGAACCTCATTGAGAAACTGAAAATCAAATTAGAAGATCTGAGATCTGAAAAGGAATCCAAAATTCACATTGAAGATTTTGATGACAACTTAGAAAAAGAAAATGAGATCCTTAAAAATGAACTGAATATAGAAAATCTGAAGCTAAGTCTAAAAGATGGAAGTGGAAAGAATGAAGCAAATCTGAAATCAGAGAATGAAAATCTTAAGCTTGAAAATGAAGGGTTAAAATCTAAACTTGGTAAAGTAACACCTGAACTTGAGAGAGTCAATTTGTAGTATACTGAACTTTTGAAATACAATGCAATAGTGAAAGGAGAACTGACTCAATCTAAGCAGCAACTTGAAAGACTATATTCAACTAGTGAGAAGATTGATAAATAAATATCTAATCAAAAACAATTCTATGATAAGATTGGTCTTGGATTCAACATTTTTAAAGAAAATGAAGAAAGCAAGGAACTAGATCTGAAAATATCTGAAAGTATAAATGAGAAGAAGTCTGATGAGATTAAAAAATCTGAAGATACACCTAAGGAAGAAGAATCACCTAAGCAAGAGGAATCACCTAAAGGTATGCAAAGAGAATTAAAAGGTAGATGTTTTCCTTGTAATACTGTTGGTCATATGAAGAGAGATTGCACAGGTAAGCAATTTAAACCTCTTAATGGTTATTGTTATAATTGTCATGGTTTTGGACATAGAGCTATTGAATGCAAAAAACCTAAATTTTTTGAGAATAACAATAGTGGTAGAATGTTTAGAAATACTAACCATGCAAATAATAAACCTACTAAAGATATGAACAGAAGAAATGGAGTAGTCTATTATAGATGCAACAAGGTTGGACACATTGCTAGAAATTGTAGATAAAAGATCAATCATCTTGGACTAAGATATGGAAACAATGGAATAGTTTGTCAGATATGTAACAAGATTGGACACAGGGAAAAGTTTTGCAGAATGAACAATAGAGTTTTTTATACCAATCCTAACTCTAGAAGTTATGTAAGAAGAAATGAAGATGCAAGCAACAGTGAGAATGGATGCTATAGTAATTCAGATGAAGTGAAGTTTGTTAAAAGAATAGATCAAGGAGACATATTCAACATTGAAGGTAGTTAGAAAGGTGAAGTATTAAATGGTAAGAATGAATCTTTACCTGACCCATCTCAAAGTACTTAATTCATAAAAATTACAGTAGAATAGGAACTTAGATTAGTGTAGAATTTGATATATGATGAATTGAGTCTTGTGCAGTTAATGCAAGGTATTATATGATGTTCTAATGCTATGGTTAAGAGCACAAAGAAAAATATTATGTTTTGCAAGATCGCAAGAAGTTTTAATTTTTGCAGGTTAACAAAATCAGCTTTTTGGAAAGAAGCGGCAAAAGAATTGAATGCGATGTCAGATCTAAGTAAGATTGAATTAATAAAAGGTCACAATCGATGTTATTTGATCATCAAAGTGAATACAAGTGTTAAGGAGATCAAAGAGAAATGATTGGAAGTGTTTTGCAAGCATTTGGTGAAGAATTTTGTGTTGAATCTACACAAGCCCTAAATCATGAAATCGAGGTATTTTACTTGGCAAATCCTTAAATCAGTTAAGGAATTAGAGGAAATCATTGATGTTTCATTGATTCAAAATGTCAAAGATAAAAATAGACCTAAGATGAAAAGGGAACTAGTAGAACCCTTGGAAGATGATCCTAGGTTAGCTTTATCATTTGTAAAAGATGGAGTTTTACATCTAGAGAATGTTAGAAGTTATCTAGGATGTAAACTACAGACTATCAGTGATAGTGACTTCACAGAGGAATATCAGAAAATCTATAATTAGGACATGTCATTGAAAGTAGGGTTTGAGCATTTGAAAGATAATGAGATTATTAAGTATGCTTTGCAATATTTATTTGATAATGAAGAATGTACCAAGATAATTCTAAGCATAATTCACAATGGAAAGTTTTGGTTAGATGACAGAGTGATACATATCATAGCTAACTTAATTCATGAAGTAACTAGACTATCTAAGACTGGAGCCATTCCTTTAAATGATAAAAACATGAGGAAAATAGTCATAGACAACACAAATTCATCCTACAATGGCAGAGGAATTGTAATTAACAAAATACTACAAGATGATGTCAGATACTTATGAAAGATCCTAACAACTAAGTTTTGTGCCAACTCAAGAGAGGATTACATGGTAGCTGGAATGATACATGCAGCTTATTTGATGTGTGTGGATAAAGTACAAGTTGATATGTGTGAGATTTTGAGGATACAGTTGTTTGAAAATTTGGAAAAGATAAAGAAGACTAAGTATTCACAGTTTAGATTTTCATCTTTAATCACTTATATATTTTTTCATCTATTGATGAGAAGATTTCCATTCACCATTGGAAATGACTGGAATGATGGCCAAACTATAATGGAAAAGATTAACCAAGTATATAGGAGGCATGTTATTGATAAAGTAAAAGAAACTACAGTATTGGTAATTAAGTCTTTTCAGAATTTGATATCTAGCAAATGAAGGATCCCATAGTCTCTAGTGGAGAAGTATAAAAATGAGATATGTTTCATGGTTGATACTAACTTTACTTAAATTGAAGTAGTAGAACCTAGAACAGAGTTCATAGACCCTCTTAGCTATGAGATATCTGAGGTTGAGACAGAAGAATATGTAAGAAGATTACTTAAGTGCAAGTTGGATACTCAATGTAACAGGTTTGGAACCTTTGAGGAGAACTTCAACTCCGCAAAGACCATCCTTGAAGAGAAATAATCAAAGAAAATATTTGAGAGTACTATCAAGAAAATTCTAAAAGATACATGGATGACTAAACATGAATTCTTGGTAGCCAAGAAAACAACAACAACAATTAGAGATATTGGACAAAAAGAAGTTTTGTTTGTTCCACCTCTATTATCAATTGCAGCATAGCAAGGGGAAACATCAGTTAAGGTGAAAGTGGAAGAAATAGAGAAGGATCAAGAAGAAAGGATATCCACTAGATCCACCTCCTCCACACCTAGAAAAAGAGTAAAAGAGAGTTCTACTAGACTAGGTAAGAGGCAGAAGACATTGGTTCCACTAGTTCAAAGGAAAATTGTAGAAATCAAAGATGAGGAAAGTACTCCCATTAAGAAGAAAACTTGGAAACCTAGAGTTGAGAAGGTTAATGAATATATCATTCAAGATGGAGACTTTACAAAGATGAACAAGTATTATGATCTCTATGATTATGCAGAGAGATTAAATCTAGAAAATGCAGTGGTCAATCATATGATTTTATTTAATAAGAAATTTGATACAATTCAGGGTAAGATACCTAATGACTTGTATAATAAACTTTTAAATAGGAAGAAGAGAGCATCAAAAGAGCACATAGCTATTAGAGAAAATCTTGTAAGAAAACTTTGTGTTGTGAGAGATGAAGTACACTTCAATCATATTATGAAAGCTTTAAGCACCCATTTGAGAACCAAGAAGAGAACTATTCAGATTATGGGAGGTAGGTATGAAGAAGTTAATGCAAAAATAGAGCAAGAAATCATTAAGCTAATGTCAGAGAATGCTGGAGAATTGTCAGTTTTGGCAGAATCCAAAGATCAAGTAGAAGAAGAAGTAGAACAAGGGGACATTCCCTCTCCACCAACCATAAATATTGAGGATGAAGTCATGAATGTAGAAGGAACTAAGATCACCTTAGATAGTGATTGTTAGAAGTAGGGAATACTGAGAGGGAGGGGTGAATCAGTATTCTACAAACTTTATCTTTTGCCCAATTATGGATATAATAGATTATCTTTATACATGCATAGCATAAGAAGCTAAACAATATGCATAGCAATGGAAATAAAGAACTCATAACACATCATATGTTCCCAAGGAAACCCTGGCCAAGGGAAAACCCCGATGGGGATGGTACCCACAAAGATCCACTAATCAAAAGTATCCTATTAATGATGTTGACCCTATTAGGAGTCTATTACAAGCATATAGTGTATCAGTCCTGATTAAGGGACTATATGCCTTGTTAGAAGCCTCAACCCTGTTAGGAGTTGTCAATACAAAATCTGATTACCAAATGAGCCCACTGCCCAAACAAGTAATGTACAATGTATAATTATTACAAAAATGGATTAGGATATATAACCTTATGCTGCTTGCATCAATATCTTTTTGCTGCTCTTACATTCGCATCATATTATTTCAATGTTACCACATATCTCTCCTTAAAATTACAGTTACATATATACAAGTTATTAAAGATAATAAATTTACATGGTCAGCTTCCATATAGCTTTATCCAAGAGTTAAAATCTAGGATTTCATCCCTTTATATTGTTAAGTCATTATTTTGATAAACAAAATAATCCCTTAACTCTTTACCAATTCTGCCTTCATATTTTGTCCTATTTGATTAACACTGTCTTCGGTAAAACTATCATAACTAATTCTGTACATGTCATACTAACTTGCACTCTAAGATGGGTCATCATTAGTCATCATAGAGTCTATGTTCAAGTGTGAAAGCATTGAACTTACTCAAGTCAACATCACAAACACAAACTATATCCTGGTGCACTAGTGAAAACACTATTTTACACTTAGACAAATTTGCATTGTGCTCTGCTATATATGCTCTCTGACCTGTGCGATCTTCATGTGGATCATATGTTTCCATAATGACAACATCTATGTACTCACTTTAGCCAAATTGCCAACAATCTCCCCCTTTGTCATTGGTGGCAACATATGAGAAAATTGACGAAGTGTACAAGTCAAAATCTCAAAATTGTATCAAAATTGTGGCCATAGTATAGAATATGTATACTATCCTTATAAATCCTCAAAATATACAATCTAATACAATGCTCCCCCTAAGAGTATCAATCCTGATCAAATATATCAATTTTTTGCTCTAATATCTCTCCCTCTTTGACAACAATGACAAAATAAGGTAGGGAGGATTACAAAATTGTATCCCAAAAAGATTATACCTTCATTTTCTTATTGCAAAGCTAGTAGGATTGCAACACAATCTAAAAAATCAACTTTCATAGCTTGTATATCCTTTTCCCATGAATTCTTGATGGAATCTGCCACATTGAGTAATGTGCTCAGTCCATAAGCTACTATTTGACAAGCTTGGAGGTTGTCAAATTTGAATTTCTAAAAGGATGTCTTAACTGTAAGAAATTCTTCTAACTACTCTTCAATGATACTCAACTTCATAGAGATGTATTCTCTCAAAAGAGTGAGTCTCCTCATTTTTCTATTCCTCTCATCTTGCAATATTCTTATTTCATCATAAAGCTTCTGAATTTTCTTTTCAGCATCACATACCTTCATATTAGGTCTAGAAAGAAGGTTACATTCATTCTGAATCTCAGCTTCCTTCAACTTGATCTTTTGTTCCTCTTCTACTATCAAAATCTCTAGTTTTGTACACTATATGTACAATGATTTTCTTGTCTCCAAATGTTTCCTCAAGTTCTTGATACAAATACCAAGATTGCTAATATCATTCCTGATATTCTGACTTATGTTCAAAAGCATTTTAGCTTCATAAGCTGCTTGAGCTCTCACTTTTCCAATATCAGATAGGTTAGTGAATTCATTATCAAAAGTGCTCATTACCTTCTTAGCTTTCTCCAAAGGGTCTGCCTCTGTGATTTGTGTAGTTACAATGATTTGTAACTTCTCAGTAAGGTCCTTCAGAGTCCCTTCAAGATTCTTCACTTTCTTGTTCTTGCCAATGATTTTATTCAAAGAAGTGATCAGTTCCAACTGATCATCATCATCAACTTCCTTTCCTAAATCTTCAAAAAAAGATCCAATTTCTTTCTTCTTTCCAATCTCAGGAGTAAGACTGATGTCTTCTATGGTAGGAATAGGTGCTTGAATCTCATTCTCCTTAGGTTCTTCACTGATAGATTGAGTTTTCTCTGCTTCTTCAATTCTGTCCAGTTCATCAAGAGCCAAATTGTCAACAATGTTTGCTAAGTTCTTGAATACATTGTCATCAGTATCCAAGGTGACCTTAGTACCTTCTATATTCATAGTTTCATCTTCAATGTTAATAGTTGAAGGAGAAGGAATATCCTCTTGTTCAGCTTCAATTGCTTGCTTTGCTGCAACCGATGGCTCTCCAACATTTTCTGCCATGACCTTGATTATTGCCTACTTTGTATCTGAATTAACTTCTTCATATATGCCTCCCATAATCAAAATGGTTCTCCTTTTGGTTCTCAAATGGGTTCTTAAGGCCTTCAATATCTGCTCCAAGTGTTCATCATCTCTCACATCACAAAGCTTCTTCACAAGATTCTTTCTGATATTAGTGTCCTCTTCAGTTGCTCTCTGCTTTCTATTTAGCAGTTTGGTATACAACTCATCAGGCATTTGACCTTGAATAGAATCAAATTTCTTGTCTGGAAAAATCATATGCTTCACAATAGCATTCTCCAAGTTAAGTCTGTCTAAATAATCATAAAGACTATAATACTTATTCATTCTAGTAAAGTCTCCATTTTCAATAATCTACTCATTAAGCTTTTCAAATTTAAGTTTCCAAGCTTTCTTCTTAACCAAAGTAGTGTCATCACTTTTTACTTCTGCAATTACTCTTGGTACAAGTTGAAATAAAGTCATCTGTCTCTTTCTTGGTCCAGTAGCAATTTCTTTCATTCTCTTGCTAGTTGTGGAGGAAGTGGATCTAGTTGTTACTTGTACCTTTTCTAGTTCCTCTACTTTCACCTTGACTTGTGTAGGTTCTTGATGTACTACACTAGATGAAAAGGGTGTTACAATCAAGACTTCTTTCTGTCCAATATCCCTGATTGCTACTGCTATCTATTTTTCTATTAAGAATTCTTGTTCTGACATTCCTATATCTTTCAGTATTCTCTTGATAGTGCTATCAAATCTCTTCTTAGATTGCTTCTCTTCAATTATAGCTTTTTCCAAGTTGAAGTTCTCTTCAAAAGTTCCAAATCTGCTTCACTGAGTGTCAAATTTACTTTTAAGTAATCTGCCAACATATTCTTTTGTTTCAGCCTCAAATATCTCATAGCCAAGAGGGTCTATGAACTCAATTCTAGGTTCCACTACTTCAATATAGGTAAAGTCAGTGTCAACCATAAAACATATATCATTCTTATACTTCTTCACAAGTGACTGTGGAATTCTTGATCTTCTAGTTACCATGTTCTGAAATGTCTTCACTACTAACATAGCACTCTCATTTACTTTGTCAATAACATCTCTCAAATATATTTTATTTATCCTTTTCATAGCAGTTTGTCCATCATTCCAATCATTTGCAATGGTGTATGGAAATCTTCTCAATGAGTGGAAGAACATGTATGTGATTAAGGATGAAAATCTAAATTGTGCATACTTAGATTTCTTAATCTTCTCCAAGTTTTCAAATAATTGAATTCTCAGAATTTCACACATATCAACTGGTACTTTGTCAACACACATTAAATAGGCAATATGCACCATTCCAGCTACCATATCATCTTCTCTAGAATTTGTACAAAACTTAGTTGTTAGGTACTTGCATAAATATCTAACATCATGTTGTTTGATCTTGCTAATCACAATTCCTCTGCCATTGTAGGATGAACCTGTGCTGTCTATGACTATTTTTCTCATATTTTTCTCATTTAAAGGAATAGCACCAACTTTAGATAAACCCATGACTTCATGAATCAAGTCATCTATAATGTCTATCACTCTATCCTCTAGCCAAAACTTCCCATTGTGAATTCTGCTCAAAATAATCTTAGTGCATTCTTCATTGTCAAACTCATACTTCAAAGCATACTAAACAATCTCATTATCTTTCAAATGTTCATATCCTTGTTTTAATGACATATCCTGATTGTAAATGTTCATATGGTCATTGGTAAAATCACTATCACTGACAATTTCTAACTTGCATCCAAGATAACTTCTCACATTTTCTAAGTACAAAACTCTGTCTGGTATGGATTATAATTCTAACCTAGGATCATCTTCTTCCAAGGGTTCTACTAGTTCCTTCTTCATTCTAGGTCTATTCTTATCTCTAATATTGTGAATTAAGGATACATCCATGACTATTTCAAATTCCTTATACCGATTCAAAGATTTGTCAAGATAAATACCTCAAGTTCATGATATTAGGGTTTTCATAGATTCAGCGCTCAAATATTTCACCAAATCACTACAAAATGCTTCCAATCTCTGTTCTTTGCTCTCCTAAACACTTCAATTCACTTTGATAATCAAATAAATTTGATCATAACCTTTTATTACTTCAATCTCACTTAGATCTGACATCACATTCAATTCTTTTGTTGCTTCTTTCCAAAAAGTTGTTTTTGCTATCCTGCAAAAATTAAAACTTCTTTCGATCTCGCAAAACATAATATTTTATTTTTCACTCTTAACCATAGCATTAGTACATCATAAACTACCTTACATTAATTGCACAAGACTGAATTCTTTGAAAATCTACTTCTACACTAATTCTAAGTTCCTAATCTATTGCAATTATCATAAATTAAGTGCTTTGAATTAGGTTAGGTAAGGATTCATTCTTACCACTTGATACTTCACCTTTCTAATTACCTTCAATGTTGAATATGTTTCCTTGATCTGTGCCTTTAACAAACTTCACTTCATCTGCATTACTACAACAACCTTTCTATCTGTTACCTGCATCTTCATTTCTTCTTGCATGATTTCTAGGGTTAGGGTTAGGATGAAAAACTCCATTGTTGATTCTGAGAAACATTGTTGTATGTCCAATCTTGTTACATATCTAACAAACAATTCCATTTTTCCCATATCTTGGTCCTTGCTGATTGATTTGCGATCTGCAATTTCTAGCAATGTGTCCAATCTTGTTGCATCTATAACATACTACTTCATTTCTTCTGTTCATATCTTCAGTAGGTCTTTTATCTGCATTGTTAGTATTTCTAAACATTCTACTACCATAATTATTCTCAATAACTTTAGCTCTTGTACATTCAATAGCTCTATGTCCAAAACCATGACAATTATAACAATAACCATTAAGAGGTTTAAATTGTTTACCTATGCAATCTCTCTTCATGTGACCAATAGTATTACAACCAAAACATCTACCTTTGAATTCGCTTTGCATACCTTTGGGTGATTCTTCTTGGTTAGGTGGTTCTTCTTCTTTAGGTGGTTCTTCTCCTTTAGGTGTGTCATTAGATTTGTTGATCTCATCTGACTTCTTCTTATCTATGCTTTCAGATTCTTTCAGATCTGGTTCCTTGCTTTCATTATTTGTTCTGAATATATTAAATCCAAGTCCAGTCTTATCATAGGATGGTTTTCCATAAAATACTTGTTCATCGATCTTCTCACTCTTTGAATATAGCCTTTCAAGTTGTTGTTTGGATTGAGTCAATTCACCTTTCACAATCTTATTGTATTTCTCAAGTTCTGCATGCTGCAAGTTTACTTTCTCAAATTTAGATGTTACTTTCCAAAGTTTAGATTTTAATTCTTCATTCTCAATCTTCAACCTTTCATTCTCAGATTTTAGATTTGCTTCATTTTTGTCATTTCCATCTTTCAAACTAAGCTTCAGATTTGCTATCTTTAGTTCATGCTTAAGGATCACATATTCTTTTTCTAAATTGTCATCACAATCTTTAATAAGAATTTTAGATTCCTTTTCAGATTTCAGATCTTCTACCTTATTTTTCAATTTCTCAATAAGGTTTTTTACATCATCATATTTCCTTTTTAGAGTGTTTCTTTCATCAGTAAGCATATCAATCTGTTCAAGAGAATCTTCAAGATTTTTCTGTAGTTGATCCATATCCATAGAGATCTTACTCAAGCTGCTATGCTTTCCTTGAATGATTCTTCTCCAAGTAACTAAGCTCTGATACCAATTGTTAGAAATAGGGAATACTAAGAGGGGGGGTGAATCAGTATTCTACAAACTTTATCTTTTTCCCAATTATGGATATAGCAGATTATATTTATACATGCATAACATAAGAAGCTAAACAATATGCATAGCAATGAAAATAAAGAATGCATAACACATGATATGTTCTCGAGGAAACCCTAGCCAAGGGAAAACCCCGGCGGGGATGGTACCCACAAAGATCCACTAATCAAAAGTATCATGTTAAGGATGTTGACCCTATTAGGAGTCTATTACAAGCATATGGTGTATCAATCCTGATTAAGGGACTATAGGCCTTATTAGAAGCCTCAACCCTGTTAGGAGTTGTCAATACAAAATCTAATTACCAGATGAGCCCACTACCCAAACAAGTAATGTAAAATGTATACTTATTACAAAAATGGATTAGGATATATAACCTTATGCTTCTTGCATCAATATCTTTTCACTACTCTTACATTTGCATCATATCATTTCAATGTTACCACATATCTCTCCTTACAATTACAACTACATATATACAAGTTATTAAAGATAATAAATTTACATGGTTGTCTTCCATATAGATTTATCCAAGAGTTAACATCAAGGATGTCATCCCTTTATATTTTTAATTCATTATTTTGATAAACAAAATAATCCCTTAACTCTTTACCAATTTTGCCTTCATATTCTGTCCTGTCGGCTTAACACTATCTTCAATAAAACTATCATAACTAATTCTGTACATGCCGTACTAACTTTCACTCTAAGATGGGTCATCATTAGTCATCATAGAGTCTATGTTCAAGTGCACAAACACTGAACTTACTCCAGTCAATGTTGCAAATGCAAACTATATCCTGGTGCACTGGTGAAAACATTGTTTTACACTTAGACAAATTTGCAATGCGCTCTACTATACATGCTCTCTGACCTGTGTGATATTCATGTGGATCATATGTTTCTATAATAAAAACATATATGTACTAACTTCAGCCAAATTGCCAATAGTGATGATAAATTATTCAAGAATCTTGAAAACATTGTTGACAATTCAGCTTTTGAAGAGTAGGAGACTACCAAAGGAGAAGAGAAAACATAGACCAAAATTGTAGAACCTAAAGTGATAGAAAAACAAGTACCTATTCCCACTCAAGAAGATATTAGTTTTACACTTGAGACTAGCAAGAAAACTTATATTGGCTCTATGATTAAGAATTTGGGAAAGGAAGTAGATGATGATGATTAGATGGAATTGATCACATCTTTGAAGAAGATCATTGGAAAGAATAAGAAAGTAAAGAGTCTTGAAGGATGCCTGAAGGAGCTTACTGAGAAATTACAAGGTATTATTACTACACAGATTGCAAATGATGACCCTCTGGAAAGAGCAAAGGAAGTAATGAACACTTTTGATAATGAGTTTACAAATCTATCTTATATAGAAAAGATGAAAGCTCAAGTAGCTTATGAGGCCAAAACACTCTTGGACATCAATCAAAATATCAGGAATGATATTAATAACCTTGATATCTATATAAAGGACTTGAGGAAGAACTTGGAAAGATGAAAATCCTTGTACATTCAGTGTACAAAATTAGACAACTTGGTAGTAGAGGAAGATCAGAAGATGAAGGTGGAGGAAGCAGAAATTCAGAATGAATTGAACCTCCTTTTGAGCCCAAATGTGAAGATATTTGATATTGAGCAGAAAATTAGAAAGATCTATGATGAAATGAGAATTTTGCAAGATGACAAGGACAAGAAGCTAAAGAGATTCACTCTTTTGAGAGAACACATTTCTATAATCTTGAGCACTATTGAAGGGAAACTGGAAGAATGTCTTTCAACAAAGACATCTTTTCAGAAGTTTAGTTATGAGAATCTCCAAGCATGTGAGATTGCATCTTATGGATTGTGCACACTACTCAGTGTGGTAGATTCTATTAAGAAATCATGGGAGAAAGAAATAGAGGCTATGAAGATCAATTTTTCAGATTGTGTTGCAATCCTACTAGCTTTGCAATATTGAATTAAGGTATAACTTTTTGTGAACACAATTTTGTTACCCTCCTTATCCTTTTTTTTGTCATTATTGTCAAAGGGGGAGAGATATATAGTAGAAAATTGTCAAGGATACATACTCTTAGGGGGAGTATAGTATATAGAGAGGATTAATAAAGTCATAAGGACAATATATATATGTTTTTTATTATGGCCACAATGTTGAGATTTTGAAGTTGTAAAACTTAGCCAATTTTCTCATATGTTGCCACCAATGACAAAGGGGGAGATTGTTGGAAATTTGGCTGAGTTGGTTACATAGATGTTGTCATTGTGGCAACATATGATCTACATGAAGATTGCACAGGTCAGAGACCTAGTATGTCAAAGCACAATGCGAAATTGTCTAAGTATGAGACAATATGTTTTTACCAGTGAACTCGATGATAGTTTTGGTTTGTGATGTTGATTGGAGTAATTTTAGTGCTTTCACACTTGAACATAGACTCTACAGTGACTATTGAAGACTCACCTCAAAGTGCAAGTCATTATGGCATGTACGGAAGAAGTTATGACAGTTTTACTAGAGACAGTGTTAAGCCGACATGACAGAATATGAAGACATAATTGATAAAGAGTTAGGGGATTATTTTGTTTATCAAAATAATAACTTTAAAATATAAAGGGATGACATCCTAGATGTTAACCCTTGGATAAAGATATTTTTTAATACGATAGCCGACTAGAAAGTTATTATTCTTAATAACTTGTATAAAGATATGTAAAGATTGTAATTGTAAAAGAAGGAAAATGCAGTATAATATATATGTGAATGTAATAGAGAAAGTGAAGAGTGGGGAAGAGATATTGATGAAATTAGTATAAGGTTATGTACCTTGATCTACTTTTTTAATTAGTAAATATTGTATATTACTTGTTTGGGCAGTGGGCTCATCTACTAATCACATTTTGTAGTGCCAACTCCTAACAGGGTTGAGGCTTCTCACAAGGCCTATAGTCCCTTAATTAGGACTGAGACACTATATGCATGTAATAGAATCCTAATAGGGTTAACATCCTTAATGAGATACTTTTGATTAGTGGATCTTTGTGGGTACCATCCCCATCGGGGTTTCCCTTGGCTAGGGTTTCCTTGAGAAAAAATAATGTGTTATGAGCTCTTTAGTTTTATTGCTATGCATATTTTTTAGCTTCTTATGTTATGCATGTGTTAAGATAATCTATTATATCAATAATTGGGAAAAAGTTAAAGTTTTTAGAATATTGATTCACCCCCCCCTCTCAGTATTCCCTATTTCTAACAAATTGTGATAGTGGAAGTTGACAGATTAAGTCTCTATGTTTTGAGTATATCTTACAGGCAATGTGAATCCAATGTATGCGAGCTTAAAGGATGCAAGATAGCACATTGAGGAATGTTCATTGATCTTAGCAAGTCATGGGATGCATGATGATGTCTATTATGGCATGTTTTCTAGAGGATACCTTTCTAGGGATGACTTCAGAATTGTAGCGTGTATTATGGATTATGAGCATGGATTACGGAAGTCAAACCTTAATTATTGAAATGTAATTGTTGTATAGATACCATATGTATCTTAGCAAGGGTTTATTTAATTATATGTATGTTAGGAAAGCCTAATTGACCGACCTAATCATTTATTTGTAATAAGGTATATATGTAAGATCTTTTCTTTTTGAAAAGACATGTTGTATGCATGGAATGTGAAAGAGGATTTCAGAAGTTGCGAGCTTGTACTTGGTGGATGTAGAGTATATGATAATACATACTTCATTGGAACTGATCAAGAAAAGATAGTTTCTATAAGATAGTTCACAAGGATTTTGTATTTCCCTTATATACACTTGTGTTGCAAATAGTGAGTTATGAAGGTGGACATAACCTTCTTTGGGTAGTGAGCCTACTCTTTTCTTTGACTCCTAATAGGGTTTGTTCTCTAATAAGGACTATGTACTGTAATATTCTAATCAAATCCTAATAGGGCTAGATCTTCTAAAAAGGATACAATACTTTTAGTACATCATTTTTGGGTACCAATTCCCATTGGGGTTTTACCTTTAACAGGGTTTCCTTGAAAACAAATATTGTGTTATTATGTTGGCATTTATTGTGTTCATTTGATTTCATATTGTTTAAAGTTTAACAATCTCTCATACAAATGATTCACCCCCACCCCCTCTTAGTTGTATTGGTGGACTAGTATTCCTAACAATTGGTATTAGAGCTATTGGTCCTTAGATAGAAAGCTTAACAGCTTGAAGTGATCTTGGGGATGGCATTCTATAAGAAGGATAGTCCAAAATTTGATCCTGAAAGCTTTGACATTTGGAAGAACAAGATGAGAACATATTTTATATGTTTAGGTATTGACTACTGGATGATCAAAAAGAATGAGGTAACCATGAAGGCTAGGGATGAATTGGATAAAGCTACTGACAATGAAAAGAAGACATTTTCATATAAAATGGTCACAAGGGAAGCACTCATCAACGCACTCTTTGAAGGAGAATTTACTAAATTGAAAGATCTAGATTCAGAACACAAAAGTTGGATAAGATTAGAAGCATTGTATGAAGGAGATAAGTTTACTAAGCAAGAAAAATTATAGAACTAGAAAACAAGGATGGAAAATCTACAAATGAAAGATGATGAAAGCATTAGGTCTTTTGTACAAAGAATTAGAGAGGTTGTGATTGGAATCAAAAAATTTGGAGGCACTTATGAAGAGGAAGAAGTCATTGCAAAGATCCTTAGATCATTGACACCTGTTTACAAAACCAAAGTTTAGGCTATAGAAGAAATTATACCTTTTACTCCCAACTTTAGTAGAGAATTGTTGATTGCAAAGCTAACTACCTTTGAAGCTGTAAAAATGGGAGATTCTTTACCTAAAGTTGAAACAACATTTAAGGCATCTACACACAAAAATACAATATCTGTAATTGGAATCACCAGTAGTAATAATATAAAAGAAGAGCTTGGTGAGTATGCTAATGAATGGGAACAGATACAAGAAGAAGAAATAAAGCTAGATGAACTTGTTTCCTCGGTCACTAAAAGAGAAAAGAGAAGTAAGGGTGAATTTGAAGGAAAGTTACCTTTGAAATTTTTCTCATGCAATAAGATAGGTCACTTTGCATATAGATGTCCTACAAGAGTTCCTAAACACAAAGCTAAGTTTTTCAAACCTAAGTACTCAAAAGAAAAGGAATGTTATTATGCTAGTGAAGGTACTTATGATGATGATTTTGATGAGGATGAGATTGTATTTATTGTTATCAAAGATGAAAAACCATTACATGAGGAAAAAGCCTTAGTACCACATGTTGATAAGAAATATGAATGGGTTATAGGTAGCGGTTTCTCACATCATATGACTGGAGATAAGAACAAGTTTGTTAAACTAAATAAGTATGATGGTGGTGTTGTAAGATTTGGATACAATGTTCCTAAGCCTATCATAGGAGTAGGATCTATTTCTTTCGATGGAAAGACTAATACTGACAATGTGCTACTTGTTGATGGACTCAAGCATAACTTATTGATTGTTGGACAGCTCATGGAAAAAGGATATCAATTAAAATTCATTGATGGGAAATTTTTTATCAGAAGTAAGATATGAAATTAGATGGCAACTGGTACTAAATCTAGACATAATGTATTTGAGTTAAATAGATTTGAAGCTTCCTCTTTTGTTGCAAAGATAGATGATAGTTGGTTATGGCACAAAAGGTTTTGTTGTGTTAACTTTGAGAATATTGTGAAGGAAAGCTTGACTAATGCAGTGAGAGACCAACCTAAAGTTGTAAAACCATCTAACACTATGTTTAGAGAGTGTGTTATGGGAAAGTAGACTAGAAGCAATTATAAGAGTAAATCATATATAGAAAAAGGAAAGTTGAATCTAGTACATACAAACCTATGTGGACCTACAAGGACAAGATCATACTATGGTGAAAGGTACATTATACTTTTTGTTGATGAATTTTCTATAATGATGTGGACTACGTACCTGAAAGAAAAATCACAAGCATTTGATAAATTCAAATTATTCAAAGAAAAAGTAGAGAATCAATCAAGTTTAAAGATAAACTATTTGAGGTCAAACAAAGGTGGAGAGTTTACTTCAAATATATTCAATTCATATTATGAAGAGAATGGAATACACAGACACAAATCTTCTTCTAGGACTCCACAAAAAAATGGGATAGCAGAACAAAGAAACCAAATAATATTGGATGATGCTAGGATAATGTTGATAGAAGGAAATGTATCTCATGTGCATTAGAAGGAAGCTATTGGGAAAACCGTATACACATTGAAAAAAATTCAAATCGGATAAGGTACAAGTACGACTCCTTATGAATTATGGTTTAATCATACTCCTACTATAAAATATTTTAGAATATTTGGGAGTAAATGCTATATCAAAAGAGATGATAAAATAGGGAAATTTGATGCTATAAGTGATGAAGGAATTTTTCTTGGTTATTATACTAAAAGAAAAGCTTACAAATGCTTTAACCTGAGATTGAGAAAGATGGTTGAAAGTAACAATGTGAAGATAGATGAAAAGTTTGATACAAGAGAGAATATATGATTGTAATCAAGATATAGAGATCAAGGAGGTTGCTACTATAGAAGAAGAAGAACATGTTGAGGCTAAATGAAAAAATGATATTTGTGATGATGACACAAATGAAGTTACTGAGATTCCTTAAACTCTAAGGTATGTTAAGTAAAATCATCCTGAAAATCAAATTATTGGTAATGCAAGTAAATGAATAATGACTAGATCAAAGACAAAGGAAGAAATTTGTTTGATTTCTCAAGTTGAACCAAAGACTAATGATGAAGCTTGTACAGATGAAACTTGGATCAAAGATATGTAGGAAGAATTAGATCAGATAAAGAAAAATAACACTTGGGAATTGGCTTCTAGACCTAAAGACAAAAATGTAATAGCAACTAAGTGGGTTTTTAGAAATAAAATGAATGAAGAAGGAATTGTTGTGATAAACAAAGAAAGATTAGTATGCAAAGGCTATTCACAATAAGAAGGCATATATTTTGAAGAGACATTTTCTCCTATTGCTAGGATAGAATTTGTGAGACTATTTTTGGCCTGTGTCGCACATAAAGACTTCAAGGTATATCAGATGGATGTAAAATCTACATTTCTAAATGGGGATCTTGAAGATATAAAGACCTCAAGGTATATATAGAACAACCTAATGGATTTACTCTAATAGAAGATGAAGACATGGTATTCAAGTTGAAGAAGGCACTGTATGGACTAAAGAAAGCACCAAGGGCTTGGTATGCAAGGTTAGACAAGTACTCACTTTGACTTGGATTCAGAAAAGGTAATGCTGACAGTAACTTGTATTTGAGTACTAGTCAAGATGGAGTTTTGATAACAGATGTTTTTGTTGATGATATTATTTTTGGAGGAAATGATGAGATGTGTAAGAAGTTTTCTAAAGAAATGGAGAATGAATTTGAGATGTCCATGATAGGTGAAATGGAATTCTTTCTTGGACTGTAAATAAATCAAAGAAAAGATAGCAATTTCATTTCTCAAACTAAGTATCTTAAAGAAATGTTGAAAAAGTTTAGAATGGAAGATTGTAAACCTATTGGTACACCCATGGTGACTAGCCATAAACTGAAAAATAATGATGAGACCAAAAGTGTTTTTCAGACCAAGTATAGATCCATAATTGGAGGATCACAATATATGACTCACTCCAGACCAGACATTGCTAATGTTGTTGGAATTGTGGCTAGATATAAGGCCAATCCTAAAGAGATACACATGGTTGTTGTAAAAATGATATTTAGATATCTAAAAGGAAAAATTGAATATGGTTTGTAGTATTGATGTAGGAGCATCCTGGGTGTAAGAGCAATCTTGCATCACCCAAAAAAAATATTTTTGTTTTTGTATTCAATAAGGGCTATCTTGTGCAGAGCTGCTATTTATGGAAACTTGCTATTTTTAGTAAATTGGTCATATGATCTCAGAATGTTTTGATTTTACATGTGGAGGTTCATCTTAGTCATATCAGCCTGCCAATAAAGTTTCATTGCTAGATCAAGTCTAGTTTTGAAGATATTGCAGATTTTCGGTATTGGCAGCAGGGTACAGAAACTTTGAACTTAGTTTTGAAGGCTTTAGAGGCCCCGGATGAGGTCGAATTTTCAGCTGAATGAAGCTTGCTTTATTTAGGTGTTGTAGAGCTCCTCGTGCCCTTTTCAAATTGGGGTCATAATAGTCAATCGGAGCAACTAGTGATGACTTATGGTCTCTGAAAGTCGGGCCACCTGAAATGGCAGAAAATGATTTTTCTTCAAAATTTATGTTCGGGTTTCAAATGTTATTTTGAGCCAACTATGATGTAATAAAATGAAAAATAAAATAATTCTAAGCTTGGTCGGCCTTGTTGGCTAAAAATTTTGGAACCTTCCCAGGCGGTGGAAAATTGCCTAAATAAGGAAGGCTATAGTGTTGTCTTAGGCAATTCAGGATAGTTCTGGGTAATAGATCTGGGTATTGATTCAAGGCTTTGTCCTACAGAATATTGTAAGGGAATGCCCATGTGGCTTTGCATATTGTAATTCTGAAAGTTTCTAATTCCACATTTGTGGAGATAATAAGAAGCCAATTTTCTGTTCTTGCATATTGTTTTTGTTGTTTCTTCGTTTCTATTATGTGTTTGTGGTATTAAGGGGAGCACCCTTCATCAAGTATGATAAAAATAATGACTTTGAACTACATGCTTATACTGATTCCAATTGGGAAGGGGACATTGATGAAAAAAAGAGTACTAGTGGAGGTGCATTTTTCCTTGGAAAAAGGTTGATTTCATGGTTAAGTATTAAGTTTTATGTTCCTTAAATTACTTTTTTGGTTTTCCTCTCTAAGTTATTCCTTTTCCTTTTAAATTTTAGCCTCATTCTTCTAGTGTTGGGATTTTGGGAACGAAGTAGGGGAAACCAATGTGCAACTATCACCAAGTTGCCATATAAATAGAAAAAGTGGCAATAAAGCCTGTAACCTGGCAACAAGCTGAACACAACCATCATCAGAGGCTTGCAAGCCCCTAGTGCTTAATGCCTTTGCATCTACAATCTAGTGACCAAGAGAAACATTACTTTTCTCTTAATCACCAACTATTAAATTCAATTTTACCTTCTCCCTGCGAGTTAGCGACAACTCCTTTCAGACCGTCACTCACCAAGTCAATAATTGTTTCCTCATAGCCATGTTACCTATGCGAGTTGGTGATAACATTTTACTAACCACCACTCACCAGGCCATTGACTATTTCTTCATAACTATTTTACCTCTATCAGTTGGTGATAATATTTTCCTAACCACCAATCACCAAGTCACTGACTATTTCATCATAACCATTTTACCTCTACAATTTGGTGCTAACATTTTCCTAGCTGCCACTCACCAAGTTGATAACTTTTTTCTCTTCACTATTTCATCTCTAAATGTTGGCCATAGCTTCTTCCTAATCACCACTTGCCAAATCTCCAACTCCTAATGTTAAGTATTCTTTATCTCTGTGAGTTAGCAATTTAGACTTTCACTTAGTTTTTTTTTAAATACTGAAATCAAAAGATTATTATGACATTTGAAATTCACAGTTAGAACCTTTCCATTATATGATTATCTTAACTTCTTCTTGAATGTGGTTCTTCCCTCTAAATTTTTTCTTGCATCAGACTATTATAAAAGCACCTTCTCTGCTTCTTTTCTGAAACCCGACACCTCTTGCTCCATTTTTTAAAAGTTTCATTGAAGAGATTATGGTGGAAAATAACTTTTCTTAGGGATTTTGGATTTTCAGAGATCATCGTCAAGAGGTGAAAAACCCAATAGCCTCCTTCCTTTGATCATTAGACTTCGTGTCTCTTCTCTTCTCTTTCTAAAAAATAAATTGACAAATCTCTTATTTTCAAAATAACATTTTATTTGGTCTAATCTTTTTCCTTTCGGGAATTGCACTAACATCCCATGCAACCTGACCAACAAAATACCTTAAGTACTCTTCTGATTTGTTTAGGATGTAGCTTGTCTTTTGGTATTTTCGTCATGTCATTGATATTTTGATCATAATTTGTAGTTGGGGCTTGTGATTTCTAAAATCATATCTTAGTGTAATAAGATGAATTTTGATATAATTATTTATATGGGAGGATAATATTTGTAGACTCTAATGCAATGTATTAAATAAAAAAAATTGGTATATTTTGGTGTGCTTTGTCTTGTAGAATTTGGGCATGACAAAGGTGGACTAAATGCAACTAGATTCTAAAGATCAATACCCTCAAGTTCACAAAAGTCTCTAAGTCTTGAGCTCACATATACTCTTTCATTGTCTATATGAAGAACCCTGATGGATTTACTTGATTTCTTATCAACATGAATCTTTAAGGTTAGAAACATATTAGACGCTTCATTCTCATGACCAAGAAAGTAGACCCATGTGTCATGGGAAAAGTCATCAATGAAAGTGAGGATATAGTGATCCTTATTGATTGATGTCACTGAAAAGGGGCCTGCTAGAACACTATGAACCAACTCATGAACAATTAATTCTCTACAAGACTTCCCTTTTTCAAACTTCTCTTTATGATACATATCCATTGACCAAGTTGACATTCACCCTTAGAAAAGTTGATTGTAGGTAGAACTTTGACCATATGTTTTCAGCTAAGATTTTGAAGATAGAAGAAATCAAGATGTCCAAACCTCTCATGCCATAATTTACTTTGTGATTGAGTATGACTCAACAAGCCATGTGAAGGATACTTAGGCATAAAGTGGGAGAAATAATAAAGCCTTATGTCATGATTAGCCTTACCCACTGCAAATAATGAACAATTAATTCTCTACAAGACTTCCCTTTTTCAAACTTCTCTTTATGATACATATCCATTGACCAAGTTGACATTCACCCTTAGAAAAGTTGATTGTAGGTAGAACTTTGACCATATGTTTTCAGCTAAGATTTTGAAGATAGAAGAAATCAAGATGTCCAAACCTCTCATGCCATAATTTACTTTGTGATTGAGTATGACTCAACAAGCCATGTGAAGGATACTTAGGCATAAAGTGGGAGAAATAATAAAGCCTTATGTCATGATTAGCCTTACCCACTGCAAATAATGATTCATCCTTAATATTTTGAACCATGACTGAATTAAGAATGAACTCAACTTTATTTCCACCTCCATAGTGAGTGATTTGGTAAATTGAAAGGAGATTGGTGCTAGGGTTAGGAATATAGAGAAAATATTTGAACTCTTCATTTTCCATCTCAACTGGTCCTTTCCTTTCAACTTCCACTTTTGTATCATTCCCTACAACTTTGTGAGGTACCTTAGATGGATCCAATGAAGAAAATTTCCCCTTTGAAGCAACCATATGATGTGTGGCACCGGAATCAATAATACATTCCTCTAAAGAACTTGAAATGTCCATAAGTGCTTGCCATTTTCCCTTTGAAATAGATGGAGATGAATCTTTGGAAAATTTTGAGACATTGATTTTGTTCTTCTTGAGTAAGTTTTCAAACTCATCAATTCTCTTAGTCTTACAATGATGCTCATCATAATTTGGGTTTTTTTGCAATATGCACAAAATAGTTTATCCGTCTTGTTGTTGTTTCCCTTCTTGTTGAAAGAAGAATTTCCTTGTTGTGAGGTGGAGGATTGTTGTGTTATGGATTATAATTTTGGCTTCCACTTCTTTTTTTTGTTGTTGAAACTTTTCCTACCTTGATTTAATTGGTTCTCATTATTAGCCACCAATGCTATAGACTTTGAAGACTTCATAATACCCATATCCAACAACTTTGATTGTCCCAAAAACAAAAATTTTGCAAATGCACCAAATGAAGTCTTAGTGAAGGAACTTCCCATGGTTAAATTGTGAGTATTGTAACTTGAGACAAAAGTTTCATATTTTGAAGGTAGTCAAGCTTAAAGATGAGATGAATCAACTTATCATCCCTCATGGGATTGCCACAATCCTTAAGTAGTGCTCTCAATGCATTGGATTTGTTGACATAGTCATGAATTGTGTGAAAATTCCTAGGATCCAAGAGAAGTAGATCATCCTCAATTGAGAACCCATTTTCCTTGTCCACTTTACCATACAAATCTTCAAGTTTATCCCAAGCACCCTTGGCATCCTCAAATCCTGAAATGTGGAAGAAGACATCTTCATGAGAACAACTCCTTATAATTCCTAAATCCATATTGTCTTCAATTCGCCAATCCATTTTTACATTATCATCTACAATAGGACCAATAGGCTCTTTAATTGTGCCATTTACATAAATATTTAAACCCTTTTCAATTAGTTTACTCCATACTTTATCTTTCCATGTAGCATAGTTATGTGAAGTTAGCAATGGACATCTAAGTGAAACCATGATTTAGAACTAAAAGAGAACAAGAGAGATAGAGACACAAGAATACAAGACACCCCCTAGTATCACTAAATTAAAAAAATGATCTTTTTGGCACTTTATATATAGTGCGAGTACAATTGCCACTTGCCAAAATGGGCCAAAGTGGACTTTTGATTTTTATGTTTACAACCACCTCAATGAGGCCAAAAGAGACTAAAATCAATATTGCTCAGGATCAAAACAAGATCCAAGCATTACAATGATCATACAAGGACAAAAAAGGAGCTAGATGTGAAAGTGATATTTTTTCCCAAATAATGCTACAATCTGATAATAAATATGGAAAGTACTCAAAAAATTATACACTATCAAAAAGCACGGCACATGAAAATGTGTCTATATGAGCTCGAACAAAGCCTCTAAAGTTGTGAAAATAGGGATCATATAGGTAAAATTACCAAAATATGCAATTTATTTCAAATCCATGCATAGAAACTAGAAAATAATACCACCACTAAAAAGTTAAGGAAATTTTGGCCAAAAAAAATTGCACTCAATTTGGAGCCCAGATGACCAAGTTATGGCCTCTTGAAGTTGGACAAAAAAATTGAAACTCCAAATGGTGAGAGCTACTAAATTTGAAAATGTGATGAGGTAATAAAAACATGAGCCTAAATTTGATGGTTAAACAACTATAAAAACATGCAAAAAGACTCATAAATGATGGTTCTATGGTTGAAAAATTTAACATAGCTAAATGAATATGTAATCTTGAGCTTAAAATTGATGATTAAATGACCATTAAAGGAAAAAGAAAAAAACACCCACGGATGTTCGTATGGGTATCAAATTAAAATATATTAATGCTAATGTAGGCAGTTGTTTTTTATAAATAGAGCTTACTACTGACATAGTAGATGTATTGGCATGGTTGATTAGGAAATGACAGTGTTAGCACCTGAGTTAGTAATCCAGATCCAATTTGGACAAACTTTTCAACTAGCTGATGTTGGGAAACGTCATTGAGTTTGGACATGCATAGGGCTCGAAAGAGAAAAAGATTCCTTTGGATTCATTATTGAATGTAGGAAATGTGTATTGGGTTGGAGGTGACAAGCTTGTTGAGTTAAAAACTTAGCTCGACCTTTTTAATGTTTCCTCTATGAGTTGGACAATGTTGGAAACATAGGGAGCTAACCCAACAATAGTCAGCTTGACGATGATGATGTGTGTGATAGGGAGGTCAGATGTAGTGCTTATCTAACTGAGCTCATCTATTTGATTCTAGGTTTGATCGAGCTCAGTTCAGATGTGAGATCAAAGTAGAGTTGAATTTGGTGTCGGGTGGAGATCCGGTTAGGCTCTAATAAGAAGTCAGCGAGTTGAAGGAGTCAAGAATTGGATCTCCAAATTCTTGATGTCTCTTCTTGGTATACGATATGGCTTAGTTCAACAAAAATAGGGACAATTTTTCCATGTTGAGAGGCAAACTTGAAGCTCGCCCAAGTCTGCACAATAAACCCACATGCACAACAATATTGAATACAACTATTTTATATGCAATGTATTGTACTTGTAAAGTAAAGATGAGATCATTGATGTGGAGGAAGAGGTTGGGCCATGGTCTTCTCTACCAAAATTTTGTCTACAGGTCTATAATGTTGACCATAGGGTAAAAGTACAAAGTTGTGTCACACTTTTATAAAGGAAATGGTCAACAACACATAAAATTTTGAACTTTAATGACATAAAAATGGCATTTATGTTCAGAATTTGGAGATGATTTAAACTAATGAAATGTGTAAAAGTGGAGGAAGTTTATGCCTATAATTTTTTTTAAAAAATTGAACAAGAATTCACATAGTTTTTAAATTTTTGAAGTCCATTTTTTACTTGTTGAAAAATGAGGGTCTTGTTCCCACCAAAAAAGTATATGCAAATAATCTTTTTTTCCTCTGATTTCAAAATATGTTATAGATAAAATGTATAGCTAGTGTGGAAAAGAAGAAAAAATAGTTTTTAATGTATATTTTCTCCTTTATAACTACTCAAAGTGGAACATACCTAAAATTGATAGTTTTCATCTCCCACCAAATTTCCCCTTCCAAATCTACACCATTCAGAAAAAAAATTACACATTCTTGAAGAGAACTCTCTCCTCTAGTGTTAAATATAAAATTTCAATTATTTTGATAAGATTTACTATTTTTTTCTATTTTTGAAGAAACTTGTTCTCAAATGTTAAAATACCTACTTACAGTATTTTGAAATTATAATATATTACATCTAATTAAAATACTATTAAAATTATATGATGATAATCTTGACTCTATGCTCTAAAAAAGGGTATTTTTATATTTGTAAGAAAATATTGTTAAAAAGAGTAGGAGTTATTGAAACATCACTTTTCTGAAATAATTTTATTTCTTTAGTAATTGGTATAAAACATGCATGTCATGCCCTGCCAGGGAACCCAAAAGGACAAGACAAAAAACAAGAGAAAAAGAACATTTTTTTTCCTTTTAAATTCCTTAAGTTAACTAGGTATTAAAGTCCTAACAGGTTCCCTTACAAGATTATTCCTTTAAAATAATTTTTCATAGTGCATTAAGATTTAACATAAACTAAAGATAGAAATTCCTCTGATCCATTTAACCACATAAGAGAAATTAGAGAGAGAGACAAGTGTACTAAAACAAACATTTCTTTCTTTTTCAATGTGAAATAACATTAACACATTTAAATTCATATTCTTTCAACAATTACACTTTCCATTTCCTAAACCATCACTTTCTTCCAACAACAATAATACATATTGATTTTCATTCCCATAATTTTCCTAGATATACCCTTCCCAATTACATGAATGCTTACAATATACATTCTATAATACAAAGCCTTATATGATTACATGAATACAATAACAATTTACAATATTTTTACAATTTTCTTTCCGAGATACAACATTAAAAATAGTGAGAAATGTCTTCAACAGCTTTAGATGCTCCATGAATAGAACAAACATGAACAATACCTCGAAAAGAATCACCACCCAACCATGTGGATCCACAAAGGTCCACTCTCCCATGCTAGGAGATAGAACCATTGTTCACACAGGGAAACTAGGCAGTCTAAGGTTGAGGGAAAACCACCAAAACCAGAAACAAGAAGAAACAAAGCAACATAAAACAAAAGACCAAGAGTGGAGTTTTCTAGGATGCTAAATAGGTGAGTGTCATCGCATAGTCCTATATGTTGGGATCCTTCCTAGCATTCATGTACCCTGGCACCCTCATACGGCCTGCCCTAGTAGCTACAATGACCTCAGTACTCCAACAGGACCTATGTGGGCTATTATCCATATTTATCTTTTTAAAAGTTTATTAAATCCCTTACCCATTCCCAACCAATTATGAATTATATTAAGTTTTATTTTCCAAACTCACCCAAAGGTTATCCTTCTAGCCTCCTTGGTCAGATCCTATAGTGAGCCACTCACATAGGGCACCTAGGAACCTTACTCAACCAATAGGCTATCTAGGGTTTATAACTTCTCACATACTGTAGACTATGATTTTGAACCTGTTACCTGTCTTGAAAGGCTGAAACATTCAAACATTAGACTAATCTAACATATTCATGAACTAAAAAAATAGCATAAGACATGAAAACAAAACCAAAGCCACCTCAAGATTGTTGCTAAAAAAACAAGTGCTATAGAGCAAATGTTTGATTCGCTTCAATTAGAGGGATGTGGGTGTGCTCTCTAAGCACTTGGAGCATATTCTAATGCATACTAAGATTGATTTTAGACCAAATATAGGTGTGATATGATGCTATATGCTATGCAAAACAATAAAAGAAACTATGTTAATCCATTATTGCTAAGCTATGATGTTCTTTAAGAAAGCTTGAAGATGATAAAAAGAAACTAACAATTAGTATTGCTTATGCTAAGTCTAGAGCTAAATGGACATGATAACAATGCATAAAATGAAAGGTGAATGGATATTTTGCTCTTGAAAATGAGGACTATTTATAGACTTTTGGGAGGATGAATGAGTGGCTAGGATCAAAATCCTTAAGAGAGGCCTAGATTCATTCAAAGGGGAGCACATGGATTGTGCTAGTTCAAGGCCACCTCCTTGTGACAAGTGTCACAAGGGCATTGGGTTGAAAGATGGGAGGAATGTGCACAATTTGGGAAATGTGCCTAAGGTCAAAGGGTGTAAGAAAGGGGTGAGGGGCTTCTTAAATGCATCATAAATGCATGTAAGAGGGATAAGGAGGCTTTAAATGCACTTAATGCATGTAAGAGAAGCCTCTAGAAGTTTGTTGACTTTGGGTCAAGCTTAGGAGTTGGCTAACCTTGTTTAGGGAATGTGACAAGGTTAGGGGGAGGATTAGGATTAGGATTAGGGGATTTTAGGATTAGGATGGGTGAAGAGGTTGGGTTGAGAAGTTTCTAGAAGAGTCTAGAGTTCTCCTTGGTTTTATGGAATAAAAGTTTATTCATTCCAAAAGCTTAAGTTTGGGAAAATTTATTGAAATATTTTCAATAAATATGAAAATTAAATATTTAATCTTAATTAAATATTTTGAGTTGAGATTAGGGTTAGAAAAGGTGGGATTAGCCTTTTAATCGAAATTAAGAAGGGATTAGAAGATTTTGGAAGAGGTTAGTGGTTTTAGGAAAAAAGGCTAACTTTTGGTAAAAAAATAAATTAATTATTTTTTGGGGGATTTTTGGTCAATTTATTAATTAAAATAATTAATAAATAGGGGATTAATGTTTAAATAAGATTTAAACATTTTTGGGAGGGATTTCTTAATTAAATATTTTTAATTAAGATAAAGGGATTTAATGACATAAAAATAAATTAATTAATTAAATAAATAATTAATTAATAAATGATGATGTCATCAGGGATTTTTCAAAAAATAAAAATAATTTATTTTCTAAAGGATTTTTAGGTGTCTACATTTTGCCCCTCTTTGATGCGATGTCGCAAGTGGCATGGCGTCAAAGACAAGAAAATAAGATGCCCAAGGCTAGAATTTAGAGGAATAAGGGATTGTGCCCCCTCGAGAAAATAACGCAAGGAGCAAACATTGTGAAATTTTCTCGAAAGGAAACAGAGAAGGAAGGACCTAGGAAGAAGGGGAGATAAATAACCAAGCTTCCAAGAGCAAAGATGAGTGAATGCAAGATGAGATGGAATGCAAAATGCAGGATGCAGCTACATGAGGATGCAAGAGTAATCTATATGATGCAGGATGCAGGGGAGATGGGGAAGCTCCAAGTGCAAATGTGGAGAGCACAACCTAGTTTAATATAGCAATGCTAGAGACCTGCCAAGGATACTGGGATCACGAGGCCTTGTCACCAGTGTTGCATAGGACTGACGTGAAAAAGACATGCAGGGGTGCCCCAGCATCGCACATGAAACCCGAAGGAGGCATGGTGGAAATGATGCTGAAGAAACCACAAACACACGACTGACTCACAGGTAGAAGCAAAAGATCAAAAGACCTTGCCCCAGATTATCCTCATTCGCAGCACACCATGATATAAAGGATCGTGGTGACGTTGAGTAGAGAACAATGGGAGGCTGTAAAAGATTAACAAGACCCAAAGGACAAAATCCAAGGTCAAAATGAAAACTCCAAAAAGACATCCTTTGCCAAGGAGAGAGATTTGATTTGATTGATGGTGGGAAGATTGGTCGGACAGGAGGAACGATATATCCTCAAGGACCAGGATGGAAGATTAGGTCAGACAGGAGGAACGATATATCCTCAAGGACCCATGGGTTGGTGAGAGAATAAGTGTAGTTGTTCGCTGGCAAAAGCTGAAGTTCAAGGAATAATCAGGATGAGCAAGGATAAGTCGACAATTGATGTTGCTGAAGCACAAGGCCCGAGTGGGACTAAAAGTTTTCTGAGGCTGGGGATGGGACAAGATATTTGATCAAATGATGCTGCAGGACGGACAAAGGTTATGTACAACAAGGAGGAACGATATGCACAAGCGATATGTACAAAAGCTCAGGATTGGGGATAGGAAGATCACACTCGGCGGGACTCTCACTAGGACGGAGACAAGAAGGATATTTACAGAAAGGATTGCGCTGTATAGGAAAGGGATAAGGATATGGTACAAGATATGGTACAAAGCTTTGGAATAGGATATGGATTGCAGATGGGTTGGAGGAAGATGGAAGCCAAATGCTTGGAGGATAGGGGAGATGGAACTGCTGGGAGATCTGTTATGGATGGAGGATGAGGACGGTAGCTGAAAGGACAACTGAATAGATAAAAAGCCCAGTTTACTATGTTGGCGCCTATTTACCAGGTTTTCACCAACATACTTGTCCAAGGCGCTTGAATTGCCAAGTTTTCACCGTTTGGACGATCATTTTCTCTTTCTCTTTTCTTTTTTGCTTTTTTTGCTTTTTTTGAATGTTTTTGGATTTTTCTGATATATGCAGGATCAGGTTCAGGCATAGAACCTCTTCAGATGGATGATGTTGATAGGATCAATCAAGGGCTCACCTTCTGGTGTTGATAGCTGATAGGCTCCCGAGCCGAAGGATGCGGTGACAACATAGGGGCCCAACCAAGTAGGCTCAAACTTGCCTTTCTTTTCTCTATTTGCTAGGACCTTCTGATT
The DNA here is from genome assembly GCA_027943335.1 of Chamaecyparis obtusa. Taxonomy (NCBI): domain Eukaryota; kingdom Viridiplantae; phylum Streptophyta; class Pinopsida; order Cupressales; family Cupressaceae; genus Chamaecyparis; species Chamaecyparis obtusa. Next base: position 2,186,499 of record BSBK01002596.1, on the reverse strand, counting down.
TTCTTTAAGGACCATGTCACTGACCTGGAATTGTCTAGGATGGACCTTTTTGTTATAACTCCTTTTGAGTCAATTCTGGTATGCAACCAGGTGATCGTAGGCTTGCTGTCTCTTTTCATCTAGCAGATCTAGCTGTGTGAGCCGGGCCACACGATAGTCTTCATCAGTTGTATAGTTCTTCATGGAGACGCGCAAGGATGGGAGCTCAACCTCGATCGGTAGAACGGCTTCAGCACCATATACAAGAGAGTATGGGGTGGTTCCTGTGGGAGTACGATAAGAAGTGCGGTAGGCCCAAAGGGCAGGATTGATTTGGAGGTGCCAGTCACGACTAGAATCATTGACAACCTTCTTGAGGATTTTCAAGATAGTTTTGTTAGTTGCCTCAGCTTGGCCATTTCCTTGAGGGAAATATGGACTGGAGAAATGGTGATGGATGTGGAGTCTGGCACATAGATCATCCACATGCTAGTTTTCAAAAGGTGTGCCATGGTCTGTGAAAATGGTAGATGGTATGCCGAAGCGGCAAATGATATGGTAGAGGATGAACTTGGATATTTGGATGCCAGTAGTAAGGGTGAGCGGAATCGCTTCAACCCATTTGGTAAAATACTCTGTGGCTGTTATGATATACTTGTGTCCATCCGAAGAGAGGGGGGTGATCAAGCCAACGAGGTCGAGGCCCCAACATGAAAAAGGCCATGGTGGTGCAATAGGCTGTAGATCTTATGCTGGTGCATGTATCAAATTGGCATGCTGTTGACATGGGAGACATTTCTTGACAAAATCACATGCATCATGTTCCATTGTTGGCCAATAATATCCAACTCTAAGCAGCTGCTTTGCTAGAACCATGCCACTCGTGTGGGCACCGCAAATTCCAGCGTGAACTTCTTGTAAGGCCAGGACGGCCTCATTTGAATCTAAACATCTAGATAGGACATTGTGATACCCACGACGATATAGGGTGTTGGCTACAAGAGTGTAGCAGGAAGCTCTGCGAATAAGGTTTTGGCGTTGGTTATTGGTGAGATGGGGAGATATGATACCATTTTTTAGATATGCATGGATGTCGTGGTACCATGGGGATTGGGGACCAACCAAGACACATACCATTTCTGCATCAGTGTTCTCATAAGCTGGCGTATGTAGCTGCTCGACTAGGAATTCATATTGTGATGCGTCGCGTGGGATTTCTAACAAGGATCCAATGGTTGCCATTGCGTCCGCTGCTTTGTTCTGAAGTCTTGGGATCTGTGTGAACTGTAGATGTAGGAAATGCTCTTGCAGTTTGTCCACCAGCTCTTTGTAAGGTAGCAACTTGTCATCCTTTGTTTGATATTCATCTAGGACTTGTTTGATAATCAGCTGTGAATCTCCAAATACTTGTAATTCTATGATATTCCACTGAATGGCTGTTCTGAGACCTAAGATGAGTGCCTCATATTCTGCAATGTTGTTGGTACATGGGAATCCCAATTTGAATGATTTTGGGATGTAGTCACCTTGAGGTGTGACGAATAGGATTCCTGCCCCTGATCCATGTGATGTGTAGGAGCCATCAAAGTATAGTTTCCACATGGGCTGCTCTTCAATCATGCATAAGTGTTCATCAGGGAATTCCATGATTAGTGGATAGGCATCCACCAGTGGTGCTTCTGCTAGTTGATCGGCAATGACTTTCCCTTTGATTGCTTTGCGATCAATATACTGGATGTCAAACTCACTGAGTATCATGACCCATTTTGCCATACGGCCTGTGAGAGTTGTCTTTGATAGTAGATATTTGAGGGGGTCCACCTTTGAAATGAGCTTGATTGTGTGACTGAGCATGTAATGTCTAAGCTTTTGAGTGGTAAAGACCACTGCAAGGCATGCTTTTTCCATAGGTGAATAATTAAGCTCATATCCGACAAGAGTGCGACTGATGTAATAGATGGCTCTCTCCTTGTTGTCATCATCATGCTGAGCTAAGAGTGCCCCCAGTGCCGTAGTGGTTGCCGAGATGTAGAGTATGAGAGGGCATCCTGGAATTGGTGGTACTAGGATTGGAGAATTGGCAAGATACTCCTTGATCTTATCAAAGCTTCTTTGACATATGGGATCCCATTTGAAGCTTGTGTCTTTGCATAGGAGATGCGTAAAAGGTTGGCACTTGTCTGCTAACTGAGAAATGAACCGACGCACTGATTGAAGCTTTCCTTGTAGGCTTCTGAGCTGTTTGAGTGTTCTTGGTGGAGGCATCTCTGTTATTGCTTTGACCTTCTTGGGGTCTATCTCTATGCCTCGTCGCGATACTATGAAACCTAGGAGCTTTCCAGATGTAACACCAAAGACACATTTCTTTGGATTAAGCTTTAAGCCATAATGATTCAGACGATCAAACACACGCTCTAAGATGTTGAGGTGTTCATCCCTTGTTTTGGATTTTGCAAGGATATCATCCACATAGTCTTCAAGGATCTTGTGGATCATGTCATGGAAGATCGCTGTCATTGCTCGCTGATATGTTGCTCCTGCATTCTTTAGCCCAAAGGGCATCATATTGTAGCTGAAGGTACCCCATGGGGTTGTGAATGCTGTTTTATGTTGATCTGCTTCTGCTATATGAATCTGGTTGTAACCGGAAAAGCCATCCATGAGTGATAGCATTTCGTGACCCGCTGTGAGGTCTACAAGCATGTCTATGTTTGGCAATGGGAAATCATCCTTAGGGCATGCCTTGTTCAAGTCCCTGAAATCAGTACAGATTCTGATGTCGCCAGAAGGCTTTGTGACTGGCACCATGTTAGAGATCCATTCTGAGTAGTCAATTGCTCTGATGATTTTTGCTTGAAGGAGCTTCTCAAGCTCTGCTTTGACGAGCAATGCTACCTTTGGATGCATTTTCCTTAGCTTCTGCTTCACTAGCTTGACATTAGGATCCACTGCTAGATGATGAATGACAAGATTAGGATCAAGCCTAGGCATGTGGGCGTATGACCATGCAAAGTTGATAACTGATTCTTTGAGCAAGGCACTGAGAGCGATTTCTTCTCCTTCTGTTAGGTTGACTGCAATGTAGGTGATCCTTGGACATTCTTCTGTTCCCAAGTTGATTGGCTTGGTCTCCTCTATGATGATTGGCGACTGCTCTGGTCTATAATCTTGGATAGGGGGAAGAGGCAAGGCTTCATCTTCTAGCGCCTGAATTGCCAGGTTTTCACTAGAAGATACGCCCTTTATTTTTACTATTTTGGAATCAGAATGTGCCCCAAGGGGGTTTTCACATAAAGACTCATGATGTTCTTTTGCTATTTCATTTTTGCGACTAAAGCTTGCCTCTTCCCCAAAATATCCTTCTGGGTGAAGCCGATAGACAGAGGTTGATGTTGAATCCTGATTGCTTGCTGGACCTGATGCCCCCATGAATTCTAGGAGTGCTTGTGCACTTTGGAACTCGTCGATGTGTGCGATGCTTGGTTGGTCCCAATCTATGAGGTCAGGGTTTGTGAGGGGAAGATCTATGAGGTTAATGGAGAGTTGTTGGAGGACAGAAGTCCCCAGGAGGGTGTCGTCGGCAAAGATATCATCATAGGATCGGATGTCTTTCTCTTCGGGGATGTCTTTGATTTCCACGAGGTCATCCCGGCTATTCGAAAAGTTCACGTTGGTCATGTTAGTGCCCGCAGTTGTGGTATTGGGCTCTTGTTCAAGCAGGCGAGAGGTATTAAAGCCAAGTCCTTGCTGTTCTGGATTTTGGGATGGTATGATAGGAAACAAATTTCTGTCCTCTTGTGGTCCTAGACCACCACCTTGATAGTTATAGTGTTCTGTGACATTTTTGAAGGGGATTGGATATTTCTCTTTGAAGTACTCAAGAAGTTGTGTGTCACGTGATGGGGGATCTTTGTATAACCATTTGTTAATATCTGGATCCATTTCTTTGCTGTTGATGGTACCATGAGACTCAAAAGTCATATTTCCTATCTGCTTGAGCTTATGATGTTCCTTAACATACTTGTTTTGACAACTTGGGCACCCTTGAGTATGTGGATCACGTGGAAGAGCTCCTACAGAAAATGCATCACTGAGGCTGTATTCGCCACAACCCTGGTTGTTGATCTTGATGGATGATAAGGTGGAAGAAAGGATGGTCTCTGGATCGCGATGGGATCGGGATGAGCTAGCAATAGAAGTACCAATATCGGTTCCAGGACAATGAGTAGAATGAGGGAAAGATGCTTCCATCGCAAGGCAGTATGCAAAGGGGTTAGGGTCAGCGTGGATGGTAACCTCAGTGCCTTGATGTGGAAACTTGATGCACTGATGGTAAGTAGATGGTACGGCCTTAATGGAATGGATCCATGGACGACCAAGGAGGATATTAAACGGTAGGTCAAGATCAACAACGTGGCAGAGAGTATCTTGCGTTGCTGGGCCTAGCTAGATAGGCAAAGTTATAGTACCTTCAGAGGTACGCTCCAAGTTATCATATGCTTTGATAGTGATTTGCTCATGTTGTATGTTGGCCTCCGTGAACCCGATCTTCTTGATGAATTTTAATGTGCACAAGTTGAGGGCTGAGCCATTATCCACTAGAACTCATTTGATGGCGAAATCTCTGACCATGACAGCAATGCGGAGAGGGAGAGTATGGTCAGGAGCGACATCTGGTATATCAGATTCTTTGAAGGATAAGGCACATGCTGCAGATAGGTGTCCCACAAGAGTTTCAAACTGAGTTGTGTTAATGTCCGTGGGGACATGACCTTCTTTTAGAGCTTTGTCCAGGATCTCCTGATGGATGGGTGATGTGCGGAGCAAATCCAAGATAGATATTTGGGCTGGCATGTTCCCAAGATGCTCTATGATATTGTATTATGCTCTTGGTGCATTATGTTGTGTTGCGCGTGCATTTGATGCTGGCCTGGTGTTAGACTGTGCTGTGGATGTAGTAGATGTTGGCCTTGGAGGAGCAGCTGCTCTCGGAGGAGCACCGGCAACAGTTATCCTACCACTGCGGGTAGTTGCAGCACATTGTCGATTCGGCCCTCTGACGTGGATGGTATTGATGGTGGGCTCATCTTGGATGGGCTCAACTTGAGTTATGCATCCGACATACTTGTCATAGTTGATGCAGGCCGCTGTGTGATCTTCTTGCTTGCCTTTGCCATGATTTTGGGGCTGATTGGCGTTAGCTTGATTCTTCCCGGCATCGTGTTGAGGGAACACATTTTGATATATTTGCAAACCGGCATTGGGTGAAGCTTGAGTTGGTGCATCGACCTGGATTTCCTTGCGATCGATGAGATCCTGGATGTAGTGCTTAAGTCGCATGCACTTCAATGTTGTGTGCCCCTTCACACGATGGTAATCACAGTATTCATGTTCTTTATACCAATCAGACTTTGGTGCGTTGTCATCCTTCTGTGGGATGGGCGGATATGTGATCATATTTGCCTTGGCTAGCCGATAAAAGATCTGATCCAGAGGCTCACCCAAAGGTGTGAAAGTCCTCTTTGGATTGTTCTGATTATTGGGTTTGTTCTGCCTTGGGGCAATGTTAACTACGTTAACAGGATTGCCTTGACGTGCTGGCTGCTGCTGTTGGTATTGCTACTGATACTGTTGCACAGGCGGTTGATGAGCTTGAGGAGGCTGTTGATAAATAGGTGCTTGATATGCGGGAGCTGGTGGTTGCTGATAGATGGGTGCTTGTGGCGGTTGGTATGTTTGAGCTGGTGTAGGACTAGCCACAACGAATTGTACATTCTTAGTGTCAGTGGCTCCATCCGTAACAACATTCTTGTTACGATTCCAGTAACGGGATTTATCATTGTTGGGTTTGTTTTTGGAATCATCCTTGAAGTGACGAATAGTGCCTTCGTCTAGGAGAGCTTTCTCGATGCCTATGCCTTTCCTCTTGATGTCTTGGTATGTCTGGAGACAGTTCATTCGCATGTGATGGGATAGCTTTGGATGTAGGTTATCAATGAAGATCTTTGTTAGATGCTTCTCTGGCGGCTGATATGATAACCTGGTTGTAAGATTCTGCCATCTTTGCAAGTATTCTGCAAGGCTTTCTCCATCTTTCTGCTTTGAGTTGCATAGGTCTAGCAAGGACAACTCATTCTCCACATTATGGGCATAGTGTGTGATGAACTTCTCAGAGAGTTCAGCAAAGGTGTTTATTGTCCCATGTGGTATTTTGTAAAACCACTCAATAGCAGTTCCTCCCAAGCTCTTGGGAAACAGGCGCAGGAGATAGTTATCACTATAAGCCACTTCTTGGCACGCCATGTAAAACTCTTTGATATGGTTTACTGGATCTCCTTTCCCTCGATACTTGTCGAACTTAGGCATCTCAAAATGCTTGGGGAAAGGGATAGTTGCTATGGACCGATCGAAGGGATATGAGCACACCTCTTCGAACTTGTAGGTTTTATTCTCTGTTCCACTTTGTAGCTCTTTTAGAGCATTTTTCATTGCTTCCCACTCAGCATTGAGTGGCGAGGGAACTGGAACCTCTACTTGTGATGGAAGCTGTGGAACTGGATATGGTGCTTGCTGTGGATAAATGGTTTGGAACTGATTTTGGGGCAATGGTTGTTGGGGATATTGCTGGTGTGGCATAGGGGGATATTGATATGGGACCGCTTGATGTTGTTGGGCTACTTGCTGTTGTTGAACTGGCGGTTGTTGTGGGACTGCTTGCTGATAGTGGTCATTTGGAACTTGTTGTTGTAACTGATAGGTGGGAACTTGTTGTTGCTGGGGGATGATAGGGATTTGTTGCTGAGGCTGATAGCAAGGGACTTGCTGTTGTTGAGGAATGATGGTTGTTTGCTGAAAGGGGGCATGTGGCTGCTGTGGGGGAGGATGTTGGAACAATGTTGCTTGTGGGTATGATGGTGGTAGTTGCTGAGGTTGGCTTTGGGTTTGACCGATATAAGCTGGGTGCAGGCCTGCGTTACTTAAAGGTGGAACAGATGTGGGAAAGCTAGAAGCAAAGGGTGATGGGGTAAGATAGCTGGGGAAAGTTGGTTGTTGAGGTGGTGGAACTTGCTGGAAGGTATTTGGGATTTGGGATGAATAGCTTGAAGCCAGCGGTGTTTGGGGTAGTTGCTGCTGTGCTGTTTGGGCGAAGGCGGTTTGTTGACTTGCAACCATAGATGTAGGGGATTGAGATGGGATCCCCCATGCCTTCATTTCTTCTTGTGTAAGGCCCCACTGAGAGCTTGTGTTAGGGTGCACTGTAGCGGATGATGGAATGGTAGGAGCAACGGGAGCTTGAGACATGAATGATGGTTGGGAGAAAGGAGCTTGTTGAGGTTGTGGTTGAGCGGATGCTTGTGAAGAGGAAAATGAAAGAAACACCCAAGAGAAGGATGAGGTTGGAATGGGGAGCGATTACGCTAACCCCAAAGAAGAAGGTATAGGTGCTTGGGGGGTGAAGGGTGACGGTGCTCCTTTGATGGTGAAAGGCGTTGCTTGACTTGTGGATGGCGGTGGTGTAAAAGCTTGTGTGAGAGGTGGAAGTTGACTTTGGGTTAAGTGTTGGATTTGGGCTTGGGCAGCCATAGCAGATGATGAAGCAAAAGGGGTATGAGATGGAGCGGATGGTGCTGCAGCTTGTGTTGCGGGACTGGTGAGGCTTCCTTGCAAGAAAAGGGGAATGGTGGAAAGCTCTTGGGGTGTTTGCATGATAGGATTAGGGAATGGAGAGTATGCTTGTGCTGGAACTTGGATAGTTTTGATGGGGATGCGTGGATAGAGAGATGGTGGGATGGAGGTACTTTCTGGCAGGTAGTGAACAAACGTGCTTTGCTGATGTTGTGGTACAAGGGCATTGGTTGCTGGTGGGCTTTCTGGAGGATTCACAAATGCTTGGTTTGCCAACGGGGATGAAGGGATGTTTGGATCTTCACATGGGTTACTGGCTTGGATCTGGGGATTGTAGGTCATCATGGCGTTAGTGAAAAGGTTGGGATCGGATGAGGTTGTTGGTGGATAAGGATTCATGCTTCTTCTTTTTCGAGATCTGGTCTCAACAGGCATGGAGATGCAAGTGCTAAATGTATGCAAGATGCTTGGCTAAAAGATGTTGATGGATGCAAAGTTGATGAACTTCTAAAGATGATGACTTCTAAGATGCAAATGCAAAGATAGGGATCAAGATGGCGATGATGGAAGCTGGATGGAACTGATATGGATCAAGATGGTGGAGGAAAGATAGGTTGCTGATGGAAAGCTGGTGAAAGATTACTGAGTGGTCAACAAATGAGCTGCTATTTTTTCCAAATGGAGGATCAGAGATATGATGGGGTCAACCTAAGATAGACTGATGATCTTCGGTCAACAAGTTTCTTATCAATACACTCCAATCTCTTGCTCGAGATGATGGCTATGCAAGGACAAGGTTTGATTTCTTTATGACAACACGTTGTGCCAAAAAAGAGGATGATGGTCTCTGATCTTGGATATAGGATAGGAACAACTCAAAAGGTAGAACACTAAGTGTTGGTGGATCTCTGGATTTGGAACAAAGGATGGTGGATCTACTGCAAAGATATGGAAAGCTGATGGGGGGATGCTGGTGGAAAAGGTATCGAAGGTTGAAGGGACAATGCTCTATGCGAATGACAAGGATTGATTCTAGAATGCTGGTAGGAAGATGAATGCATATGCAACTTTATGAGGTTCTGAAATGCAACTAAGGTTTTAATGCTGATGCAAAGGGTGAAACTAGGATGAAACTAAGATGCAAGGCATGTTGGAGACAAGATTTCAAGATCTGAAGATGGAACAAGACATGAACAAGGATTGGCTAATCTTCTGGCTCAAGGTTGACAAAGTGATGGTTAACTCGGAAACGGAAGGCGAACTGTTTGATGCGGGCGTTATGGGCAATGTTCTCAAGTCTAGCTTGAGACTTTTCTTCTGCTTGGGTTGCTTGGATAATGGATTGATAGGTCTTGGCGTTCTTCTTGGCAACTTTTTGCTCTTGATAGGCTTGGGATTTGGGCAACTTTGCTTTAGGATGTTTGTTCTTGCTGGGCATCACTTGGAAAAAGGGCTTCTGATTTTGAGGCAAAGGTTTCCAATGGCAAAAGTTAAAGTCAAAGTAATCTCCGCAAGGGACAAAGCAACCCTGCGAGATACAAACAAAGGCAACTTACTCTGACAAAGCTTTGAAAGTGTATGTTTCAACAAGTGTTTTCACGGAGTCTTTGACTGTCAAGCACTTCAAACAGATCTACCTAAGGAAGGTGAGTATCAAAATCGCTTGCCCACAGCTTGGTATCCCCTAGAAGGGAATACAAATGGTGAGTAATCTTGAGGTGACCCGGTAAACCCCTTGGAATCGGTCCTTGCACAAGGATTTTGATACTTTCGGATGTAGATAGGGTAGCCTCTATTTTATCAGGTTGCTAATGATTCCGTGGTGTCTCCATACCCGGTTATGCTGATCATCCGTGACTCACTTAAGAGCCTTGCCAATTATGCTGGAGGAGAGGAATGTTTACCATCCCCAGTCACGTGTTTGGCACGAACGCCCGACGATTAGGAGATGTAAGTGATTCTTTTGGTATTCACTTATTTGTATACCGGCCGGGGGGGATACCGGTTTGAGTTCGTTCTCCGAGGAGGAAGCGCTTCTCCTTGGACAGGCCTCGCTAAAAGTAGAACAAGTGAACTTGTCCAAGTTCAAATGTTCCACGTTGCTTACTCTAACAAGGATTATGCAAGAATTGAAAAACTCCTACATGCACATCAAGCAGATTTTGTTCATTTTCCCAAATTTGATTAAGTGATGTTTGAACTTTGAAATGAAGACACTCGTGATTAGATTTTGATTTGTTCCTTTCCTCAAAATGTAAATGAATTGAACGTTTGCAAGTTATTTCCTTTTGTGCATTCAAGATTTGATTAGCGAGTTGATTTAAGAACTTTGAAAAAGCTTTGTTTTGTCCCTTAGATCACTCAAGATTGAATTTGGCTTGCTTGCTTTGAAAACTGAAACAGATGAGGGAATAGAGTTGTTTGTTCCTTTTAGTGCATTCAAGATTGAGTTTGATTTTCAAATTGACAATGACACTTAGGACCTAAGTTCTTCCTTTTAGCTTCATTCAAGATTTTGTTTTGAATCATTTGAATGCAGATTTGATGTTCTTTTTATGCCCAAAAAGATATGATCATTCCTACTTTGCATGAATGCATTGTTAAAAATCTTTGATGTTGCAAGGATGCAAATGCCTTGATTAATTTTTTTGTTTTGTTTGTTAGAACAAATTTTGCAAATTTTAGTCCTTAATGCATTCAAGAATGATTTGGGGGTTCATTTTAAGCACTAAAATAAGGTGTGTATGATTTTGCTTCCTTATGGATATTATTATTATTTTTGAAAAAAAAATGGCCATGACCTCCTTGCTAGAAGAAGAAGAAGAAGGAGATGGAATAGAAGAAGAATATAGACAAGAAGAGGAAGAAGAATATAGACAAGAAGAAGAAGAAGGGATCGAAGTGCTCCGTCCACCTATAAGCTTGAAAAATCTGAAAATGGTCTAAAACCCATCAGAATGTTTGCAAAGAACCCGTGAAGTGGGTCCCACCGGGCGTGCCAGAATGTAGACTATGATTTTGAACCTGTTACTTGTCTTGAAAGGCTGAAACATTCAAACATTAGACTAATCTAACATATTCATGAACTAAAAAAATAGCATAAGACATGAAAACAAAACCAAAGCCACCTCAAGATTGTTGCTAAAAAAACAAGTGCTATAGAGCAAATGTTTGATTCGCTTCAATTAGAGGGATGTGGGTGTGCTCTCTAAGCACTTGGAGCATATTCTAATGCATACTAAGATTGATTTTAGACCAAATATAGGTGTGATATGATGCTATATGCTATGCAAAACAATAAAAGAAACTATGTTAATCCATTATTGCTAAGCTATGATGTTCTTTAAGAAAGCTTGAAGATGATAAAAAGAAACTAACAATTAGTATTGCTTATGCTAAGTCTAGAGCTAAATGGACATGATAACAATGCATAAAATGAAAGGTGAATGGATATTTTGCTCTTGGAAATGAGGACTATTTATAGACTTTTGGGAGGATGAATGAGTGGCTAGGATCAAAATCCTTAAGAGAGGCCTAGATTCATTCAAAGGGGAGCACATGGATTGTGCTAGTTCAAGGCCACCTCCTTGTGACAAGTGTCACAAGGGCATTGGGTTGAAAGATGGGAGGAATGTGCACAATTTGGGAAATGTGCCTAAGGTCAAAGGGTGTAAGAAAGGGGTGAGGGGCTTCTTAAATGCATCATAAATGCATGTAAGAGGGATAAGGAGGCTTTAAATGCACTTAATGCATGTAAGAGAAGCCTCTAGAAGTTTGTTGACTTTGGGTCAAGCTTAGGAGTTGGCTAACCTTGTTTAGGGAATGTGACAAGGTTAGGGGGAGGATTAGGATTAGGATTAGGGGATTTTAGGATTAGGATGGGTGAAGAGGTTGGGTTGAGAAGTTTCTAGAAGAGTCTAGAGTTCTCCTTGGTTTTATGGAATAAAAGTTTATTCATTCCAAAAGCTTAAGTTTGGGAAAATTTATTGAAATATTTTCAATAAATATGAAAATTAAATATTTAATCTTAATTAAATATTTTGAGTTGAGATTAGGGTTAGAAAAGGTGGGATTAGCCTTTTAATCGAAATTAAGAAGGGATTAGAAGATTTTGGAAGAGGTTAGTGGTTTTAGGAAAAAAGGCTAACTTTTGGTCAAAAAATAAATTAATTATTTTTTGGGGGATTTTTGGTCAATTTATTAATTAAAATAATTAATAAATAGGGGATTAATGTTTAAATAAGATTTAAACATTTTTGGGAGGGATTTCTTAATTAAATATTTTTAATTAAGATAAAGGGATTTAATGACATAAAAATAAATTAATTAATTAAATAAATAATTAATTAATAAATGATGATGTCATCAGGGATTTTTCAGAAAATAAAAATAATTTATTTTCTAAAGGATTTTTAGGTGTCTACACATACATCTCTCCCTTAGGGTTTCTTTCGGTGTTTCCCTGTGGCCCATACCACCAGGACAAACCCTAACCCTTAAGACAAATGGTGCAATACAATAAAGGTAGAGCTATCATAATGATTCCAAATATAAAACCATAAAGGTAAGTGTAGCGGGAGGTATAACTCCTGGACACACCTACATGATACTATAATCCTTCCAAAAGAAAAATTCAATAAAGTTATAATTAATAAACATCAAAATATACACATAGGACCTAACATCCATATCTATAAATTGTTTAATTATTATATCCAAAAATCAATTTATGATATCCAAAAATAGATTCTTAATTTAACATAAATTAATCTCTACAAAATTTAGGCTTATTACAAACTTAATACACTTAATTTATTATTCATCATTAATTAAATTAAAACTTTAATTACATTCAAACTTAATAAAACTAAACTTAACCTCTTATATTATAATTTTTAATTAATTTCCACATCACTTGGAATAAAATAAAATAATATTAATATTAATAATAATAATAAATGGGCTAAACTTATTATATTCTAATTTAATTAAATTTAAAATTTTAAAATTAAAAATAATTTAAATAAACTTTAATGAAAAAAAATACATTTCTCTTCATTTATTTAAACCCCTTTTCTTTCTTCTAATTTTTTTTATACCTTATGTTACAAAGTAATTTCCACTTTTAACTTATTTCTTTTAATCTTTTATTTATTTATTTATTTTTCTCCTATAATCTCTCCTTATTTTTCTCCTATCTTTCTTCCTTATTATTTTCCTATAATTTCTCCTATGTTTTTGCTAAAAGTTTATAAGATTTTTGCCAAATGATTTATCATATGTATAACAACCCTAAATATAAAATCTAATAATCTCCCCTATTTAATTTAATAAAGAACTTATTAAATACATCTATCAAAATAAAATACTATAAAGCTAAACATGATAATCTTTAAATATTGAAATACTTAGGAACCTTAACATAACATCTAATTTAATACATTTATTATTTCAGCATTACTATAATTGTTTTAATTATTTTTAAATTTACTTATGTCCGTGCATTAAAATTTTAATATGAAAAAAACCTAATAGAGCTAGGTTCCATAATATTTTTAATACTAAAACATTTCTCTCCCAAGATTTAGAATAAATATAGTATTGAAAACTCATGCGCTAACTATAGGTTTTCCAGTTTGTTTTATGTAGATTATTGCTAAGGTTATTATAGTTTTATTTTAAAAATAATAAATCTAACTTGCCATAGATAATTAAATACACATGAAGAGCACCATGACAAATCAAAGAGAGAAGAGATAGACAAACACAAACATGGAGAGTGACAGATATATGAGGCTTTTTTTTTCAGATTCAAAAGCCTACCTAGAGCCTATGATGGAGATTCTTGACACAACACTTTTCCTGAGCCTAGCATTCTCAAAATCATTATGCAACTTCCTAAGAAATCCTTCTCTCCAACCTCCAAAAATCTCCTTGTAATACCTCTCCTATGGTGATACTTAGACTTTTCTAATTTGGACATTTTATTATTATTATGGTCAAGACTATACATTTACATTTATGTTTTGTGGATGATGACATGATGAATATGCTCATTTATGGTTAGTAATTACATGTTTATGAGATTAGAAAATTATCTATTTTTATATGGATCTAACCCAATTATTTGAATCTAACCACTATCATGATGTTTTATGTTTCATGGAGGTGTCTGATGTGTTTTTCATGACTCCAGGATGAAGTCGTAGTTACTCACTTAGTTGAGGTCCACACGATGTATCGATCCTGGTCATCTGCTTGCATATATTTGATTTGTATCTCCATATGTATATATATGTATCTCTTCTTGGTGATGCAGGATTGCAGGTACCGGGTGTCGTCTCCACCTGGCTTCACAGGTCTGAGCGATCCCTCAAAATCCTCGATCGTTGTTGTTGTTACGGAGGTATCACCAGGTCCACAGGAAGAAACTTCACCTTTGATCCTTTTATCCTTAGGTGGGAAGTGTCAAGTCAGTCCCTTGTGTAAATGTCTTATGTGGTTTTGTAATTGATGGAATTGTGGATCTTGTAGCTAGTTCTTGCCTTCGTGATATGTTCAATTCTGTTAGTAGATCATGGATGTAGATTATTGTTCATTTGAGGGTATGATTTAGTAGCGTATCTCATTAGGAGCGATTTTGAGTGCAATTAAATCATGTGGTTTTAATACCCATGATAAGGATTAATTTTATGGTATTTTAATGTCTAAGGAAATATTAATAATAAAAGGTTTTAAATAATAATAGTGGTAAAATTCTAACCTATGTTAGTGGCTACTTAATATATGCATATATATTTTAGAATGGGGATTAAGGTATGAATAAACAATATAGTTTATAATAATGTTATTCTAATGTTTAACATTAATAATAATGTACCTTATTTATGGTATTATTTTATAATACTAATAATGACAAAGAGTCTATAGCAATAAAAATAATAATATGTTTTATAATAATAATATTGTGCTTGTAATAATATTTATAATAATAATAATATATGTACACATAGGCATATGGGTGCACACATATGCATATGCATACATATATTTATATATAATTATTACCATGTAATCATTTATTATATTAATAAATAATTAGATCAATTAGCTGTATGGTAAATAGGATTATCCTATTACCATAGTTAAATAATTTAATAAATTGTTTTAAGATTATAATATTTATTTTAATATCCTTAAATTTAAGGACTTAGATTATAGTTTATTTATTCCTTTACGGGAATGAGTTTTCAAAACCATCTCATTAACGGATGGATAGTTGAGATGGTTGCACCGGTTGGATTACCTGTGCAACCTCCTCCTCCATCCTATTTACAAGAAAGATTTCCTGTGTAAAAGGAGTTGGGGGAAGAGGATTAGTATTATTATTGTAGAAAATTTATCCTGTGAGTTTGGCATTTGGATTGTTACGAGTAGAGGCTGGAAGATTGCGAGCAAAGGGATTCAAAGGAGTGTTGGAAACATTGGAGAGGGTTTGATCTTCCTTCTTCTCCAACTGGTCTTCGCAGGACACCAAGTTGGAATCCATCCTGAGAAGTAGATTTATCTTGTAGAATGAAAGTAAAATCTAGATTTCTGGAAAAGTTTCTATATATTGTGCTATGGTTGCAAAATATATATATATGTTTTATTTTCTATGTATTTGAAATGTGTTTGTGGAAAGTTATTTTTCGAATGTTTGTATGTTCACTGTGGTGAAACCTCCCTGGAAGGGTAGAAGTGGTTTTGATCTGGTAGAGTAGTGTATTTTACTGTCACTGGATGTATTATGAATGCTTCCAGATTTTAGAACTTTTGTTGCAACCTTACTGTTTCATGTCTATCTATGTGTCACTCTTTCTTTTCCCAGATCTAGAATATATTTGTTAGATAGGTAGGGAGGATTGATGGGTTGTTTCTGAAGGGAAACTGGGATATCTCAAATGGGTTGTGCTCATATTAGGCAACCTTAGTCCCCATAACGCCCAGTTTTACCCGCAAGGCAAAGTTGACAGTCATTCTCTACAGTTCCAGTCAGCTCAGTGTGTTAACTGAGTTAGGTCGGTAATGTGTGAACCGAGTTAGGTCGGTAATGTGTGAACCAAGTTAGGTCGGTAATGTGTGAACCGAGTTAGGTCGGTAATGTGTTAACCGAGTTAGGTCGGTAATGTGTTAACCGAGTTAGGTCGGTAATGTGTGAACCGAGCTAGGTCGGTAGTGTGTGAACCGAGCTAGGTCGGTAGTGTGTGAACCGAGCTAGGTTGGTAGTGTGTTAACCGAGCTAGGTCGGTAGTGTGCTAACCGAGGAAAATAGGATTCAGACTTTATACAATTATAACATTTAAGTATAAGTTTCTTATACTTTAAGCTATACTTGTATAAAGGGATTAGGTACCCTTTGAATCCATTGGAATAGGTTTCAGGTTCCTAGGAGTTAAGTTGTAACTTTTAAATTTCAGATTTTTAATTAAATCAGACTTAGTCAATTTTCAGGATTAGCCAGGTTTTAGGTTTAGAAAGAAATTTTGTTTAAACCTGAAGATTGTTCATTCCTTGTTTAGTGGAGATTATTTTCAGTACATTTAGATGTCTTTATTGAGATAGAATGTTTGTAAGGAGCAGTTTAGGGTTTAGAGTCAAGACATTCTAAACATTCTTAACATACCTAATTTCTCTAAACATACATAACTATCCTATTATTTTCAATTCTTGGTAGTAGTTCTCAAATGTGTTTGCAATATGCTTTTACTATGTGTATGATGTAAATGTGATGTATGGGTTGAGGGTAGAAAACCTAATGACACCTAGTGAGTGGCTCTCAGTGCAGGGCCGGGGCCCTAAAGTGGCTAGAACCAGGATAACCGATTGAAGAGTTATTTAACAAGTGGAAATTTAATTAAACTGATGGGAATGGGTTAAAACATTAAAAATATTAAATGTGCCTCACCCATTCCATTAGTGCTAGTAAAGGCTATGGATGGGAGTGGGAGAAGGTACCTATGTGTAGGTACGATCGAATGGCACTTGTCTGTACGAAAGGCATTCGATCCCCCATGTGCCTACTTGGGGGCCAGGGCCCAGAGTGGCTAGTACTAGGACAACCCAAGGGGTGAAGGCTATGCGATGACACTCACTTAGGTTGTTGCTTAGAGTTTCTACCCAAGCCTTAGAACCTTTTGGGAAAGATCTATACTTTGACTCTCTTTTCATTTGCTATTTTGGGAAAGATTACCCAACCCTAGGTTTGGCCTAGCTATTCCTTCTTTGTGGACCTTGGTGTTTATCTCCTAGCACGGGGGAGTGGGCCTTATAGGTACCCACATGGTTGGGTGGTAAACATTTTTATCGAGGTATCTTTTGCAGATACATGCTTGAAGATTCATGCTTGCTTATGTACCAGATTTGAAGAATGAAGGCCTTGTGATTATATTTCATGATGCATAATCTTGTTACCTCTTATGAGGAGTTGAATGCAATGTAATCAATAATGTATTTCAAAATGATGTAATTGGAATGGGTAGACTTAGGAAGAAGGGAAAAGGGAAATGTGAACTTTATGTTTAAGATGTATGTTGGAAAGAAAAAGGATTTTGTAACATTCCAAATTATGTAACATGCTTTCATTATTGTTGTTTAAGTGAAGCTATTGAAAAACCAAATGTAGTATATTTTAATGTATCAAATGAGTTGGATAAATTTTATAAGTTACATTGTTCATAAAGGATACTTAGGAATATAGATGATTTCTAAATGGAAAGTTGAAATGAAAATATTTTGTATTTCTTAAGATATGATGCAGTTTTCTTTGAGAATTAAATCTTGTTGATAGTTTACTTAATGGATTTGAATGAATCATGCATTTAAATGAAAAGGGAACCTTGGAAGGAATCTAAGTTTAAGTTTTGATTACATAATTCTTTTTAAAGTTCAAAATTTTTCATAAATTTTTACTTAGGTTTTCTTTTGTTAAGAGAATCTTTGTTCTCTTCCCTGGTTCCCTTGCGGGGCATGACACTCCTCCCTTATGCTCAGGGATTTCTCCCTATAAGTAAACCTCAGGGTAGTTCTAGAGGTTGAGGGCGTCACTTCCTGTAAAGCAACGTCCTCACCTAATTTATTAAATAAATCTAATAATGAATAAAAATAACTTAACCAATAGTTAGTTTTTTTTACCCCTTAGGTAAGTAACATTTACCTACCCTTCACGTACTCTCTCACCGAACTTATTAAATAATTTAACTCCACCTATATAGTTTGATATAAATAAAACATATATCGATATGTTTCTCAAGGAAGTCACTAACCCAATGGCAACTTGGGACCCCTTACAAACTAGAGGTCTTGAGTTCCACTCCCACCCTCTATACTAACAAGACATACAAGAGAGAGAGATACATAGTCTATAAAGTAGGAGTAAATATAGGAGTAGGTAATTAGTTTTATTTACTTTTATATTATATTTATTATTTTTGTTTATTCACTTTGCATTTATTATATTTATCTAAAGCCACATTATACATCAAAATAAATAGAATCATGATTATAACTAATACGCTCATAGGAACATAATTACAAACACATCAATAAATGAATATATACAGGTATGCAAATACATTTGCATCCATAAATGCATACTTTGTATATATGATTAATACATAGAGAGAGAAAATAACATCATTATCCTACATACCTCATAACCAAATAAATGAGACCGACATCAAAGGTTATATAAAATAAGGAACTTAAATAAACCCAAAACCAAACCAAGAGATTGGGAAAAATAATCAAAACTATAGGGTTTTCCCATGTGTGAACTATGGACCATCTCTAAAAAACAACAACGATTGAGGATTTTGAGGGATCGCTTAGACCTATGAAGCCAAGTGGAGACGATGCCCAGTACCTACAAGCCTACATCATCAAGAAGAGATACATGTGCATAGATATATACAATAAGGTATTTGCAAACGGATGACCAGGATCGATACATCATGTGGACCACAACTAAGTGAGTAACTACGACTTCATTCTGAGTCATGATAACACATCAATTACATATACATAAAGCATGAGGCATCACACACACACACACACACACACACACACACACACACACACATATATATATAATGGTTAGATTCCAAATCCTTGGATATACAAGATAAATGATTTCCAAATTTCATAAACATTAAACAATAATCATAACTGAGTATGTCTAAATATCTGATAAGCATATCATAGATATAAATGTCAATACATAGTTCTATTCATCATAATGTAAAATGTCCAAATCAAAGAGTCCAAGTATAATCATCGAAGAGGGTGTTACAATGCATTTAATAGATATTTCCAATTGGAAAAGTTGAAGCACTTATTTAACTTAGCTAGAATGAATCTAGCTAGACCATATGTTTGACAAAAAATAATTTTAGTTAGAAATACTCAAATTCAGTTGTCCTGATAAGTTAGCCTAAAATGTGACACAATTTTTTAGTTTTACCTCGTAGATCTATGTGTAATGTCTTGGAGGCTAGGATTTGACTCCTTGGTCACTTAGATTGACATGAACCTATGGTCTTGCTTGCAACCTTGCATCAAACTTACAAATATAGAGGCTAAAAAGGCCAAAAAAAATTTTGGAGAAAAAAATATGCCCCCCAAAAAATGGAATAATTTCTAGATCCAATAATCTAAAATTGATGAAAATTAATTAGATCTGAAATTGAAAAATTACCCAAATAGTAAATCAAGCTACCCAAGTCTGATTTGCAAAAGAAATTTTCCTCAAATTAATTATTTCCAAAAATAGGCAAGTTTATAGTCAAAATTCACTAGAAAAACCACCTAGATGCAATGGTGAGGTCAGATCTTACTCTAGATACTTCCACAAGCTGCTTCAACTCTAGATCTAAATCATGACCCTCCAAAAGTTGAAGAAAAAATATCTCCAATGGATATCCAATGAAATCTTCTATGTCTCTGATACCATGTAGGAATTTTCCTAAGGAAAAGAGTGAAATGCCGACATCTAGAAGCTTAATAGATAGCACAACAATAGAGACAAAATGATATGATCATTAAATGACTAGATTCAATAATGATCAATAATCAAATGATAATGGATGCAATCAATCCAAGTACAATGTAGACATGCCTAAATATATAGGCAATGCAATAAGATTGCATGATAAGGAGAGGATAATATATCAACCATACTAGGTGGAATCACATGTCCACCAAAGGTGGATCATCCTCCATTGTAAATCAAAGTATGTGCAACATATGCAACAATGAGAGGATGAATATGTGATAATATCACTAAAGGTGGATCTCACATATAAATAGGTATGAGATGACAACTCTAACCACCTAAAGTGGAAATTCTCCTACACCATGTGTTAAAATAAAATACAAACTCCTAGGTGTCTCAATGAAAACTAATATGCAAATGCATTATCTTATGTAAACTTAAAAGTAAAGTCTAATTAGTGAATACTTAATTACAAAAATATTTAGTTAAATTTTATCTTACCTAACATGATCTTGATCATTCATATTTGAGATCTAGGGTTTATTTTAAGTCGGTGAAAAATCTATATATTGAAAAGTTGAAAAAAGGAGTAAATTATTGATTGTGAATTGAAGAAGTGTGTAGTAATATGGAAAGTATAGGAATCAAGTGAGGTCAAGCCAAGAAAGAGTATAGTGCGTGGAGACAATTTTCAAATCCTAATAGGATCTGATCATGTAGAGGTAGTGCAATATCACAGATCATCTTATATGTTGCTTTCTAATCATTGTAATAGTGAAATCCCTTAACCAGGTAGATCCTCACATATATTTATTATAAATCATATATCAAGGTGACATTCATGTTGGATGTTTAAATTCCTCTAACAAGGCTTCTCCTAATAGGGAAAATATCCTAACATGTCTACAGGAAAATCCCTTAACCAGTTAACACCTAATAGTGCTTTTGTAAACCTTTAACTAGGTAAGCTACTCACAGGGTGTATCCCAGAAGAGTACAAATTTAGTGGGTACCAACTACCACCATGGTTTTTCCCATTTTTGTTTCCAAGAGAAAAATATTGTGTCTTCATTATGTGATTGATTATTTTTGGATGCATTTTTTTAATGTTTATATTCATGTTAGTTGATGTTGAATGTTTTTGTGCACAAAGTTTGATGAGTTTTAAATGAAATAATTTTTTGATTACTAATTGACCCTCCCCTCTTAGTAATCAGACATGTATTAACATTTTCTACACACATGTAGTTGAGATAAAAGAATAAATTTTGTGTACTAGTTGTTGGATATTCAAGGGGAATTAATTTGCATTTTTTATTTTCATGTGTATCATGGAAAATGACACTATGTGGTGAGTGATTTATAGTGATTTGTTGTCTTTCAAATAGAATGGAATTGATTTTTTTTCTATAGACATATAGTTGAGATAAAAGCATAAATTTGGTGTAGTAGTTGTTGTTTGAGATTCAAGGGGAATTGGTTTTTATTTTTTATTGTCATGCCTATCATGGAAAATGAGACCAAGTGTCTGGGTATGTGCAAGATCATGAGGGGCCAAACTATGCCCTTAAGTGGCAATGAAAAATCAGCAAATCAGGGTTAGTCAACTTCACGTGAAAATTTCAACTAGCTATCAACCTAATATCAAAAAGTTGTAAGAATAGAATCTATAGAAAATTGAATTTAGTTTGTAAACTACTAGGCCTTTTTTGAAAAAAAGTTAGTATGATTGGTGAAAAGTATAGATTTCAATGCAGCAGCACAAAAATTTTAGGAAAAAAAAAAGAAGTAGGTGTATGTTTGACCACCTTAATCATAATCAAATGATAATATTTTATTATAAGATTTTATATATAAGTAGTAGACTCATTCCTAAATGTGATGTATATTTTTTTGTAATTTTATTCCAAAAAAATAATTAATTATGAATTTTTTGCTACAACATTTTTAGAATAAAAAAACTCCCGTGTCTGACCACCTTAACTCATTCAAAACTTTACAAAATTCAATTTTTATTTTTTTTCCCTTATAGAAGGCAAAGCATAGAATGTGACACATTTTTCAAATTTCAAAAATGTTATACCATCTGAAAGTTATAGTCATTTTTCAATCAGTATATAAATCAACACTTTAGAGGTAACTCAATTAGAAAATTACTAATAATTACTTACCGAATTCAAAATTTGATAGCAATTATATCGATAGAAAGTTGATAATCTCCTTAAGATACCCTTTTCATTTCATCAAATTCAGGTGAAAAAAAAATCATCAGCTACATGGTCGAAGTCTGGAACTCAGAGAAATAGTGGAAAAACATGTTTTTGAGACATTTCAATAGTTGACCATGTAGGTTTGGTGCACAAAGCAATACCGAGCCTAATCGGGTACATGATATTTTAAGGTACTCGAAAAGGCTGGTAGAATTTTGATTTTTCACTTTTCCCTCCCCTTTCTCCCTCCCATTTCTCCATCCTATATTAGATTAGATTATATATTAGATTATATATTATATATATTAAATATTATATAATATACATTTTACATTAAATATTATTATTTAATATATATTAATATTAAATGTTACATTATATATCATATATTACATATTATTTTATATGTATATAATATATATTAATATGTATTTTACAACTATGTACGAAAGGTTGGAAGATTGCAGAAAAATCATCGATGGCCATTGAAAGAAGCAAAGGAAATCAATCAGCCATTTAAAAAATTCATGGGCGGCCATTGACGAAGAGAGAGTGAGAAGGTGGTGGGGGCTGAGAGATGAAGAGAGAGAATGAGAAGGTGAGAATGAGATATATATATATATATATATATATATATATATAGAGAGAGAGAGAGAGAGAGAAGGGGAAGGATAACCAATTCATTACAATATTAATGAGTAAGGAGCAAGGCAAACTTAAATAATTTCACAACAAACATTAGAAATCCAAATTCTAATTAGGAGTTTTAAGCAAAGCGAGTAAGGTCCTAGATAGGGACATTATAGATCCACACATTGCTCAGTAGATACCTCCAACAACCCACATACATGGGAGTAGGTTTGAAGTAAGACTAAGATTGTTTATCGGTTCAAAAATATTACTGTCTTGTACTTTTGATTAACATCCAATGATTGGATGTGAAATTCACAAATTTGATTATATTACCATTGGTTCTATTTCAAATTCTAGAAAAAATGGATATTTGACATATGTTCATAAATTTCAGTCAACACCATTTTAAAATAACACATCAGTTTATTTTTACACATCGAGAATATTATCAATAGGAATTGAACTGAAATTGGCATAGGTCATAGGAAATAAATGCCCCAACTATTTGTTGTCTTCTGGATTTTGAGTTTCTTATTACAATCAGGAGAAGAATATTACTCTCAAAATGGTTTTGGATAGTAACATTTGTACTTCCTCTTCTCAAATATTTCTTCCCTCCTCTTTCTGCCTATTGATACCCACAAAGTGAATCTAGGCATTTCTGCCATGTAATGGGAGAAAAATGGTTTCCTAATTGATATGTGTCCAAATAATACATGCAATAACCTTCTCTTTGATATTGCTCACTAACCCTTTACAACAAAAAAATTTACAAAAACTATCATGTACTTGCATGACGACATTATATATTACAGAAATCCTACAGAGAAGCAGCTGGCAAGCCACTCAAAAGGTAGTAACTGATAGCAAGTGGGTTATTGTAGATGCTTTAATAAACCAATATCTTCTTTACTCAAGCAACATCTAGTTCATCTACTCGACTGGGGCATGTTTGGGAACAAACAATCTCCATTTAAACTCAAGTATCTGGAAGCAGTTATATTTGTTAGTGGAGGAGATACACCCATTGGATCTGTAATAACTTTATGCTCATTGGAATTTCAATTTCTCTTCAATTGGGATACTCTTTCCAAAATTGCATCTACCCTTTTACCAATTTGGGAAATCAATGGGTCTCTATTTGTAGACCTCCAAGGTGTTGGTCACCTAAATGAGAACCTTGAGATGAATCAGGAACTTCTCTATGAAAGAGATCAATACCTTGGAGAAGGTCTCCACTTGTCAGCTGAATTAAAACCTTGGACCATAGATGGTTTCCCTTTGTTCTAAAATGAGGAGTGAGACTGGCTTGCCAAAGGTGGCAATGAACTTACATTTAAGGGATAATGCCCAACATGAGTAACCTAGTTTCCCAAGTCCCATAAATGCAAGGTCATTAATGAATAGGCATTTCTAATACAAATATTTGTGGTGCTAGAATGAAGTGCATGACCAAATTCTTTACCTACTAAACCAATTTGAGGCTTTATTTCACATTGCTCTATGGATAATTCCACAACACTTGTTACTTGAGCTACTAGCAGATGGTGATTACTCATCATCATCATCTGGCATAGGCTCACATGTGCATATCTTACTTCTTTCCTTTGTTGTTTTCCCCTTCCTAGCTCTTCCTCCTTATCTATAACTTCTATCATGGATCCAAGAAGCTCTTCCCATTCTTTCCCATTAACTGTGGACTTTGTCTCTTCGTCTTGAGTAATTGGCATACCTTGGACGACACCAAGATAACCATTTTCTTCTTAAATGTCCTTTTCTCTCACATTAATCTCTCTATTAAGAAGATTTCTATATCTTCCTTTGTATATTGAATAGATGTAGCTAAAATCCCATGTTCATCAATAATATTCCTTGCACTGTTGAGTAATATATCATGCAATTCCTTAATAGTTTCTATCATGGGTCCAAGAATCTCTTCCCACTCTTTCCCATTACTTTATACAAATATTTTTGTCTGTAACAATATTTTCTGCATATATTATGATATTGATCCAATTTGATGCACCTTCGCTATTTGATCCATACTTCCCTTTCATTTCACTTGCTTTTCTCATTTTTCACGGCATAGGCCATGATTTGACAATGAGTAAGGATTTTGCAAATTTTGGAGAATCTCTGTTAAAGAGAAGGTAAGCATGGCTAAGCTGAGTGTAGCGGAGATGGAGAAAACTAAATTGAGAGACTGCAGGTAGAGAGTGATAATGATGAAAATATTTTAGGGCTTGCAGAAATATGGAAATTATAATCTTCCTCCCAGAGCAGACATAAATGAAGTAATGCATGAAAATAATCTGACTTCCTAGGGGTCCTAGTACACCTTATCACATGTTAGGACCCCTAGGAAATCCCTGTGACCCCTTTTGACACATTGGAATGCTCAAGTGTGTCCTAAAAGGTCCTATGACACCTTCAGACACACTTGAGCATTCAAATATGTCAAAAGGGGTGATGGGGACTTCCTAGGGGTCCTAGTATGCTTTATCCCATGTTAGGACCCCTAGGAAGTCCCCGTGACCCCTATGGACACATTGGAATGCTCAAGTGTGTCCTAAAGGGTCCTATAGCCCCTTTCAATAGACTTAAGCATTCAAATGTGTCAAAAGGGGTCATGGGGACTTCCTAGGGGTCCTAATAGGCCTTATCCCACGTTAGGAGCCCTAGAAAGTTCCTGTGACCCCTATGGATACATTAGAATGATCAAGTGTGTCCAAAGGGGCCATAGGACCCCTTATGGACACATTTGAATGCTCAAGTGTGTCCTAAGGGGTCCTACAATGCTTTCAGACATACTTGAGCATTCAAATGTGTCAAAAGGGGTAATGGGGACTTCCTAGGGTTCCCAATAGGCCTTATTGCATATTAGGACCCCTAGGAAGTCCCCGTGACCACTTTTGACACATTGGAATGCTTAAGTATGTCATAAGGGGTCCTACGGCCCCTTTGGACACACTTGAGCATTCAAATGTGTCAAAAAGGGTCACAGGGACTTCCTAGGGGTCCTAGTATGCCTTATCACGTGTTAGGACCCCTACAAAGTCTCTGTGATCCCTGTGGACACATTGGAATGCTCAAGTGTTTCCTAAGGGGTCCTACAGCCCCTTCAGACATAGTTGACTATTCAAATGTGTCAAAAGGGGTCATAGGGACTTCCTATGTGTCATAATAGGCCTTATTGTGTGTTAGCACCCCTAGGAAGTCCCCATCACCACTATGGACACATTAGAATGTTCAAGTGTGTCCTAAGAGGTCCTGTGATGCCTTCAAAAATACTTGAGCATTCTAATGTGTCGAAAGGGGTCATGGGGACTTCCTAGGGGTCCTAGTAAACCTTATCACAAGTTAGGACCCCTAGGAAGTCCCTGTGACTCCTGTGGACACATTGGAACCCTCAAGTGTGTCCTAAGGGGTCCTTTGACCCCTTTAGACACACTTCAGCATTCAAATGTGTTAAAAGGGGTCATGGGGACTTCCTAGGGGTCCTAATAGGCCTTATCAGTCATTAGGACCCCTAGAAAGTCCCCGTGATCCCTTTTGACACATTGGAATGCTCAAGTGTGTCATAAGGGGTCCTATGGCCCCTTAAAACACACTTGAGCATTCAAATATGTCAAAAGGGGTCATGGGGACTTCCTAGGGTTCCTAATAGGCCTTATCACATATTAGGACCCCTAGTCCCCATGACCCCTTTTGACACATTGGAATGCTCAAGTGTGTCATAAGGTGTCCAATAGCCCCTTCAAACACACTTGAGCATTCAAATGTGTCAAAAGGGGTCACGGGGAATTCCTAGGGGTCCTAGCAGGCCTTATCATGAGTTAGGACCCCTATGAAGTCCTCGTGACCACTATCGACACATTCAAACACTCAAGTGTGTCATAAGGGGTCCTATGGACCCTTCAAACACACTTGAGCATTCAAATGTGTCAAAAGGGGTCATGGGGACTTCCTAGGTGTCCTAGTAGGCCTTATTGTGAGCTAGGACCCCTAGGAAGTCCTCGTGACCCCTATGAACACATTGGAACACTCAAGTTTGTCATAAGGGGTCCTATGGCTCCTTTAGACACACTTGAGAATTCAAATGTGTCAAAAGGTGTCATGGGGACTTCCTAGGGGTCCTAGTATGCCTCATCAAAATTTAGGACCCCTACAAAGGCCCCATGACCCCTGTGGACACATTGGAACATTCAAGTGTGTTAAGGGGTCCTACAACCCCTTTGGATAGACTTGATCATTAAAATTCATCAAAAGGGGTCATGGGGACTTACTATGGGTCCTAATAGGCCTTATCGTACATTAGGACCCCTAGGAAGTCCCTATGACCACTTTTGACACATTGAAATGCTCAAGTGTGTCATAAGGGTTCCTAGGGCCCCTTCAGTCATGATTTAGCATTCAAATTTGCAAAAAGGGGTCATGGGGACTTCCTAGGAAGTCCCTGTGACCCCTGTGGACACATTGGAATAGTCAAGTGTGTCCTAATGGGTCCTACGGCCCCTTCAGAGACACTTGAGTATTCAAATGTGTTAAAAGGGATAATGGGGACTTAATAGGGGTCCTAGTATGCCTTATGAAGCATTAGGACCCCTAAGAAGTCCCCATGACCCCTGTGGACACATTGGAATGCTCAAGTGTGTCCTAAGGGGTCCTACGGCCCCTTCAAACACACTTGAGCATTCAAATGCATCAAAATGGGTCATAGGGACTTCCTAGGGGTCCTAATAGGCCTTATCACATGTTAGGACCCCTAGGAAGTCCCTGTGACCCCTGTGGACACATTGGAATGGTCAAATATGTCCTAAGTGTATGCACCCTAAAATAGTTTCCTAGACTTTGGGCCCCCATTCTTGAAATTTATCAAATCCCTAAATCAATATTTTCAAAAATCAACATTTTTCAATTATATCAATGATCAAATCCTATTTTGTCATTTTTTATTATTCCTTGGGCTAACCATTTTATCCTAAGTCTTTATTTAATTAAAAGGAATATTTCCTCCTCTTTTATTAAATAAAAATCCTCCACTTTTCAGCTTATCCTAAGTTGCACAAATAAAGCATTATTCTTAGTTTATAAAAAGGAGAAAAGTAATTTTTGTCTCATATGGACACAAAAGTCAACCCCTATTTTCCTATTGGAGGATACTTGTGCACATGGATTGCTCTTCTTTCAAGCTCCATCATTGATTAAGTCTTTTGCCTCTTAATCTCAATGGTCCATTTCACCTCATTTCTTATAAAAGGAGAGCTCTCCTCCTCATTTTATGATCATGTTTTTATGCTAATGTTATGCTGTAGGTTTTTCAGGTCTATTTGGAGCTTTCTTGAAGACACTTTTGCATCCAAGCTTTGAAGCCTTTTGTTGCATTTCATCTAGTTTCATATTTTCTTTCATAGTTGCATGATAATGGCATTCTTAGCTTAGATTTCCTTTTTATGTAATAGATTAATCTAACATAGCCTAATTAGGAAGGTTGTAATCTTTGTACTTTCCTTTCATAGCATAATTTGTACTTGCACTTTCATAGAGTAATTTTCATACTCATATAGGTTGCATTGCATTGCATTCATATTGATTTCATTAGAGATATTGGCACTCTTTCCTTTGTCTTTGATTTGGAATCTCTCATTGTGTGGTTGACTAGCAAGGTCATGAGTTTATAGCTCTAGCTGACAGCAATTTTACAAATCTTGCAACTCCATGCATAGAGAGCTATGGATCAATTTTTGAGGCCTTATTGTTGAGTGTCCTTGAATGTAAGGATTCATATAAGTGTGGTCACTTTTTCACCATACATTTCTGGCACCCACCATGGGGCAGAGTAGCTTAGCTTTGTCCTTTCATTTTTGCATTTCTGTCAATTTTTCATATTAATTTTGGCTTAATTCTCAGTCTCTATTTTTTTGGTCTCAGTATATCGTATGATACTATTCCAGTATATCATGGGATAGTTCACTCCATATCATGTGATACTTCACCTGATTGAAGTATCACCTGACTGTTGTATGAATTATCGCTTGGTGTCAGACGAAGTATCACCTGGCTTAAGGTGAAATATCGATATCTCAGTATCCTCTTTACTGCTGCATAATGTGATTCTCTAGGTTTAGCTTGAAATCTTTCTATAATTCCAACTGAATATGCTATATCAGGTCTTGTATGAGTCAAATACTACAATCCTCCAATCATAGACCTGTATTTCTTCTGTTCTACTGCAGGAGTCTCATCTGTGCTAGATAACTTATGTCCGGTCACCATAGGTGTTCCAACTAGTTTACAATCCTCCATTCCAAATCTTTTCAACAAGTCATTCAAGTACTTTGTCTGACTTACAAAGATACAATCATTGTTTTGTGTTATCTGTAATCCCAAAAAGTATTTCATTTCACCAATCATACTCATTTAAAATTTAGTCTTCATTTCATCAGTAAATTTGTCACTAGCTTCATCTTCTCCTCCAAAGATAATGTCATCAACAAAAATAACTTAAAATATCACATTGTTATACTGAACTGTATCTTATGATATTTCTCATGTCTATAGTGTGTTACCTATACTAGCAGAGAGCTTTAATATGAGTTATATAGTTGAGTTTGATCTTAGATAGCCTGTCATTTCTGTTCACTGCATTTAGATAGAGTTTATTTACATCTTCTAGTTAGATCTTGCATTGTTTCACTTAGATTTTGGTTTTTCCTAACCTCTTTTTGGTCTAACAAGTTGTTTTTTAGGTGCTCTTGCTTGAAGTAAAGTGTCATATTGCATGCTAAAAGAGCTACTAACTATTTTTACAGGGCTGCCCAAAACATAAAAATAGAAAAAAAAAAATATTTAATATCAAGTGCTTGTGCTTTATTTCATTTCAAGTGTGGCAATCCCTAGTTGTTCATTTTCATAGGAATCTTAATATCTTGTGGAAGGGATTTTAAGGTGGTAGGAGAAGTATACTCTTCACCCTTGTGTTGAACTAGAAAATCTTGACCCATCTTGGAATTTTGGAAGCAAGAGGGTAATTGAACCTCTTTTTGGTGTGTTTGGGAGAAATTCTTGAGATAGGGGAGTATGCTCTTCACCCTTGTCATGAACCAAAAACCTTGAACCTCAAGAGTTAATCCATTCTTTGTTTAGCATTAGAATTCTTTAGTGGGCCTTCTCTTGAGCAATCAAGAGGAACGACCCAAGTGGGGACAAGCTAATACCGAGCTATTCCGACCCACTATAAACTCAAGGCTATTGAGGACACAAAACCTTGGTAGACATAACACTTGTCTTCACTTGATGTGAGTAGCTCATGGGATTGTGACCATGGGGAAAGCATTGAGCAAGAATGCTTAAGGTACTCTTGAGGCCATGAGGTCTGAGTCCTCTATGAGGAGCAAGAGGGGTTTTGTGAACGGAAGCCCTAACTACAAACCATTAGATAGAAGCCACCCTATTTTTTCGCTTATCTTCTTAGTGCAAGGATTGATCCAAGTGGAACAACCTAGATCACCTTAAGATAATCACCATATGTGTTCCTTTGGTTGTGTCTTTGGCACTTCCATGACAAAGCCAATATCTATTATGGGTAACCACTTTGTGTGAGGCAAGGGAACATCAAGTTGTGGGCTAAGTTGGTAAGTATTGAGCCTTGAATTTTTAGGATAGATTTTATTGAAGTGTCTTTGATTGTGTGATACCAGTATAAATGTTCTCAACATACAAACAATCGGTAGCATTCATAGGGTGCTTTTTCAATTTTGATATCACAAGTATTTGTCTTGGCAAGGTTGTTTTTGCCCTTGTTTGAAGTGTTTTAAGACATGTTTGATCCCATGCTATTTGAAAACCTGTCAAATTTTTACTGATATTGTGATTAAAATAAAAAATATCAACCCTCAAACTGAAAACTTTGATCAAACACACCCAAAAATGCAAATTTTACACAATTCTGGTCAAGATTTGAACAACTCTGCAACAGTATTTCCTGCAGTGAGAAGTTATATCATGCGATAGTTTGCACCTACTAGAATATCGCCTACCTTGCCTAGTGTTTATCACCTAGAAGTTATCAGGTCTGTCAACTGGTAAAAGGTGAAATATCACCCTATTATAGGTATATCACTCAATTAGCCTAGAGTCTATTGCCTGGGTAGTTTCTGTTGTGTTCCCAATTCAGTTAGCTTTAATTGCTATTAGTCAGATTAGGTCTTTGAGTATGTTTCTTGCTCTATCGTTAGAGACCTATCTTGGCTCTAAATCTCTGGTTTTTGCCCTCTAGGGACAGCATCAATCAATTTACAAGGTCACTTTGGAAATAGCTGTCAAGTTAGAAGGATATTCTTGCTGAAAAAGTTTATCTCTAGAATTGTTAGCTAGATTCTTGGAAAATTTTAGTACTCTTGTTGTCCAAATCATTTTCATTTAATCTCAATTTCAATTATATTTTGGCCTAGTCCAACCTCCTAGTTTGAAAGTGCAAGGGTAGTCACCCTTTGATTTGAAGCACCTCTTTGATAGTGTTGGTAAAGCCCCTTTTGATATTTCTATCTTTTCCTTTCTCTTTGGACAATAGAGAACTTTGATTATGCTAGTTTGGTGTTGATACTTTGAGAGGTCACCCTATCATTAAGAATCTTTTTCTTTCATGTTAGTTACAACAAGGTACCAAGTCAGTCAAGGGAAGTGACCCCCTATTGTCTTTAGCCAGTTACCACTAGTTAAGACTCATCAACAACACAAGGGAAAAGAACCCCTTTTCGATCAATCTCCTAAAAGTGAACCTGAGGTTTTTTTTAATCCCAGTGAAGTGAGTACCTCTTTAGCACCTCTTTCATCAAGTATGGACATGAGTTACACTTTCACTCAACAAAAAAGAGAAGCAATGAACTAAACTCTTGATGAAATATTTCAACGACATAGGGGTAACATGACATCTGCTAGGTCTACATATGCTAGTCCACTTAGATCACCTCCTATTGGCACAAGATATCTCGATGCTCACCAACAAGCTAAGAGACATTACTGACAAACTCACTTAGATTCACAACACAAAGACTAGAACAATGAATCTAGTGACCACCATATCAATGTAGCTAATGCAATCAGACATTCAAGGAAATATTCTCCACTAAAAGATACCTCTCGATATGCAAGAACAAAATTGAAAAGCATTGAAAGGGAGAAGCAAGCCTATCTAGATGAACAAGCCACCAAAAGGGATAAATTTAGATAACTAGAAGAAGAGGAACATGCATTATTGGACATAAAAAAAAGTGTTTCTCAAGAAGAACAAGATAGGCTCTATGCACAACAACTCCAAAATCAATTCAATGGGAGGGGTACCAATAGTGGGACCAACTCGCCCCCATCTACCCCCTCACCAAGTCTTAGAAGAAGGTCAAGGACACCCTCAAGATCCCCAAGTCCTAGGGGTAGAAGGACTTCAAGATATGATCACCATAGGAGATAGTCACCTCCTAGACATTCACAAAAACCCTCCTAATGAGCACATCATGGCTCACAACATGGAGGAAGCTATGTTAACTTTGTTCATATGGATTTTATGACTATGCAACAAGAACCCTCTTTTCAAGCATATGTAGAAAGATATGTGGAACAAAACAAGGATCAATTTCTAGAAAGTCTCATTAACAAAGGTGCTAAGGTCCCATATGATTTTGATGTGCACCAGAAGATTATGAAACAAAGTTCTTCAACCAACGAGGTGATCATGCAAATGCAAAGGGATAGAGAAAATGAGAGCTCCTAAGAGTACATTCAACTTGGACTCCATATGTCCCAACCCTATAGACAAAAGTGTGGTGATGATTGAATTTCCTAAGAAGGTTGAGTTCCTAACTTATGACAAATATGATGGTAGTGGTGACCCTCATGACCATGTTAGACAATTTTATATAATGAGCTTTTCTTTTCATCATGAATAATCCTACTTAATGAGATTATTCCCAAGGAGTCTAAAAGTTCAAGCTATGGAGTGGTTCACCAACCTTACTCCTCCAGTGAAGACATTTAAAAAACTTGTCCAAAGATTTGTCCAACATTTTTCTTACAATCTATCAAGGTCAGTCACAATGCTTGATTTGTGTAAACTCAAACAAAATCAAGGAGAACCTTTTGTCACCTTCTTGCAAAGATGGAGATGGTTGTGCTTGAAGTATCCTAGAACAATTCCTGAGGAAGAACGAATAGACATAATTGTGAGCAATTTAATACCAGAGCTAAGATATGAAGTGAGGAAAATGGTTTTTAACTCTTTTGATACCATGGTAGAGACTGCATGCCGCATAGAGGATGTCCTAAAAGAACAAGGCATTTTGGCCAAAATAGCTAATAACAACAATGGCCAACACAATAATAATAATGGTAATAAGGACAAAAAGAACTCTTATTGGAATAAGAATAAGCAAGTGGTCAATGACAAAGTTGTTGACTCATCACAACCTAAGAATGAAGGGGTTCTTAATCTCTCTAATGTAGTCCAAGCCATGAAGCTGCAAACATCCTCAGAACAATAAGAGAATAAAACCAAGTATCAAGGGAGACTTAAAATAGAAAAGAGAAAATTTACCAAACTTGGAGACTCATATGTAGACATTTTCAAAACTTTTATTGCTCATAATTTGGCACAGCCTCAAGATCTTGCCAAACACCGCATATCAGATCCTAAGCCTCGTTGGTGGGATGAGAAGGCTTTTTGTGTCTTTTACAATGGAATTGGACACAATATAGAAAATTTCTTTAGACTTAAGCATCTTTTCCAAGATCTTATTGAAAGTGGAAGATTACAAGTTGATGGGTTGACCACAAATGCTAACCACAAAGCTTTTAAAGAACCCTTTCCAAAATATGAGAAAGGAGACAACTCTAAGGGTAAGAATGGCAAGGCCGCCATCAACTACACTTACACAGCCATTGAGAATGTCATTAATATGCTTGAAGTTGTTGATGATAATGTCAACATGATGAGAGGGAAAGACCCCTATGGTTATGACTCACCTCCCATATTTGATGAAGAACCTGTTGTTGTGCTTAGAGGTTCTCACTCACGAAGGATGTCCCAACCTCTCAATGCTATCACTAGGAGTCAGTCTCAAGCTCCCATCATTATTAGAGGTCCTAACTCTAGCAAGTCTAAATAGCCAATGACAAAGGGTGTTCTTCCTAAGCCTTTCGTTGGTCCTGATTTGAACTATAACCTTGTTGATCAATTACAACGGACACCATTGTAGATATCTATTTTTGAGCTTTTGGAATTGTCCCCTTAGCATAAGTGTGTCCTTGAGGATGCTCTGTGATCAGCTAGTGTCCCTAATGATATAGATGTAGACCAATTCCAGAATATGGTCAACCACTTGGCTAGCCCTCACTACCTTACATTCTCAAAAGAAGATGACAAGTCACTAAGCCACCTACACAATTTGGTCCTTCATATAGAGGTTATGATCCACAAGACCCGTGTGAGGCACGTGTTGATAGATGGGGGTGTTGGGCTTAATATCTTCTCTTTGAGCTTATTGATGGCCTTGGGTTATTCAAAAGAAGTCATTGATACAAGAAAGAAGATCACCATTAAAGCTTATGATGAAGCAGAATGTAGCTTTAAAGGGTTGGTTGTTCTTCCTATTCAAATTGGTCCTGTAGAGAAAGACATTTTGTTTTAGATTATTGATGCCGGTCCTTTGGCTTACAATATTTTGTTGGGTAGACCATGGATACATGAGATGCAAGTAGTCCCATCTACTTATCATCAGTGTGTGAAGTTCTTGTATAATGGAGTAGAAATTTGCATACCAGGGGACATCACATTATCAGTCAACACAATTTCAGTAGGGTCTCATATTCCTTTGAATAGGTAGGCTGATACTTTTGCTACTACATTTGAACAATGCAAGAATAAATTCAAGACTATAGACCTTGGTATGGGGGATTACAAAATGGATACATTCATAAAATTACCAATTTCCCCTAAGTCTTATGGAAAACCTTCTCAAGAAATGAAGCCCTCATCTTTAGCCATGACATTGTTTGATAAATTTGTAGAGTCCTCAGTTCTGATTCAAGAGGAAAAAGAAGAGGTTGCCATTAGGAACTGGATTTACTGAGAAGAGAAATACAAACATAATGAAAATTGTGCACCTTCTCCTAGTGCTTATGGGTATACATTGGTCAAGAATATGGGTTATCTAGGAAATGGTCCCCTTAGTCATAGGTTGGATGCTAAAGCTGAACCTCTTAACCATGCCCTTTTTGGACAAAGGAATAAGTCAATAGTTGGCTTAGGTTTTGAAAATGAGAAACAAACAAGCATCCCTATCTCAGCTATGATGGACAGTGACAATGACTAAGACTACACACCTAATCTTTCTAATCAACAAGACATGTCTGATGATTGGGTGCCTTCAACAACTCTCCTTTGGGGAGATTCAAAAGATTTGACAATTGAAAATCCTCCTATCCTAGCTACGATGGATAGTGACTATATGAATGCTAGATTGACAATGGAAAGAGTTTCTATCCTAGCTACGATGAATAGTAACAATGCTAGTGTTAGGGAAGGGGAAACCCTTCCCAACCTTGAGGCTTCTACATCACGAGGGCCCAATAATGATTTAGAGACAGACTCACATGAGTTCAAATGGGACTCACTCTCAGATGCAATAGCTGATTTAGACATGGATGTTGTCCATACTTATAATACCCAACCCAATGTGACCGATGAGCCTAGCGTAGGACTAGAGGATTGGACTCCCTGAATTGCCTTAGTGGACAATGCTTCATTTGGTAGGACAAATCCTTATTCGGGTATCTTAGAAGGAGACTTGATGAATCCCAATTATATAGTCACTAGAAATAACACTTTCCACATAAATAATGTTGAACTAGTCATTGACTTACCCCTCGTCAACCATCATTTGATTGATTGGTCTCAAATCTCTCAAGAGCCACAACTCCTCACATTTCAGAATGACTACGAAATTGCCTGTTACCTAAATGCTCTTAAACCTATAGTCTCTTCCACCAGTGAACCTAAAACAAGTATGATGGAGCCTGATATTACGTACCTCAGTCTAGAAATAAAAGAAAAAGAAAAAAAGAAAAATGGTCCTGATGGCGAAAACCACTTTTTGGTAGTGTCAGAACCCAGAATAGTAAAAATAAATGACGTATCCAAGGGTGAAAACCTCTTCGAGGCACCTAAGGGTGGGGTACTTAATAACTTTCCAAGTTACTTTCAAGACAGGTCATTAGTTCTCATTGAGCCTACACAACCAGTGAATTTGAATATAGAAGAGGCTCCTCAAATAGTGCACCTAGCTCAGTCTCTATCAGTTGAAGAAAAAGAGGCATATACAAAGTTTTTGCAAAAGAAGAAAATCAACTTTTCTTGGACATATTTAGACATGCCAGGGATCAACACTAATCTTATTATGCATCATTTATCTATAGCTCCAGGAATAAAACCAGTCAAACAAAGATTGAGGAAAATGCACCCTCACGTAGCTCTCCTTGTAAAAGAAGAATTAGAGAAGCTCTTAAGAGCTAGATTTATTAGAGCTATTGACTATGCTAAGTGGATCTCAAATATTGTTCTAGTTTCAACACATGATTGATCCATTCATGTATGTATAGACTTCATAGATCTCAACAAAGCATGCCCAAAGGATGACTTTCCACTCCCAAACATAGACATGATAGTGGATATGACGGCAGGTTATGATATATATTCCTTAATGGATGGTTTTTCTGGATATAACAAGATAAAAATAGCTCCGAAAGATCAAGAGAAAACATCTTTCACATGTGCATGGGGAACCTATTGTTGGAACGTCATTCCATTTGGCCTAAAGAATGTAGGCACAACATACAAACAAGCTATGACCACAATTTTTCATGATATGATGCATAAGAACATGGAAGATTATGTGGATGACACCTTGGCTAAGTCTAGGAAATGAGATACACACCTCGACGATCTGGAAGTAATTCTAGATCGCATGGAATAGTTTCAGCTTAGATTGAAGTGTGCATTTGGAGTTGCCTCAGGAAAACTTCTAGGATTCATAATTTTAGAAAAAGGAATAGAGGTTGATCCTAAAAAGGTCCAAGCTATATTAGATGTACCACCTCCAAGAAACATTAGCTAGATGAGAAGTCTTCAAAGATGACTCCAATCCATAAGGAGCTTTATTTCACAGATTGCAGATAGAGCACATCCTTTTAACAAAACATTGCATAAAGGAGCCACATGTATATGGAATGAGGATTGCAAAAAGAGCCTTGATCAAATAAAATAGTATTTGGCTAATCCTCCAATTTTGATGCGCCCTATTTCAAGGAAACCTTTGATTTTGTACATTTCAGTGACAAATTCTTCCTTGGGGGCATTGTTGGCTCAATTGGATGACACTGGGAAAGAAAGGGTCATTTACTACATTAGTCATACTCTCGTATCTTCTGAGGTCAGTTATAATAGCATTGAAAAATCTTGTCTTGCAGTAGTGTTTGCTTCCCAAACGTTGCGACACTATATGCTTGCTCACACTATACATTTGGTTGCAAAAATTGATCCTCTTAAATATTTACTTAGTAAGGCTGCCCTCATGGGTAGACTTGCTAAGTGGATGATGGTTTTATCTGAATTTGATATAGAGTACATTGAGAGAAAGGTCATAAAGGGACAAGCTATCACTGACCAATTAGCTGATTTTCCAGTTAAGGATAGTATGCCTATTCAGGTGGAATTCCTAGATGAACATATACTATATATGACCTCTCGCACTTGGATGATGTTCTTTGATGGTTCCAACATGTAAAATGGATTAGGTGCTGGAGTATTGTTTGTCTCTCCACATAGGTACAACATACCAAAGTCTTACAAACTTCTATTCCCATGTACAAACAATATTACAAAGTATGAAGCTTTAACCAATGGATTGAAACTAGCTATAGAGTGGAACATAACAGAGTTGCATGTCTTTGGGGATTCACAATTAATTATCAACCAAGTCAATGAGGAGTATCAAACCAAGGATGACAAGTTGATACCTTACAAAAAGATGGTTGATTAATTGAGATGTTACTTTATATTGGTGACATTTCAACAAATCCCTATAGCAGAAAACAAAGCTGCAGATGCTATGGCTACATTAGCTTCACTCCTATAGTTGGAACAACATTAGTCTAGATTTGAATTCCTGGTGGAAGAGCTACACCATCCCATATTTGACTCATCTGAAAGCCATGTCATTTGTACCCTTGTCACACATGAGTCTTCCTAATATGGTGCTATCTATTCATATCTTCATGATGGCATCATCCCTGACACTTTCAACCATTCTGAATGCAAAAACCTCATTCGTAACACCTCTTGCCACACCCTTATCTCTGGTGATTTATATAGGAGGGGTTTAGATGGGACACTTCTTAGGTGCTTGGAAAAGGAGGAATCTGACCAAGTGTTAGTTGACATCCACGAGGGCATTTGTGGTGGACATTCCAATGGTCTTGCCATGGCCCAAAGGTTACTTAGGGCGGGGTATTACTGGCCCACAATGCAAACAGATGCAGTAGCTTTCTCTAAGTCTTGCGAGAAATGTTAAAAACATGGAAACCTAATTCATGCTCCAGGTAGGGAGCTAATTCCTTCTATTTCTCATTGGCCATTTCAGCGCTGGGCCTTTGAACTTGTTGGGAAAATTCATCCCAAATCATCAGGTGGACATAAGTTTATCATCACAACTACTGATTATTTCACAAAATGGGTAGAGGTAGTCCCTCTTTCTATTGCCCTAGGAAAAATAGTTTCACTCTTTATTCTGAATCATATTATTTTCTAATTTAGAGTGCCTTCTGAGATCATCAATGACAATGGAGGTCAATTCAAGAATAAGGACCTAAAGCATTTATGCAAAAAGTTTAAAATCAAGAAACATTGGTCCTCTATTTATTTTCCACAAGGAAATGGACAAGAAGAAGCCTCTAATAAAACCATTCTCAAGATTCTTCATAGGACAGTACACAAGAATGATAGGGATTGGCACTTGCAAATCAATCCAGCACTATGGGCTTACAGGACAAGTATTCACACACCTACAAGGGCTACTCCTTTTGCCCTTACCTATGGCATTGAAGTAGTATTGCATTTAGAAGTAGAGATCCCTTCACTCAGGGTCTCTCTCAAAGGTTTAGTAATAGATGAATATTATCATGCCATGAGGTTACAATAATTAGAACTTCTAGATGAGAAGCGTAGGGCTTCATTTGATCATATGAGAGTCTATCAAAAGCATATGTCCAATGCATTCAACAAGAAGGTTCACCCTAGAGAGTTTCAAATAGGTGATCTTGTTTTAAGAGAGAACCTTAAGAACCAATAAAATAGAGAACAAAAGGGTAAATTTGAACCTAATTGGCTTGGGTCATATGTCATCACAGCTACTTTTGGGATAGGTGCTTACTTATTATCTGATGAAGATGGAGAACAGCTCCCTAAGCCCATCAGCATTTTGCACCTTAAGAAGTTTTATCATTGATGCCCATTCTATCTGGGGGCATCTTTTGTATATATTTTACGATCCTGAAAAAATACAAAAAAAAAATTAAAAAATAGCACAAAATTCAAAAAAAAGAAAAAAGAAAAAAGAAAAAGTGCCTTGGTGAAAACCTAGAAATAGGTGCCTTGGTAGCAAAAATACAAAAAAATGAAAAAAAGAGAAAAATTGCAATAAAAATCCAAGTGGTGAAAACCTGGAAACAGGCACTACTTGAGGCCTTTGCACCCTTGTCTCTTAGCATGCATCCTCGACACTTAGCCATCATCATGCCTTGACATTATTTGACTTGGTCTAGAATTAGTCTTTATTTTGTCTAGGGGGCATAACTTTTGGCATAGGTCCTTTAGGTGCATTTGTCTCTTGGGGCATTTCACAATAGGTGTTTTTCAACACCACCCTAAACAGTGTTTCTCAACACTATCCTAGCGTCAAGTGTTTCTCAACATTTATCAGATGTCTTACCCAATAGTCCAAGTGTGATGCGATATTTCTCACTAGCAGATGTGATAACCTAAGTTTGACTCTATGACCAACACACACGCACTTAAACAATCAATTCGCTTGAGATATGTTGACTTTATTTTTCTTTGTGTGTTGTCTATGAGGATTTCTTTGATGACTGGTCTCTCCCTAAGAATTTTTCGATGATGCATAGCTAGAAGACTGAGGGTATGAGAACATGTTTTCTTTCTTTATCTTCTTGTGGGTATATTTCATTGATCCTAACTATCATGAGAATTTATGCTGGTCTTACTTGACACTATGGATTGACAAGGTATTATCCTTGACTGTTTAGCAAGTGCATGCTTCTAGCTATCCTGACTTTCATGTGTCTTGATACAAGCATAATCTCACCATATCAAACTTAGGTGATCTCACTACACTAGTCATCTTGACCTACATGTCTTTGATGCCTAGGTGGGATTTCTACATTCCTATCTAATATAGATCATATTCAGATTCACATAGTCATACTAGTGTGCATTATATGATCTTATGATGCTACCAATAATGCTCGATGATGATAATTAGATGTCTATAAGCGTTGTGACCTTGCAAGTCAACCACTTTCATAGTAGCTTGCATTTTAGGTTCATGATAGTTTAGTTTTGCATCTTGCATATGGAGAGAGCTCTCCTTTTATCTTTCATGGACTAGTTGGTCAACTATGCTCACCTTTCCTTTTCTTCTCGATCACCTCTTTCACTCATCTTTTTCATCTCAAAATGGTTCCTGTTCATCACAAGGGGTTAATCATATCATCATATCTATATCTCAAAACTGTCATTTTCAGAACCATGAGTCTATATCATATACATGAGAATCTAAACATCCATCTATGAGAGATAACATACATAAGCACATACATAAACATTTTGAGAAAATATGACAAGACAATACATATGCAAACTGATATACACATCCAAGTGAGACAATCAAACATCATATATCAAACATCCAGTATATCTCATATATAAAGAGAAAAATCATGGTATAATGTCATCAATGATATAAACCATACACATGAGATCCCAAATGGATCAAAGTCTCAATGGTATAAACCTAGCCTAAACCTAAGAACCACTGCCATCCTGAGGACCGGTAGCTGGAGGCTGAGGTGGTGCACCAGGTGCCACCTCGATGTAGCTAGGAGCTCTCTACTCTACTAGTACTACCTATAGATATAGGCCATGGTAGTAGGCTACTCAGGCTAACTCTCTCCTGATCTTAGCAGCATCTGCCTGCGCTATCTACTCTCGACGGGCTATCTTAGCTCTAAGATCAGCTATTTGCTGATCTCTCTCCATCCTTAGGTCCACTAGCTACTACTCCCATACCACTATGTTGATCCTAAGCTACTGAATCTCCACCTCAAGAGTTTGAATGCGGGCTCTCAAATCATCTCCTGCAGCTAGGTCTGCCTATGGTGGTACCTATCCCTACCCCAGTGAAGGTCTCTATACCTCCTCACTCCCTAAGTTTTGACCTCGTGGCCACTTCTAGCTACTAGCTCTAGATCCCTCTCCAGCCTCTCTCACCTGACCTTTGCCTCCACCTCTATCCTCATCATCTCCTCCATCTCATCCTCCTAGGGCAACCTGTGCTACATCTAGTATAGTGAATTGAGGGAATGGGGCCCTCCACCACTCAGTCCTATATGATGCATTAGCACCTGCATCAGCCATATCTGGGAGATACTCCCTAGGCTCCCTCTTGATCGCATATGTCTCCTTGATAGCTCACTGATAATCCAACATGGGTAGCCACCCATGTCCCTCCTCATCTCTAGAACTCGCATAGGTGGTGGTCTCTATGGAGACTCGTTGCTATCTCTCAAACTATCGCCATACTCAAGTGATGCAGAATCTCTCCAAAATCTCTAAGTGTCAGCCTACCTATGGCCGAGTGCATAGCATATAACTCAGCTCATCCTTTGCATCTCCCCATCCCTCCACATCCCTATATGGCCTCCATGTGAATGAGGTCATCTCATCCAAGATCCACCTGTAATGTGTCACATCTCTAGTATGAGCATGTGATATATATCCTCCATACCTATACATGTATGGGTATCTCTTCTCTCTCGGCTGAACCCTGGGGTGCACCACAGTGATGTGCTCCCATGCCCACATCTGTGCCAGGATGGCACCACATGCCCATGTCTGACCATCCATGTAGACAATCTCATGAAGCTCATGATACATCTCTACAAGTATGGCTAGTCCCCATGCCATATGATGAGGTCTACCTACCAAATCTGCTAGCAACCTACCCCATCCAAGTGGAAATCCCTTCTGACTATGATCAGTCATTAGGGCCTATCCAATAAATGATGCCACAATACATGGCACTAGAAAATCTCAGCCAAAGTCATCCATGACTCACTCCCAACTGACATGTTGATTGACAATGGTCACATCCTGAAACATCTCCTGGATGACCTGTCGCCCCTCAGTGGCATCCTGATCATAGTATACCTATGTCATCACACAAAATCATGTTAGTTTCTATTGCATAGAAACATTACATTCATGACTATCCATAAGGAATGATTATACTTATAGGCTCACTGTGGCATGGAACTTGTAGTATCCTGTAGACATCCTCCAGTGTGATGGATGCCTCTCTTGTCGGCAAGTGAAATGTGTTATGCTCACTATGCCATCACTTGGCCAAGGCTGTCAGTAGCCCATGATCAGCTCGAACACATGGGAACTGCAACAAATATTAGAATCCCATCACCCTGATGTCATCCTCACTCGGATCATCTAGATCTTGGATGCATCTCAACCCCACCATCTTCGGCACTCTGATAATCAATGCCATAAAGTTCTCCTAGAATCCATTCAACCAAGTGATATATTAGTACATACTACGATGAAAATCAGTACAGGACATCTGAAGCATAAAAATTGTCTGGACCCATGTCTTACTTTGCTCAAAATAATTAAAATTCTTAAGTTTTAAGGAGAATTATTGTGTGACACTTCTCCCTATAGTGGTGCGATACACCTTTGACTGTGCGATACTTTTCCTAGTATCACGTGATAGTTCACCAGTTATTGTGCGATACTGGTGTTTCTACGCGCGTGATACTTTGGGGACCCGTGAAGTATCGCGCGATGTTCCTCCCCAAAGGGTGCGATACTTCTAAAGTATCACGTGATAGTTCA
The DNA here is from genome assembly GCA_027943335.1 of Chamaecyparis obtusa. Lineage (NCBI taxonomy): Eukaryota > Viridiplantae > Streptophyta > Pinopsida > Cupressales > Cupressaceae > Chamaecyparis > Chamaecyparis obtusa. Next base: position 2,143,772 of record BSBK01002596.1, on the reverse strand, counting down.
CCTAAAACTAAAAATTTCAAATTTTCAAAAATGTGCTAAATATGTCCTAGGTACAATAAATGACTCAAAAGTGGCTAGTTTTCGAAAACATACTGGGGCACCATAATGTGGAGGCCGGTTGTGCAATTGGGAGTGCTCAAATCGATGCTTGTGGATGGTAACTACTGCTTGCTGGGCCATTTTCTATCTCCAAGCTCTCAAGATTCTCAAAGTTGCTAAATGAAAAATGATTTTGAAAATGACCCTTTTTACCCCTTATATAGCATTTTGACTTTTTGACTTTTTGACCTAATTTTCAAAACACCTCAGAATTGCATGAAAATTGCACCCCTAGCTAATTTTGACATCCTGGATCTATTTTCGGACTCAAAATAAAAATCTAAGTTCATCTTGATAGTCAAAATCACATTTCAAAATTTTCTCTCTCTTTTGCGTAGTTGGCTGACCATTTGAGGCCTGATCCTTCGATCTTTGTTGGGGCATCTTCATTTCTTCACCCCCATCTCTTTCAAACTCTTAGTTTATCATTCATTATCACTCATTTCATTTCTTTAAGGTTTGAATTACTTTTTATCCTATATCTTTCCCAGTCAAACCTAGTCAACCTAGGGCATGTTTTCACTACTTGATGGTTATCTTGTTATCATTTATCTTTGACTATGATTTCTAGTGCTTTGATCATCTTTTATCAATCTTCTATTTTCCTCTACCTGATTTCGATTTTGATTCTGAGGGGGCAGTATCTATAAGATTCTCATCCTTGATTCTCTTGATTCAAACATCTTTTGTAAGCTTTCACTCAGGCTTGAGATTCTTATCTCTTATTTTGGATATGATCCCGAATCAACCTCATGTCCAGAATCCTTTGTCTATGTTTGTCCGGGTGTGATCCTGAATTGACCTCACACCTGAGTTATTTTGTGATCCTAGATCGATCTCACATTTCAATCCTTCTTTGACTGCATGTGTTCCCAGATCGATCACACATTAGTCAAAGAGGGGCAAATGTATGCACCCTAAAATGGTCACCTAGACTTTGGGACCCCATTCTTGCAATTTATCAAATCCCTAAATCAATATTTTCAAAAATCAACATTTTTCAATTATATCAATGATCAAATCCTATTTTGTCATTTTCGATTATTCCTTGGGCTAACCATTTTATCCTAAGTCTTTATTTAATTAAAAGGAATATTTCCTCCTCTTTTATTACATAAAAAGCCCCCACTTTTCATCTTATCCTAAGTTGCACAAATAAAGCATTATTCTTATTTTATAAAAAGGAGAAAAGTAGTTTTTGTCTCATATGGACACAAAAGTCAACTCCTATTTTCCTATTGGAGGATACTTGTGCATATGGATTGCTCCTCTTTCAAGCTCCATCATTGATTAAGTCTTTTTCCTCTTAATCTCAATGGTCTATTTCACCTCATTTCTTATAAAAGGAGAGCTCTCCTCCTCATTTTATGATCATGTTTTTATGCTAATGTTATGCTATAGGTTTTCCAGGTCTATTTGGAGCTTTCTTAAAGACACTTTTGCATCCAAGCTTTGAAGCCTTTTGTTGCATTTCATCTAGTTTCATATTTTCTTTCATAGTTGCATGATAATGGAATTATTATCTTAGATTTCCTTTTTATGTAATAGATTAATCTAACATAGCCTAATTAGGAAGGTTGTAATCTTTGTACTTTCCTTTCATAGCATAATTTGTACTTGCACTTTCATAGAGTAATTTGCATACTCATGTAGGTTGCATTACATTGCATTCATATTGATTTCATTGGAGATATTGGCACTCTTTCCCTTGTCTTTGATTTAGAATCTCTCATTGTGTGGTTGACTAGAAAGGTCATGAGTTTATAGCTCTAGCTGAGAGCAATTTTACAAATCTTGCAACTCCATGCATAGAGAGCTATGGATCAATATTTGAGGCCTTATTGTTGAGTGTCCTTGAATGTAAGGATTCATAGAAGTATTGTCACTTTTTCACCATACACTAAAGGGTTGTAGGACCCCTTAGGACACACTCAAGCACTCCAATGTGTCCATAGGGGTCACAGGGACTTCCTAGGGGTCCTAGTACATCTTATCATGCATTAGGACCCCTAGGAAGTCCCCGTGACCACTTTGGACACATTGAAATGTGCAAGTGTATCCTAAGGGGTCCTACGGCCCCCTCTAACACACCTGAGCATTCAAATATTTCAAAAGGGGTCATGGGGACTTCCTACGGCTCCTAGTAGGCCTTATCCCACATTATGACCACTAGGAAGTACTTGTGATGCCTTTTGACACATTAGAATCCTCAAATGTGTCATAAGGGGTCATAGGACCCCTTATGACACATTTGAGCATTCTAATGGGTTAAAAGGGGTCACAGGGACTTCCTAGGGGTACTAGTAGGCCTTATCATGAGTTAGGACCCCTAGGAAGTCCTTGTGACCCCTATGGACACATTGGAATGCTCAAGTGTGTCAAAAGGGGTCCTATGGCCCCTTCAGACACACTTGAGCATTCAAATGTGTCAAAGGGGATCACAAAGACTTCCTAGGGGTTCTAGTAGGCCTTATCGCATGTTAGGACCCCTAGGAAGTCCCCATGAGCCCTCTAGACATATTAGAATGCTCAAGTGTGTCCTAAGGGGTCCTAGGGCCCTATGGACACACTTGAGCATTCAAATGTTTGAAAAATGGTCATAGGGACTTCCTAGGGGTCCTCATAGACCTTATCTGACATTGGGACCCCTAGGAATTCTCCGTGACCCCTATGGACACATTTGAAAGCTCAAGTGTCTCCTAAGGGGTCCTACGATGCCTTCGAACACACTTGAGCATTGAAATGTGTCAAAAGGGGTCATGGGGACTTTCTAGGGGTCTTAGTACATCTTATCACACATTAGGATCCCTACAAAGTCCCCTTGACCTTAGTGGACAAATTGGAATGATCAAGTGTGTCATAAGGGTTCCTATGGCCCCTTCGGACACACTTGAGCATTCAGGTGTGTCAAAAGAGGTCATGGGTACTTCCTAGGGGTCCTAATAGACCTTATTGCAAGTTAGGACCCCTAGGAAGACCTTGTGACCCCTTTTAACACATTAGAACACTCAAATGGGTCATAAGGGGTCCTACAGCACCTTTAGACACACTTGAGAATTCAAATGTGTCAAAAGCGGTGATGGGGACTTCCTAGGGGTCTTAGTAGGCCTTACTATGAGTTTGGACACCTAGGAAATCCTCGTCACCCTTGTGGACACATTGGAACACTCAAGTGTGTCATAAGGGATCCTACGGCCCCTTTAAATAGACTTGATCATTCTAATGTGACAAAAGGGGTCATGGGGACTTCCTAGGGGTCCTAGTATTCCTTATCGCATGTTAGGACCCCTAGGGAGTCCCCGTGACCCCTATGGACACATTGGAATGGTCAGGTGTGTCCTATGGGGTCCTATGGCCCCTTTGAAAAAACTTGAGCATTCAAATGTGTCAAAAGGGGTCATAGGGACTTCTTATGGGTCCTAATAGGTCTTATCGCATGTTAGGACACCTAGGAAGTCCCCATGACCCTTATGGACATAGTGGAATGCTCAAGTGTGTCCTCAGGTGTCCTAGAATGCCTTCAGACACACTTGAGCATTCCAATGTCTCAAAAGGGGTCATGTGGACTTCCTAGGGGTCCTAGTAGGCCTTATCACAAATTAGGACCCCTAGGAAGTCCCCATGACCCCTGTGGATAGATTGGAATGCTCAAGTGTGTCCTAATGGGTACTACGGCCCCTTCAGACACACTTGAGCATTAAAATGTGTCAAAACGGGTCATTGGGACTTCCTAGGGGTCCTAATAGGCCTTATCACACATTAGGACCCATAGGAAGTCCTCGTGACCCCTTTTGACACATTAGAATGCTCAAGTGTGTCATAAGGGGTCCTACGGCCCCTTCAAACACACTTGATCATTCAAATGTGTTAAAAGAGGTCATGGGGACTTCCTAGGGGTCCTAGTAGGCCTTATCATGAGTTAGGACCCCTAGAAAGTCCTCGTGACCCCTATGGATACATTGGAATGCTCAAGTGTGTCATAAGGGGTCCTACGGCCCGTACGGACACACTTGAGCATTCAAATGTGTTGAAAGGGGTCATCAGGACTTCCTAGGGGTCCTATTATGCACTAGGACCCTTAGGAAGTCCCTATGACTCCTATCGACACATTGGAACACTCAAGTGTGTCCTAAGTGGTCCTACAGCCCCTATAGACACACTTGAGCATTAAAATGTGTCAAAAGGGGTCATAGGGACTTCCCAAGGGTCCTAATAGGCCTTATCATGCATTAGGATTGCTAGGAAGTCCCTGTGACCCCTATGGACACATTTGAATGCTCAAGTGTGTCCTAAGGGGTCCTACGATGCCTTGGGACTCACTTGAGCATTCAAATGTGTCAAAAAGGGTCATGGGGATTTCCTAGGCTTCCTAGTGTGCCTTGTCATGTATTTGGAGCCCTAGAAAGTCCGATTGACATGAATGGAAACATTGGAATGCTCAAGTGTGTCCTAAGGGGTCCTATGGCCCCTTTGGGCACACTTGAGCATTTAGTTGTGTCAAAAGGGGTCATGGGTACTTCTTAGGGGTCCTAATAGGTCTTATCACGTGTTAGGACTTCTAGGAAGTCCTAGTGACCCCTTTTGACACATTGGAATGCTCAAATGTGTCATAAGGGGTCCTATAGTCCCTCCAAATACACTTGAGAATTCAAATGTGTCAAAAGGGGTCATGGGGACTTCCTAGGGGTCCTATTAGGCCTTATCATGAGTTAAGACCCCTAGGAAGTCCCCGTGACCCCTATGGACACATTGGAATGCTCAAGTGTGTCATAAGGGGTCCTACGGCCCCTTCGGACACACTTGAGCATTCAAATGTGTGAAAATAGGTCATGGGGACTTTCTAGGGGTCCTGGTATGCCCTATGGACACATTGGAACATTCAAGTGTATCCTAAGGTGTCCTACGGCCCCTTCGAACACACTTGAGCATTCAAATGTCTCAAAAGGGGTCATAGTGACTTCCTAGGGGTTATAATAGGGCTTATCACCTGTTAGGACCCATAGGAAGTCCCCGTGACCGCTATGGACACATTGGAATGCTCAAGTGTGTCCTAAGGGGCCCTACAATGCCTTTGGACACACTTGAGCATTCCAATGTGTCAAAAGGGGTCATGGAGATTTCCTATGGGTCGTAGTATACCTTATCATGAGTTAGGACCCCTAGGAAGTCCCCGTGACCCCTATGGAGACATTGGAATGTGCAAGTGTGTCCTAAGGGGTACTATAGCCCCTTTAGACACACTTGAGCATTCAAATGTGTCAAAAGGAGTCATGGGGACTTCCTAGGGGTCCTAATAGGCCTTATTGTGCATTACGACCCCTAGGAAGTCCCCGTGACCCCTTTTGACACATTAGAATTCTAAAGTGTGTCAAAAGAGGTCCTATAGCCCCTTCGTACACACTTGAGCATTCAAATGTGTCAAAAGAGGTCATGGGGAATTCTTAGGGCTCCTAGTAGGCCTTCTAAATAGTTAGGACCCCTAGGAAGTCGCTATGACCCTTGTGGACCCATTGAAATGCTAAAGTGTGTCCTAAGGGGTCCCACGATGCCTTCAGACACACTTGAGCATTCAAATGTGTCAAAAGGGGTCATGGGCACTTCCAAGGGGTCTTAGTAGGCCTTATCATGAGTCAGGACCCCTAGGAAATCCCTATGACCCCTGTGGACACATTGGAATGCTCAAGTGTGTCCTAAGGGGTCCTATGGCCCCTTCAGACACACTTGAGTATTCAAATGTGTCAGAAGGGGTCATGGGGACTTCCTAGTGATCCTAATAGGCCTGATCACACATTAGGACCCCTAGGAAGTCCCTGTGACCCATTTTCAGACATTGGAATGCTCAAGTGTGTCATAAGGGTTCTTATAGCCCGTTCAGACACACTTGAGCATTCAAATGTGTCAAAAGGGGTCATGGGGACTTTCTAGGGGTCCTAGTACACCTTGTCATGTGTTAGGACCCCTAGGAAGTCCCCATTACCCCTTTTGACATATTGGAATGCTCAAGTGTGCCTTAAGGGGTCCTACAGCCCCTTCAGACACACTTTAGCATTGAAATGTGTCAAAAGGGGTCATGGGGACTTCTTAGGGGTCCTAATAGGCCTTATCATGCATTAGGACCCCTAGGAAATCCCCGTGACCCCTTTTGACAAATTGGAATGCTCAAGTGTATCATAAGGGGTCCTATGGCCCCTTCAGACACACTTGAGCATTCAAATGTGTCAAAAGGGTTCATGGGGTTTTCTTAGGGGTCCTAATAGTCCTTATTGAGCATTAGAACCCCTAGGAAGTCCTTGTGACCCCTTTTGAGACATTAGAACACTCAATTATGTCCTAAGGGGTTCTATGACATCTTCGAACACACTTGAGCATTTCAATGTGTCAAAAGGGGTCACAGGGATTTCCTAGGGGTCTTAGTAGGCCTTTTCATGAGTTATGACATCTAGGAAGTCCCCATGACCCCTTTTGACACATTAGAATCCTCAAGTGTCTCTGAAGGGGCCCTAGGACCCCTTATGACACACTTGAGCATTCCAATGTGTCAAAAGGGGTCACGGGGACTTCCTAGGGGTCCTAATGTGCAATAAGGCCTATTAGGACCCCTATGAGGTCCCCATGACCCCTTTTGACACATTTGAATGCTCAAGTGTGTTTGAAGGGGTTGTAGGACCCCTTATGACACACTTGAGCTTTGCAATGTGTCAAAAGGGCTCATGGGGACTTCCTAGGGGTCTTAACATGTGATAAGGCCTATTAGGACCCCTAGGAATTCCCCATGACCCCCTTTGACATATTCGAATCCTCAAGTGTGTTTGAAGGTGTTGTAGGACCCCTTAAGACACACTTGAGCATTCCTATGTGTCAAAAGGGGTCACGGGGACTTCCTAGGTGTCCTAACTTGCAATAAGGCCTACTAGGACCCCTAGGAAGTCCCCATGACCCCTTTTGACACATATGAATGCTCAAGTGTGTACGAAGGGGCCATAGGACCCCTTATGACACACTTGAGTGTTGCAATGTGTCAAAAGGGGTCACGTGGACTTTCCAAGGGTCCTAATGTGTGATAAGGCCTATTAGGACCCCTAGGAAGTCCCCATCACCTCTTTTGACACATTTGAATGCTCAAGTGTGTCCAAAGGGGTTGTAGGACCTATTAGGACACAATTGAGCATTCCAATGTGTCCACAAGGGTCAGGGGGACTTCTTAGGGGTCCTAACTTGTGATAATTTCTACTAGGACCCCTAGGAAGTCCCCATGACCCCTTATGAAACATTGGAATTCTCAAGTGTGTTTGAAGGCATCGTAGGACCCCTTCGAACACACTTGAGCATTCCATTGTGTTCATAGGTGTCACTGAGACTTCCTAGGGGTCCTAATGTGTGATAAGGTCTATTAGGACCTATAGGAAGTCTCCATGACCCCTTAGGACACACTTGAGCATTCCAATCTATCCACAGGGATCATGAGGACTTCCTAGGGGTCCTAACATGTGATAAGATGTACTAGGACCTCTAGGATGTTCCCATGACCCCTTTTAACACATTTTAATGCTCAAGTGTATCCAAAGGGGCCGTAGGACCCCTTAGCACACACTTGAGCATTTCAATGTGTCCAGAGGGGTCACGAGGACTTCCTAGGGGTCCTAACTTGTGATAAGGCCTACTAGGACCCCTAAGAAGTCCCCATGACCCCTTTTGACACATTTGAATGCTCAAGTGTGTCTGAAGGGGCCAAAGGACCCCTTATGACACACTGGAGTGTTCCAATGTGTCCACAGGGGTCACGGGGACTTCATAGGGGTCCTAACTCATGATAAGATCTACTAGGACCCCTAGGAAGTCCCCATGACCCCTCTTGACACATTTGAATGCTCAAGTGTGTCTGAGGGAATTATAGGACCCCTTAGGACACACTTGAGCATTCCATTGTGTCCATAGGTGTCATGGGGACTTGCTGGGGGTCCTAACACGTGATAAGGCCTATTAGGACCCCTAGGAATTCCCCATGACCTCTTTTGACACATTTGAATGCTCAAGTGTGTTTGAAGGGGCTGTAGGACCCCTTAGGACACACTTGAGCATTCCAATGTGTCCACAAGGGTTGTGATAACTTCCTAGGGCTCCTAACATGTGATAAGGTGTACTATGACCCCTAGGAAGTCCCCATGACCCCTTTTGACACATCTGAATTCTTAAGTGTGTTTGAAGGGGCCATAGTACCACTTAGGACACACATGAGCATTCCACTATGTCCATAGGGGTGAAAAGGACTTCCTAGGTGTCCTAACTCATGATAAGTCCTACTAGGACCCCTAAGAGGTCCCAATGACCCCCTTTTGACATAGTTGAATGCTCAAGTGTGTCTGAAGGGGCCGTAGGACCCCTTATGACACACTTGAGCATTCCAATGTGTCCACAAGGGTCACGAGGACTTCTTAGGGATCCTTACTTGTGATAAGGCCTACCAGGACCCCTAGGAAGTCCCCATGACCCCTTTGACACATTTGAATGCTCAATTATGTTCGAAGGGGCCGTAGGACCCCTTATGACACACTTGAGCATTCCAATGTGTTCACAATTGTCACGTGGACTTCCTAGGGGTCCTAACTCATGCTATGTCCTACTAGGACCCCTAAGGGGTCCTACGGCCCTTTCAAACACACATGAGCATTCAAATGTGTCAAAAGGGGTCACAAGGACTTCCTAGGTGTCCTAATAGGCCTTATCACTTTTTAGGACCCCTATGAAGTCCCTGTGACCCCTGTGGATACATTGGAATGCTCAAATGTGTCCTAAGGGGTCTTATGGCCCCTTCGGACATATTTGAGCATGAAAATGTGTCAAAATGGGTCTTGAGGACTTCCTAGGGGTCCTAATACGCCTTATCATGTGTTGGGAGCCCTAGGAAGTCCCCGTGGCCCCTTTTGACACATTCAAATGCTCTAGTGTGTCCTAAGGGGTCCTACAACACCTTTAGACATACTTGAGCATTCAAATGTGTCAAAAAGGGTCACAGGGACTCCTAGGGGTCATGGGGACTTCCTAGGGGACTTCTTAGGGGTCCTAGTACTAGTTTCTAGGATAGATGATGACATCTACTTATTTAGTATAGTCAGAATGACAAAATTACAAGGAGTCTTATTACGCCTTATCAAATACATTATATATATAATATGTATTATATATATTATATACATTAGTATATATAATATGTATTAGTATATATATAATGTATTATATATATTATATACATTAGTATATAATACATTCTAGTATATATATAATATACATTTTATATATTATATACCCCATTTTATATGTAAAAGTTCAATTTTTTCATTTGCTCCCGCCCTTTTTTCATGTGCCTGGAAATATCGGGTACCAGATTTGTGACTGGTCATATTTGACCAAAATATTCCCTGTCCCCACAAACCAAAAAATCATGGGATTTCAAAATTTTTCACGAGTTGTAGGAAAAAAAAATGTAATTTGGGTAACATTTTTTTGTTTTGTCAACTTGTGGTCTCACCATGGGAAGCAACAATCATTGAAAGGGTAAACGGAAGAGGAAGGTGATGAATGAAGAAATTCAAGCATATAGGGAATAAGATAGGGAAAATCACCGAAGAAGGAGAGAAGGTATGTTAAACATTAATCAAGGTGACCCCATAAATGTAGTTGTAAGTGAAGAGGATGTTGAATTTGAAAATAATATGGAAATTAATTTTGTGAATAACAATGTATGGAGTGAAGATGAAAATGTAGGGATGGAGAATGAAAATGTAGACTTGGGGAATTAAAACGTAGATTTGGGGAATGACAATGAATGGAATGAAGATGAAAATGTATAGATGGAGATAGAAAATGTAGACTTGGGGAAGAAAATGTTGCACAAGAACCACATGAACGTTACACATCTCCAAATTATATGTGAAATGAAGTCCCTTTCAATAAAGATAATCAATCTTGAAATTTGGGGCTTTCAAGAACACCTAAATGGTTAATTGAAATTAAGGAGAACATTATGAATAATTGGGAAGGAAAGGGGTCTCATAGATCTATTAGGTTCTGGGCTATAAGAATTTATGATTAATTTTTTGGAAACAAGACATTGGTTGAGCAATGTCAAATTTTTGTGTAGTTGTTAAAGATGCAAAAGATGAGACCCGTGCTTGTGAAATTGAAGATCCATGTGAACAAGAAAATGGACAGAAATGCCATTATTGTGAAGAATATTTTCAATGCTCTCAATAGCATTGGGAAGACTAGTAGAGAAAAAAAGAAGAGAGTTTCTCAGAGGGTTATTACAACCTCCTTAGTAAGTCATCAGTTGAGAAAGGCTCATTTGATGAGACAAACTTGTGTTGACTTTAATATAGACCATAAAACTTTGGGTAGAGCACTTTGAAGAAGAGAAAGACTCGATGATCTGCTTCAAATTGAAACATGGGCTTATGGTGGGAGACTTCCATGTTTTGATAAGAAGCTAACAGATGTTGTCAAGGATGAAATTCAACAATTTTGGGATGCTAACTCAAGAGTGTCACCAAATGTGAAGGATGTCTTGAAGTTGAGAGTTGGCAATCAAGATCGTACTCCACATCCTAAACATTGTGGAGGTAAGTCAAACAATGTTGTATAAAACATTTTGTGAGACACATCCAACATTGAAAATATCACAAAGGTCTTTTGAATCTGTGATGCCATTTTATTGTGTACCCCTTAAGATTTGAAATACATGTTGTTGCAAATATCATGTTGAGTTTTCAATGCATCATGAATTATTATGGTCAATTTGTTCTACTTTTCATACTAATGAAATGCTAGAGGATTGTGGTGCAAGTGGTCTTCCCAAATCATCAAGAGACTTTCTAGATCAATTTTTATGTCATAGAGATGATGGTTGTTTATTTTATAAAAAAGACTGCTTAAATTCCAAGTGCTTAGAATGTGGTGGCTTGTCTAAGTTTAGAACATGTTTTCATGAGGGTTTGGAACACAATTTTGGAAAGACACTCATCCAAAAAAGGTATATGAAATAATGAAATATACATTGAAGAGTGGAGGTGTGTTAGAAAGTAAAGTCCACCAAGATAACTAAGAGGGGGGGGGGGTTGAATCAGTTATCAAAGAATTATAACTTTTATCATCTTCAACAGCATTAAACCATATAAGAAATATAATTACCAACCATAGAAAGATATTCATACACAATAACACAATGACACAAGATATGTTGACTAGGGAACCTCTTGATCAAAAAGTAAACCCCAGTGGGAATGATGCCCACAAAAGATGCACTAATATGAATATTTCTTGTGAGAGGATGGACTATGTTAGGAGTCTTATGAAATACATTTAGTACATATGAATCTCTGTTAGGAGATTTTGAATCCCTATTAGGAGATTTTGAATCCGTATTGAAAGATTCTAACCATGTTAAGAGTTATGGAAGACATAAGGACCCACTGCCCAAACAACTTCAGGGTAAGATCACTGAACACACTGTCCAAATAATCTTTGGATTAATCAATAGAATAATATGTTACCTCTTCTCTGACTATGCCAAACCACACTCATTATTACATCAGATCTCAATTTTAGATCTTTGTACTTCACATGTCTTCCTTCACAAATTCGCTTTCATACTTAGCTCTTTTCTTCACTGCATGCATACAGTATCACAACCGTTGCTACCATATCATAATTACACACTTTCACATTATAGTTACATATCCATACCTTAAAATAAGGAAATACATTCCTTCCTTTATACCACACTCAAATAATTACAAATGAGTCGGCATACAATTATAAAATAAAAGTTTCCACATGCTACACCAAAATTACATAAAACTGTCAGCTTCCAAATACAATAAATCTTCACTCATGTGATCTTGAAGTCTATGCTATCATCCACATCACTATAAATGTGTCTTCAACTTCCTTTTAACTACGTAAAACTATATTCCATCCTGATTAGGAGATATCATCCAATTTCCACAAACCGCTACTCACGAACACTACCTGAATACAGCTTCCACCAAAATGATCATATCTTCCATGAATCAATGAATTAATGTCTACACTCTTAACCATAGACATATGACATATCAGAGAGTATAACCTCAACATCTCATAGCTCCAACTACAATAACCCATGTGTGCTAATCCAAACTCTATCTGCTTCTCTACAAGTCTTTGGTAAATCACTATGTTGACATCAATGACAATCATAGTCATGAATGCAACAACTACTACTACAGAATGTTTGCCAAATATTTAGCATTCATTCCTAACAATCTCCCCCATTGGCATTGATGGCAACATAGATGAAAAACATCCAATGTTCCAAAAATCCAATACTACAACACTGCTTCTTCAAATCCTCTTCATCAATCAAATCTTGCTTTGTTATCCTATTTAGTTCTCTTCAATAGATGTCTCATATTATTTTTCATGTATACTTCTCCCCCATTGACATCAATGAAAAAAATTCCATCACTAAGTCAACAACAACTCAATGTCAAAAGACACTTTTCAGAAAATACATTTACTAGAGTCCTCATGACTCAGCTCAGATACACATACTCCCCCATAGAGGAAGTACCAACATCCAATCTAGAAGAAAGATAAGGCTCATATACCATTGGATGGATGCAACCAACTGCATCACTTCTCAAAAGTAGGCTGGGGCATAACCCCAAGCATACCTCTCAGATACTCAAATGTATCCTTAGGCAAAGGCTTTGTGAATATATCTGCTATCTGCTCTTTTTTACTTATGTAGTCAAGTCTGACTTCTTTTTCAGAAACTTTCTCTCTTATAACATGATACTTAATCTCTATATGCTTTTTCTTAGAATGTAATATAGGAGTCTTAGACATACTTACTGTACTGGTGTTATCATAATGTATAACAATAGGTTCAACAAATTTTATTCCAATATCCTTCAGCATCTGCTTCATCCAAATTATCTGGTTATAATTGTTTGTTGCTGCTACATATTCTACTTCTATTGTGATTTGTGAGATACAATTCTACTTCTTACTTAGCCAAGAAACTAATCTTCCTCCAAGGAAAAATGCTCCTCCACTGGTGCTTTTATTATCATCAACACTACCTCTCTAATTAGTATCTGTATATGCACATAGGGTAAAATCATCAGATTTTTCATACCATAGTCCATAGTCCATTGTGCCTCTTAAATATCTCAGTATCCTCTTTACTGCTGCATAATGTGATTCTCTAGGTTCAGCTTGAAATCTTAGTATAATTCCAACTGAATGTGCTATATCAGGTCTTGTATGAGTCAAATACTGCAATCCTCCAATCATAGATTTGTATTTCTTTTGTTCTACTATAGGAGTCTCATCTGTGCTAGATAACTTATGTCTGGTCACCATAGGTGTTCCAACTAGTTTACAATCCTCCATTCCAAATCTTTTCAACAAGTCATTCAAGTACTTTGTCTAACTTACAAAGATACAATCATTGTTTTGTGTTATCTGTAATCCCAAAAAGTATTTCATTTCACCAATCATACTCATTTCAAATTTAGTCTTCATTTCATCAGTAAATTTGTCACTAGCTTCATCTTCTCCTCCAAAGATAATGTCATCAACAAAAATAACTATAACTAACAAACCATTTTCAATTTCTTTTGTGTACAGATTGCTATCAATTGTACCTTTTATAAATCCCAATTTTAAAAAATACGTATCTAGTCTTGCATACCAAGTTCTAGGTGCTTGTTTAAGTCCATATAAAGCTTTCTTCAATTTACATACCATGTCTCCTTCTTGAGTTAAAGGAAACCTTCAGGCTACTCAATATAGACTTCTTCTTCCAATTCTGTATTCAAAAATGCTGACTTCACATCCATCTGGTACACTTTGAATTTCTTGTAAGCTACATATGCCAAAAATATTCTTACTACTTCAATTCTTCCAACAGGTGCAAAGGTTTCTTCATAGTCAATTCCTTCTTGTTGTGAGTAACCCTTACATACCAATCTTGCTTTGTTTCTTACTACTTCTCCTTGTTCATTCATCTTGTTTCTGAATACCCATTTAGTTCCAATAACATTTTTGTCTTTAGGTCTAGGGACTAATTCCCATGTCTTGTTCTTTTCAATCTGATCTAGTTCTTCTTTCATAGCATTGCCATTTTTTTCATGTGTTCTAGGGGCTGAATACTGTCTTTTAATGCCATTTTCTTCAAAAAAGTTGTTAAACTCTTTAGAAGTAAATTCTCCACCTCTATCAGATCTTAAACATTTAATCTTCATCCTAGATTCATTCTCAACCTTATTCTTCACAATCTTAAAGTTATCAAATGCTTCAAATTTTTCTTTAAGAAATGCAATGCACATCATTCTTGTAAAATCATCAACAAGAATCATAAAATACCTTTCTCCATAGAATCCTCTAGTCCTGGTAGGACCGCTCAAATCTGTATGAACAATCTCCAGCTTCTCTGTAGATGTAAACTTCTTACTTGGAAAAGAAATTCTCTTATGTTTAGCCATTACACATTCTTTGCAAATCATGTTAGTAGGCTTCATAATTTTAGGTAAATCTCTTACTGTTGTGTGTGTCAATTTTGTACCTAGCTGTAGACACAACACTTCAGTAAAACATTAGAGGTTAGCTAAAATCAAAATCGTGCAAGTAATTGAAAACTAATCTAACCAGGTGATTTACTGCCTTCTAGTATATGCGAGTATGTATTCTCAGATTGGACTGAGATTAGTGACCTTGACGACACCTAAATGAAGGATTTGAATGCAAAATCTAGATATGAATTAGATGCAAATTAATCTATTTTTTTAGTTTTTCTGTGCAATAAGATGAAAAATCTGATATGAATCTATTCTATATGAGAAACTGATATGCAATAAAATTAATCTAACAAATGATATGCTAAAATATGAATGATCTCACAAAGTTGTTGATTTGCAAAAGAAGCTCCAATTTTTCAGATACCAATTCACCAACATAAGTTTGCAATTTTTAAGATATGAATATGAGGAGTTGAGCCTTGATTTTATAGAAATCCAGGGCTTTGGGGATGCATGGAAAAATCCATAAATCACTCAGATAAACACAAGTTGATTTTTGAGTTTATCAAAGAATAAAAGATAATTAATTCACAAAATCATGCAAAAGCAGTGTTTAACTCAAAATAGAGTTTTAAAATTGATTGTTAATTTCTAGTTGCCTATTTTTCTAATTGTGCATAATAATTATGAATTAAATAAATAAATAAAGTGATTTATTTCCAACTTAACTGATTTTAAAAAATAAAACAATTGATTTATGGGTTAATCAATTATTAAATCAAACTTTTATTCCAAAATAATATCATTAAATATGACAACTTTCTTTAATCAATTAAATAAGAATTTAATCAATTAATAATAGGAATTTTGATTTATTGTCAAATTTAAATAATAATAATTAGGAATAAATATAATTAAATTCAATTAAATAATTAAGTGGCAGTATTAAATCTAATTAATTAAATATTTAGAATATTCAATTAATCAAACTTTAGGATAAATAGGATTTATCGCCAAATAATCATTAAATTAAAGATAATTAAGATAATTAGGAATATTACTAGGAATATTCCCTGATGCAGAATTTGAGATAATCAATTAGGATTCAATGATGTTCAGATGTGCCTTAGGTTAGGACTTCGCTGTCGATTTCAATCGATTTGATGATGTAGGAGGTTAATGAACCTATAGCCCATTTTTGGGGTATTACATTTTGCCCCTCTTTGAATTTTTGTGCGAAGTGTAGTGGTTCAAAGACAGTTTGTGTATGATGTTGAAACTAATGTTTGAAGTTGAAATTGATATGAAGATAATAGGTCCTGAATGACCAAAGATAATGTTAACTATAACAGCAAATGAACCGATGATTGTGAAAAAGTGTCAAAACAACTGATTCTGAACCTTATGACTGCAAAGAAGTGAGTGACTGATTCCAGACCCGATTGTCGATAAGAATCACATTGGTATCACATCTGAACCCTTCAGTTTCTGAAGAACCAAAGAAATAACACAATTGAATCGATAGTTACAAAAACTGATACAATTTACAAGATTAAGAGAATACCAGATTGATATGGATTTTGATGAATCTGATATGGCCCGAGTGATGATTGATTTGCCCCAAGTGATGAGGTATTTTTGATGAATCAACAACTAGATGTGGTTGTTGTCTTGATTACTGAGGAAATATATGGTTTAAAATATTTAGATTACAGACTTTGAATGATGTGCAATACCATGCCCCCTTCGGGATTAAAATTGAAATCTGACAAGAAAAGTCAGCGTTAAAGTTTAGAAGTATGTTAATTGATTTGAGAAGTGGTTATACACATCCAAGAATGCATTCTACATCATTTGGAGGTCTAGAAGACCAAGTTTGACTAGGGTTTGACCATGGCTGACCAAGTTGAAATTTTGATAGTTTGACGTAAGATAATCAGTTAAGTTGAATACTGGATTTCTGTGATGATTAAAGGTCGATTATGCAAGTAGTAGACCATCCTGGGTCCAAAAATTTTAAATCATGATTTTGACATAGTAAATGATCTCATATTTTGATTTTGATCCAGAAAAAGGATTCTACTTACTGTTTCATTGGAGGAACCTTCGTGTGAGATTCAACTCTTGTTAGATTTGAAAATGCAATTTGAAGAATTGTTTAAGCATTGAAGTTCATTTAGCCATTTGTGAGCTCATGCAAACATGCAAGATGCAAAGAAACAAGCAAAATGAAATGCAACCTAAGACCTAGGACCTAGTCATTGATCATGTGTTGGTCATTCACATCATTGAATTTTTAGGTAACTGGATAAATCAATACAATGCCCACTAGTTATGAAACCATAGACATATGAATATCAATTTGTATGCGCAAGAATCAATACAACACCCACTGATTAGGAAACCATGGATATATGAATATTGATTTTGTTTTCAGAATGTCAAATTAGATGTAAGCATCAAAGCATAAGCACTAGGATGACCTAAATATCATGTCCATTTTGATATAGCAATTTGTATAAGCATCAAAACATAAATGTTGTGATGACCTGAATACACCTTGCAGTACAAACACATCAAATAGTCAAGAGATCATTCTAAATCTAATGTAAATTACCCGTAGTGACCCTTTATCATTCACATCCTTAGGTAAGATCAAATTTCACAATAGGAGAAACAACTCACTCAAAAAAGACAATAGTTAGATCCAACTTCCTTGAATTATCTGGGTATCAATGGTCGAGGTACACATGGCCATTCAATTCAAGATAGAGGCTCTTACAGTCGGACACCATTTCAATCTAGAATTTTCCAAAGTTAGATGTTCACATACAAGTAGAAGAAAAAGAAAAGATTATGCCCCTAGTCATCACTCTCTAAATCCTGTAAAGGACATCATTGAAGAGCTTTTGGGAACACAATATGCAAAAATCTCAATGCGAATCAATAAGCATACAAGGAGATAAAAGCATGTAAAAAGCACATATTGTTTTCAGTTTGTGTTTGATGTTTGATTGCATTGTTGTAGATGCAAAACCCTTTCTAGAGACAAGACTGACTAACAAACTCGCATGAAGCTTCAAAGGACCTTGACTAGATATGACATGTCGAAGATACATGGAGGCCATAGGATATGACTTGGATTGCCCACAAGTTTTAACATTGATAGGATGCAGATGCTTGAGCTGATTGGTGTACATAACGACTTATTGAAAATAGGAATGCAGAAACAAACTGGGAGATATGTACAAACTAAAGCAAGATGGAAAGCTGGGAAAGACCAAGATTGCACTGATAGATGGAGCATTTTGAAACAAGTGGCACCCATTTGTTGGGTTTTCACCATCTTGGTAGAGATTCTATTTTTCCTATCGAGGTGCCTGTTTCCAGGTTTTCACCAAGGCACTTCTTTTCTTTTTCTCATTTTTTTGTATTTTCATTTTTTCAATTTTTTTGTACTGTTGATATTTTTACTTTTTTTTGTGAATCATCAAGGCACCTATTGCTAGGTTTTTACCAAGATGTTCATTTTTTTTAGGACTTTTTCCAATTTTTAAGATTTTTTCAGGACATTTCACCATAGACTGAATGCCTTAGGCATAGAATTTCTTCAGATGGAGAATGTTGATTGGTTCTTCGAGTTGTTCTCCTTTAGTCATTGAGAGTTGATAGGCACTAGAGTCAAAAGTAGCAGTGATTACAAAGGGACCCAACCAGTTGGGTTCAAACTTCCCCTTGCGTTCTCGATGTGATTGATTTTTAGGATTCTCTTTCAAGACTAGATCACCAACCTAAAATTCTCTATGTCTAACTTTCTTGTTGTAGCCTCTAGACATTCTCTTCTGATATACTTTGAGATTATCTTATGTTTCTTGTCTGTGCTCATCTAGTAGTTCAAGTTCTTGCGACCTAGACACTTTGTAGTCATCATCAGTTACTAGACCATACATTCTGATTCTTAGTGATGGGATTTCAACCTCAATAGGCGGTACCGCTTCAGACCCATAAACTAAAGAAAAAGGTGTAGCCCTAGTAGGTGTTTTGATACTTGTTCTATAGGCCCAGACAGCTAGATTGATCATGAGATGCTAGTCTCTTCCTATTTTATTAACTGTTCGATGCAAGATTTTTAACAGATTCTTGTTTGAATCCTCTTCTTATCCATTCCCTTGAGGATAGTAGATGTGTGTGTGAATTTTGTACTTGATCTATAGACACAACACTTCAGTAAAACATTAGAGGTTAGCTATAATCAAATCGTGCAAAATTAAAATCTACTCTAACCAAGCGATTTATTGCCTTCTAGTAGGTGCGAGATTAATGTTCAAATATTGTTATCAAGATCAGTGACCTAGACGACACCTAAATGAAAGATTTGAATGAAAAACTGATATGAAATATGAATGCAATTAATCTATATTTTTGGTATTTTCTATGCAATAATATGATGGAAACTGATATGAATCTATGCTAATATGAAAATTGATATGCAATGCTAATCTAGAAATGATATGATATGAGAATGAAAATTTTAACAATAATATGAAAGCTATGAATTTGAAATTGATCTCACAAAGCTTCGAATCCTCAAATTTATCTTTCAAGCTCCAATTGTGCAAATTCTCCAAATCTGATATGTTATGATTCCTGTAGAGTAAGTTTGGAATTTGTGAGATATGAATTATGAAGAGCTGAGCCTTGGTTTTATAGAAATCCAGGGCTTTGGAGGTGCATGAGAAAAAGCCATAAATCACTCAAATAACTCAGGTTGATTTTTGAGTTATTTTTAAATAACAGATAATTAAGTCACAAAAATCATGCAAAAGCACAGTTCAACTCGAATTAAAAGTTTAGATCAACTTTAAAAATCAAAAAGATGTTGAGTTTCAAAAAGCTAACAACTTGCATTGATTTTCCAATTTGAGTTTAACTGGTCCTTGAATGTGCACATGGATAATTATGATTTAATAAATAAATAAAGTGATTTATGCTCAACTTAACTGATTTTTGAAATAAAATAATTAATTTATGGGTTAATTAACTATTTTATCAAACTTTTATTAAAAACTATATTATTAAATAATGACAACTTGCTTTAATCAATTAAATAAGAATTTAATCAATTATTCATAGGATATTGGATTTATTGTCAAAATTAAATAACACAATTAATAATAGATAGAATTAAATTTAATTACACAATTAAGTGGCAAGATATTAAATCTAATTAATTAAATATGAAAATATTCAATTAATCAAACTTAGGATAAATGTGATTTATTGCCAAATAATCATTAAATTAAAGATAATTAAGATAATTAGGAATATTGCTAGGAATATTCCCCGATGCAGAATTTAAGATAATCAATTAGGATTCGATGATGTTTAGATGTGCCTTAGGTTAGGACTTTGATGTCGATTTCATTCGAATTGTTGATATAGGAGATTAATGAACTTATAGCCCATTTTTGGGGTATTACATTTTGCCCCTCTTTGAATTACTGTGTGAAGCGCAGTGGTTCAAAGAAAGTCTGTGTTTGATAGAAATATGAAATTGATGTTTGAAATTGATAATTGATATGAGACAGAAGCTGATTGATATTGATTTGATATGGAGATAATAGGTCCTGAATGACCAAAGATAATGTTTACTGTAGCAGCGAATGAACCTATGATTGCGAAAAAGTGTCAAAACACCTGATTCCAAACCTTAGGATTGCTAAGAAGTGAGTGACCGGTTCTAGACTTGATTTTCTTAGCAGAACTAGCAAGTATCACATCTGAACCCTTTAGTTACCGAAGAACCAAGGAAAGAACACTATGATCCGATGGTTGCAAAAACTGATAGAGTTTACAAGATTAGGAGAATACCAGATTGATATGGATCTTGATGAATCTGATATGCCCCAAGTGATGATAGATTTCCCCCGAGCAATGAGGTCTTTTTTGATAAATTGGTAACTAGACGTGATAGTTGTCTTGATCACTGATGAAAGATATTGATAGAAATTGATTTACAGACTTTGAATGATGTGCATTACCATGCCCCCTTCGGGATTAAAATTGAAATCTAACAAGAAAAGTCAGCGTTGATATTTCAGAAGCATGTTAATTGATTTGAGAAGTGGTTAAACACATGCGAGAACACATTCTGCATCGTTGGAAGGTCCCAAAAGACCAAGTTTGACTAGGTTAAACCATAAGTTGACCATAGTTGACCAAGTTGAAATTTTGATAGTTTGATGTAAGATAATCAGTTAAGTTGAATACTAGATTTTTGTGATGATTGAAGGTCGATTATGCAAGTAGTAGACCGTCCTAGGCCCAAAAATTTTAAATTGTGATTTTGACATATTAAATGATCTCAGATTTGAATTTTGATCCCGAAAATGGATTCAGAACGTCAAAATTAGCCAGGGGTGCAATTTTCATGAAAAATGGAGAACTTTTGAAAATTAGGTCAAATGCTATATAAAGGCCTGAAGAGTCATTTTCAGTTCATTTCAACCATTTGACTTTGGAAATTGTGCGGAGCCCTCTGAGCAAGAAAATGGCAAAACAGTGAGATTTGAAGGTTCCTATGAGTTCGCATCGATTTGAGTGTAGCCGAAGATACCAGAGACCCCGACAGTATGGACATCCAGTAGGTGGACCTTTGTGCCCCTCTGAAAATGCAAATTTTTCATGTTCCTAGCATTTTTAAATTTTTTTCATACGCATTTTGCTTTTTTAATTTTTTCATGTTTGAAAACTCGTACGAGTCTCAACCCAAACTCGTACGACACTTCATTTGAATTTCCTTTGTCATTTCAAGTCCACCCAAGTGTCATATGAGAGGGACCCTTGTGTCGTACGACATTTCACTGGGTCCCTCAAAACTCGTATGATCCAGGGCACAGTGTCGTATGACCATGCATTGTCGTTTTGTATACTGTGGAATTTTGTACAACATTTGATGCTAGTCTGGAGTGTCGTATGAAAAACAAAGTGTTAAAAATTGACTTTTAGGGCAAAATTTTTACTTTTCTGATGCCTGATGCTGATATCTGACTGGTTGACCTACCTTCTGAAGTACCTGACTGTCTAATTTCTGTAGTATTAGCCCGTTATTGAACCCAATTTTTGATAGAATGCCCTATTTTTGTATGATATAGGTGACATATCTAGATGTACACATTCGACTTTCATACCCAGCTACCCAGAGATTATGTGTCGAGATTTCAGACCCGATGAGGGTTCATCTTGTTGCCTGTGGATTTGAGTATTTGATTCATTTACCAGACATTAGGGTAAATCATGGCCTTTTGACTGCCTTGATTGAGAGATTCCATTCAGAGACATAGATGTTTCATTTACCTACTGGAGAGATGATTGTGACTCCAGCGGACGTCTATAGGATACTGCCCATTCCATTTCATAGCAGTCAGCATCCTAAGTATGTGAGTTTTGGTCAAGGTGGTCTTCATGCCTTTAGGCATCTATTTGGAGATGATACACAGTTGATGGGGTCTATTTCCTGGGAGACCCTTGTACAGCGATATGGTCAGACACACCGTTTAGAGTGCATTATTGCTGGTATGATCGGGGAGCTCATCATGCCAAGCCGTTAGTAGAATGGATTTTTGATGGGATGGGCTCTGATAGTAGCACTTCTGATGGCTACACCCATTGAGCTTTCCTAGGGTCAGTGCCTCTTGGCACATATGTTTTCAGAGATGCATGAGATCATTTATTAGGATTGCAAGAGCTTTGCTTCAGGAGCTCTTGTATTACAAATATGGGCCTGGGAGCATATCCCAGTATTGAGACCAGTTTTTCAAACACAGTGGTAGCCATAGGAGCCAGTGATATATATATATGCTGGTTATGTCACACAGGTCTAGATGGGTCATACTGAGTACTTCCGATGATGTCTAGATGACATGACTTTTGTTCATTGGAGGCCATATTTGCAGATAGAGGTCTGGCCTACTGCGAGGGAGCAGTATAGTTTTTTTTTTTAGAGTCGAGTACTTATTGGCCACTCTCCCACTATCTTGGAGAGATTTTTGATTAGCAGAGTGTGGCGTCAGTATGGACGTAGATAGGATACCTCATGAGAGTACACTGCATATGCTCGCATTGTGTGTGAGATCGAGCTCAAATGGACACCGAGGCTCTCCTATTCCTTATGTGCAGAGGAGTACAGTGCCATTATAAGCAGAGATTGGGACTACCAGCCATAGGTTGTCGATGCAAGAGTGACAGACAGATACATTGTGTGGCTTGCAGATCATCCCATTCACAGATTCTCAAATCCTATAGAGTTGATACCCTCCATGGAGGAGGCGATGGATGTTATAGGTGCTCCTATGGTACAGGGCCCGAGACCACAGGCAGTGCATCCTACATTGCCCAGACAGAGAGTGACAGCTCCATTGCAGAGATCATCTAGGCATATGAGGCCTCCTCATCCTTCTACTTCTCCCATAGGTACATCCACAGGGTCACATAGACGATCTAGGGGTTAGTGGGGTACTTTGGGCAGTATCAGTGTGACAGATGAGGTGTTGGTAGGTGAGCAGTTTGCAGGTGGTGATGTAGATCCCACATAGGTAGACACTACATTTAATTTGGGTGCAGAGGTTAGACACCATAAGGCGCATAGATCAGAGACCGTTGGACAGCAGCCAGAGCAACCAGCATAGGATACAGAGATGCCAGTAGCTACAACAGAGCCTACTGCTCCTCTCACTTCATCAGAGATGATTAGACAGCTCAGAGCTCAGGTATGGGATGTGAAGGTACAGAGTGCCAGATGGGAGGAGAGGTTTCAAGAGGCAGACAAGCAGTGCACTGAGCTTCATGTAGAGCTTCGCTCAAAGGTTCGGAGACTATAGATAGAGGTGACCCATCAGACCTCACGAGCTTCCTACTATGTGTCTGCATACTATGTTGTTGTTCCTGCTAAGTAGAGAGTACCTACATACTCTGAGTACATGGCAGCCTCAAAGGGAGCTAGGGCCCCGAGGGTAGAGGTCATACCAGATGCACCACTACCTCCTCCACTAGATACTAAGGAGCATGCTGAGAGTTGATTCTTGGGGTCATGTTTTGATATAGTCTATTCTTTTTTATCATTGATATACCATTCTGATTCTGATAGCTTTTCGGAGCTCATTCTTTTGTACATTGTGCCAGTAGTGCACCCCTGACACATTTTAAGATTTTTGATATATATGTGTAGACAAGGATTTGAGTGTGCACCTAAACCTGTTTTGAAGGCCAAAGACAAACAAACGTCATAGCATATAATCAAATCAAATTTAATGGTAAACAAACTAAAATCAAAGCCACCTCAGTTTAAGCCTAAAACGGATGCGCCCATGCACCGTTTGATATGCTTGGATATAGACGGATGTGGGTGTGCAAACTCAAGCACTTGGAGCATGCAAATTAGGATGATTTGAGGATCAAGAAGACCCAAAATGACACAAAATAGGTATGAGGAACCTATTTTGCCTCAAAGGCCTCAAGAACACACAAATATGCAAAGCTAAATGATTGAATTGATTGCTAAGATGCATAAATTAACAAAGAAGCTAGGTTAATCCAATTAAGCTAATTTAGATGTGATTTAAGCTTGGAAATGATCTAAAATGATGAGTTTATGCTTATGCTAGAATGAAAATGACATTATAACTTTGCTATTGAGTTTGAGAGTTGAAAGATGAGAGAGGATGGTTTGCTCAAAGAAGTGAGGCTATTTATAGGAAAAGGAAAGGTCTTGGGTTAAAAGGATGAGTCAGAGTTAGGGCTAAGGTTAGGGTTGAGTCAAGGACAAGTGTCCTGACAAGTGTCAAGGGAGGATTGAGTTGAAAGTTTGAGGGCATGTGCACAATTTGGTAAATGTGCCCAAGGCCAAGAGGTGGCAAGGAAGGGATAAGAAGGTCTTAAATGCATAATGAATGCATGTAAGAAAGATAAGGAAGGCTTAAATGCATCCTTAAATGCATTTGCAAGAGGTGGCCAAGAGGTGGCAATCCTTGTTGACTAAGGAGGATGACTAAGAGGAGGTTAGCATAAGTTTTCGTAAACCTTTTGCTAATGGAATGTGACAAGATTAGAAAGGGGATTAGGATTAGAATTAGGAGAAAGGGATGGGCAAGTGGCTTTTGGTGAGATTTAGATATTTATTAAAGGTAAATTTAATAAATATTAAATATCTAGGCTTAGGGTTTGAAGGGACTAGATTAGGGATTTGACCCATTTAGAGGAAGGTTTAGGACTTTCTAGAAGAGTTTAGTGCTCTTTAGAATTTTGGCCAACTTTGGGATAAAAAATAAATTAAAAATAAATTAATTTATTTTTGAAGTTTTTTGGTCAATTTATTAATTAAATAATTAATAAATTAGGGATAATGTTCAAATGACATTTTTAGGCTAGATTCCTTAATCAAAGATTTTTAATTAAGAGAGGGATTTAATGCCATAAAAATAAATTAATTAATTAAATAAATAATTAATTAATAAATGATGATGTCATCAAGGATTTTCAGAAAACAAAAATAATTTATTTTCTGAAGGATTTTTCGGTGTCTACAATATGAGATCGATATTTTGATTGTGACTTCATGTGTATTTGTCATAATGTGGATTTATGATGATATCATGCTATGCTTATGCTATGATTAGTGTAGAATGTATGTATGGATCGATGCAATGCAATGATTTCTTTCATATGTATGGATGTTATGCAAATGTAATTGATTATGAAAAGATGTATGTATGATTTATGCTTATGCAATGAATGTAATGTAATGTAACAAACGATAATGATATAAGATGTAAATGCAGTGATACACATGATCTGTTTGTGCAGGTTGATGAAGACAAGTACTCAGTCTTATGTCAAAAGGATGTTTAACCCTGGAGGGTTACTGCTTGTGGTTTGATGAAG
Source organism: Chamaecyparis obtusa (assembly GCA_027943335.1). Taxonomy (NCBI): domain Eukaryota; kingdom Viridiplantae; phylum Streptophyta; class Pinopsida; order Cupressales; family Cupressaceae; genus Chamaecyparis; species Chamaecyparis obtusa. The sequence goes on along the minus strand of BSBK01002596.1, from coordinate 2,118,174 downwards.
AGACCTTCGAGTGAGACTTAGCTCTCGTTAGATGTGAAGAATTGTTTAAGTTTTGAAGTTCGTTTAGCCATTGTGAGATCATGCAACATGAAAAATACAAAGAGACATGCAAAATGAAATGCAACCTAAGACCTAGGACCTAGTCACTGATCATATGTCAATTTGTTATCATCATTGAACTTTTAGGTAACTGGATAAATCAATACAATGCCCACTAGCTATGAAACCATAGACATATGAATATCGATTTATATGCGCAAGAATCAGTACAACACCCACTGATTATGAAACCATGGGCATATGAATATTGATTTTGTTTTTGGAATGTCGGATTAGATATAAGCACCAAGGCACAAGCGCCAGGATGACCTGAATATCTTGTCCATTTTTTGATATAGAAATTTGTATAAGCATCAAAACATGAATGTCGTGATGACCTAAATACACCTTACATTACAAACACATCAAATAGCTAAGAGATTATTCTAAATCCAATGTGAATTACCCGTAGTGACCCTTTATCATTCACATCCTTAGGTAAGATTGCGTTTCACAGTAGGAGAAAGAACTCACTCAAAAAGACAATAGTTAGATCAAACTTCCTTAAATTTTTTGGGTATCAATGGTTGAGGTACGCATGGCCATCCAATTCGAGATAGAGGCTCTTATAGTCGGACACCATTTCAATCCAAAATTTCCAAAGTTGTTAGATTTTCACATACAAGCAGAAGACAAAGAAAAAATTATGCCCCCAGTCATCACTCTCTAAATCCTATAAAGGACATCATCGAAGAGCTCGAAGGGACACAATATGCAAAAATCTCAATGCGAATTAGTAAGCATACAAGGAGATAAAAGCATGAAAAGCACAGATTGTTTTCAGTTTGTATTTGATTGTTGTTGTAAATGCAAAATCCTTTCTGGAGACAAGACAGACTTGACTAACTCAAATGAAGCTTCAAAGGACTCTGACTGGATATGACACATCTCAGAGACACCGGAGACCATAGGATATGAAATTGATTGCCCCCAAGTTTGAACATTGATAGGATACAGACGCTTGAGTTGATTGGTGTACAGACTGACTTATTGAAAACTGGAAATGCAGAAACAAACTGAGAGATATGTACAAACTAAAGCAAGACTGAAAGCTGGGAAAGACCAAGATTGTGCTGATAGATGGAGCATTTTGAAACAAGTGGCACCTGTTTGCCAGGTTTTCACCATCTTGGCAGAGATTCTATTTTTGCTACCAAGGTGCCTGTTTCTAGGTTTTCACCAAGGCACTTTTTTCTTTTTTTTTTGTACTTTTCAATTTTTCAATTTTTTTTTTTGTACTTTTCATTTTTATTTTTTTTTGTGAATCATCAACGTGCCTATTGCTAGGTTTTCACCAAGATGTTCATTTTTTCAGGACATTTTTTGATTTTTATAATTTTTTTCAGGACATTTTACCATAGAATGAATGCCTTAGGCGTAGAATTTCTTCAGATGGAGAACGTTGATTGGTTCTCAGAGCTATTCTCCTTCAATCGTTGAGAGTTGATAGGCACCAGAGCCAAAAGTAGTAGTGATTATAAAGGGACCCAGCTAATTGGGTTTGAACTTCCCCTTGCGTTCTCGATGGGATTGATTTTTAAGATTTTCTATCAAGAGTAGATCGCCAACCTGAAATTCTCTGTGTCTGACTTTCTTGTTGTAGCCTCTAGACATTCTCTTCTGATATACTCTGAGATGATCATACACTACTTGTCTGCACTCATTTAGTAGTTCCAATTCTTGTAACCTAGACACTCTGTAGTCATCGTCAGTGACAAGTCCATGCATTCTGATTCTGAGTGATGGGATTTCAACCTCAATAGGCAGTACCACTTCAGACCCATAAACTAAAGTGAAAGGTGTGGCCCTAGTAGGTGTTCTGATACTTGTTCTGTAGGCCCATAGAGCTGGATTAATCATGAGATGCCAGTCTCTACCAGTTTTGTTTCCTATTTTGTGCAAGATCTTTAATAGATTTTTGTTAGAAGCCTCTGCTTGGCCATTCCCTTGTGGATAGTAGATAGAAGACCAATGTTGGGTGATCTTGAATTTGACACATAGATCATCTAGGTCTTTATTCCTAAATTGCCCACCATTATCTATGATTATGGAATGAGGTATCCCATATCTGCATATGATATAGTTCAATATGAACATAGATATCTGTTTCCTTGTTGCTTGTGTCAAAGGGACCACCTCTACCCATTTTGCAAAATAATTTGTGGCTATGATTATATGGGTATGTCCATTAGAAGAATGAGGATGAATCATCCCGATAAGATCAAATGGCCATTGTGTTGTAAAGGGGATTAGATCCCTCCCTGGAGTATGAATTACGTTACCATGTACTTGACACTTTTGACAATTCTTAGCAAATTTGATAGCCTCTTTCTCCATTTCAGGCCAATAGTACCCAGCCCTAATAAGTTTTCAAGCTAGTGTTAAACCGTTTGAGTGTGACCCACAAATACCATCATGGACTTCCTCTAATGCACGTTGAGACTCTTCCCATTCTAAAAATCTAATTAGCATACCAGCTAGACCTCATTTGTATAGATTGTGACCAATGATGACATATCAGGAGGCATTACGGATAAGGTATCTCTTTTCATGGCGGTTGAAGGTATCGAGAATGATTTGGTCTTGGAGATAGGAAAATAGGTTTTTATATCGGGATGAATCATGACCTACAACATTGTAGATCATGTGGATTTCAAGGGAGTCATATGTAGGATAAGATAGTGCTTCCACCAGAAACTCATAGCGTAGCTCATGTTCAGGCTGCTGTAATAAAGTAGATAGTGTTGCCATTGCATCGGCAACCTTGTTCTCCATTCTAGGAATTTGCTCAAATGTGATAGATATGAAATATTTCTTAAGATCATCTACCATTCTCTTGTAAGGAATGAGCTTTTCATCTTTAGTTTGGTACACATCATTGACTTGATGAATAACAAGTTGAGATTCTCCATGAATGTGTAGCTCTGTTACTCTCCATTCAATTGCTAGTTTCATACCATTTAAAAGGGCTTCATATTATGCAATATTGTTTGTGCAGGGGAACTTTAGTCTGAATGCTTTTGGGATGGAGTATCCTTGAGGAGTTATGAATAATATGCCTACTCTAGATCCATTCTGTGTATAGGAGACATCAAAGAACAATGTCCATTCTCTAGAAGATAGGTACATAATAGAGGAGTCTGGAAATTCCATTTGCATTGGTGTGTCATCAAACATGGGTGCATCTGCTAGTTGATCAACAATAACTTGACCTTTTATAGCTTTTATTTCAACATATTCAATGTCAAATTCTCTTAGAAGCATGACCCATTTAGCCAGTCTACCTGTGAGGGCAGCCTTGCTTAGTAGGTATTTTAGTGGATCAATTTTTGCTACTAGATGCATGGTATGAGCTAACATATAGTGTCTTAGTTTCTGTGATGCAAAGATCATAGTGAGACAAGCTTTCTCAATCATAGAATAGTTCTTTTCATACGCCACCAATGTTCTGCTTATATAATAAATGGCTCTTTCCTTTTTCTCTTCATCATGTTGCGCTAGTAATGCCCCCAGTGATGTGGCTGTTGCGGAGACATATAAGATCAATGGCTTCCCATGAATAGGAGGCATCAATATAGGAATATTTGATAGATACTTCTTGATATGGTTAAATTTGTTCTCACATTCTTCATTCCATGCAAAGGTCACACCTTTATGTAATGTTTTTGTAAAAGGCTATGATATGTCTAATAGCTGTGATATGAATCTTCTGATAGATTGAACTCTTCCTTGCAACATCCTCATTTAACTAATATTTGTGGGAGGTTGCATCTCTATTATAGCCTTGACTTTAGCTGGATCAACTTCAATGCCTTTCTTTGAAACTATGTATCCTAAGAGCTTTCTAGAAGTGACACCAAAAACACACTTCTTAGGATTTAGTCAGAGACTAAACTTTTCCATTCTATCTAGGATCATGCTCAAGTCCTTTAGATGTTCAGTTTTGATCATAGATTTTGCTAAAGTATCATCAACATAATATTCCATAGTGCGATGCATCATGTCGTGAAAAATAGATGTCATTTCTCTTTGATATGTAGCTCTAGCATTTTTAAGCCCAAATGGCATGACATTCCAATAGAAGGTGCCGCAAGCACATGTGAAAGCAATTTTCTCTTGGTCTTCTAGAGCAATTTTTATTTGGTTATATCTAGAGAAACCATCTATTAAGGAATACATCTCGAAACCCACAGTCATGTCCACTATCATATCAATGTTAGGCAGTGGAAAGTCATCCTTAGGGCATGCTCTATTCACATCTCTAAAGTCTGTGCACACTCTGATTGACCCATCTGGTTTAGAAATTGGTACAATATTAGATATCCACTCTACATAGTCAATAACTTGGATAAATCCAGCATTTAGGAGCTTCTCTAATTCAGCTTTTACGAAGAGTGCAACATGAGGATGCATCTTTCTCAATTTTTGCTTGACAGGTTTGACATTTGGAGCAATAGATAAATGATGCATTATAAGATTAGGATCCAATCCTAGCATATCTAAATATTTCCATGCAAAGTTGATCTTCTTCTCTGTGAGGAATGTTGTAAATTTTTGTTTCTCTTCTTTTGATAATGATTGTGCTACATGTACCAATTGTGGTTCCTCTGTTGTACCCAAATTGATGGATTGAGTGGGCTCAATTAGAACTGGAGATCTGTCCTATAAATGACTCAGAAGGACATCAAATATCTCATCCTTAGGCACCTCAAAGAGGTTTTCACCTTTGGATACGTCTTTTATTTTTACTTTTGTAGGTTCTGAGATTGCCACAAAGTGGTTTTCAGCCTCAGAACTCTTTTTCTTTTTCTTTTTACTCTTGTTTTTCTGACTAAGATATTTGATGTCCGACTCGGTCATGCTGATACTCGATTCACTGATGGAAGTACTCATAGGCTCAACTGCATTGAGGTAGCAAGCAAGGGTATAGTCATTTGGGAAGGTATAAATACCATGGCTCGGATTCGTGGAGGTTTGATCAATAAGTTCTAGATATTTGATAGTCAAAGTAGGGAAAGATTGGGAGATAGTGTTTATGGATATGGATCTGTCATCATTGGTCCTAACCCGATGCTCAAGTTCAAAGGTGATACTACAACTTAAGACATTCAATTCATGAATAGGCTCAATGTCATCGTGGGAGTCCAATTCAGCCATAGGCGGATCAGACTCGATAGGTTCATCATTTTGCTCTAGACTTACATTAGTTTGAGGTGCATATTGGTGAATAACATCAACATGTTTCTCTATGATAAGCTCATCTTCATCTGGTTCTGGAATGGCTCCCCATTCATAGTCATTTGATTCAGCTTCTGATTCAGGATCTCTAGGAAATCTTAGAACATGAGTAAAATCAGGGTGAATACCCCAAGAAGGGTTACCCTCAGATTCTAATTTGTATTCATACTCATGAGAATCTATCTTAGAATCACTACCACTTCCCTCTTCTTGATTCTTTTCGAGATTAGATGGCTCTTGTGTTGCAACTATCTCTTGATTGATAGTAGGTTCTTGTGTTTCTACTACATTAATTCTTTTGATAGGATCATCTTTATCATCAAGAAGGCCTTTGATCTCTTTAGGAAATTTTTCATAGGGGATGAGTTCACTATCTGAATCACTATCAGATGGTTCTATTTCTTCTTTCTTAAGAAGAGGTTCCCCTAGTGCAATCTACTCTATGACATGAGAGTAATTACCTTTGAGGTGATAGGGCTTCTTCTTAAAGCCTAAGCCAACTTTGTTTTTATTTTCTCTACCAGTATGTGGGAGAGGTACCTCAAGACCTTTTCCTCTAATTCCTAGAGGTCCTTTACCTGAATATCCCATCTTAGCTATTAATTTATCTCCTAGACCATATGACTTGGAAGGGAGTTTGGATACTACAGAGTCACTAGTTTGAACAACTTGAGATTTAGGTTCATCTTTGTACAGCCATGATAGCACAACCTCATCCTCTTCAAATTCTTGCTTGGATACTTTTTCTGCTGCAAAATTCTTTTTATATGCTTCCAGAGGTTCTTTAGAGTCTGGTTTGGATTGTTTCAAATATTGCCCATAAGACTTAGGTGAGATAGGGAGAGATGTCAAAGATAAGACTGGCTCAATAGTATATTCTCCCATACTATTTTCTTTGATATTAACCTCTTTGGAAAGATCTTCTATTTTAGATGTGGATGCTTCTTTAGTTGGTTCAATGGAAGATTCTCTATTATTAGGTACAAGCTTATCTGCACTTTCCTTCAAGGTGTTGCAAGTTGTATTCAAATCTACGGGGATAGTAACCTCTACTCCTTCATAAGGAAACTTCAAACATTGATGGTACGTAGAAGGAATAGCTTGCATTTCATGTATCCATGGTCTCCCTAGAAGGACATTGTAGGCCAAAGGTAGATCAAGCACTTGACAAATGGTATCTTTGATAACTGGACCCACTCTGATAGGTAAGACAATGGTTCCTTTAGAAGATCTTTCTTGTTCATCATAGGCCTTGATAGTTATTTTCTTTTTAGGATCAATAGCCAATTCTGAAAATCCCAATTGTGTGATCAAGCTGTAAGAACAAATGTTTAGGCCAGCGCCCCCATCTATCAACACACATTTGACTCTATGGTTCTGGATCAAGACTTCTATATGCAAAGGCTGATTATGTGGGTGACTCAAGGAGTTGTCATCTTCCTCTGAAAAGGAGATATATTGCAGAGATGTAAGATGTCCAACCATAGTCGGGAACCTATCTAAATCAAGGTCATCAGGAACATTGGAACCGAGTAAAGCTTTATCAAGAATGGCTCTATGAGCTGGAGATATTCGAAGCATCTCAAACATGGAGATTTTTGCATTAGTGTGTTGGAGTTGTCGAACAATGCTATAAGATGTAGGCCTTGTATCCTTTGGATTGGAAGATTTGGAAGCAGCCTTCTGTTTAGAAGCAGATGAAAGATTGAAGGGCACCTTAGGGACATTTGATGAATCTAGGATTTGTCCTTTCAGATGCATTTGAGCTTGTGATCAAGTAACTATGTTAGCTGAGGAATGATCTCTGTCTCTTCATACAATTGTGATGAAATTGCAACTTTCAGAGAGACATGGTTCAACCATATTGATGACAGCATTATTTCCAGGGTAGGCATAGTTGACTTTTGCCCCCATATTAGGCTGAGAAGTTGAAACTTCTTGACCATGTTTCAGAAATGGTTCTATGAATGTTGTATGATCATGATTTCTTTTGGGATTGTCAATTGTGATGTCTCTACTATCGATCAGATCTTGAATGGTATGCTTCAAGTGGTAGCAACTACTAGTTTTGTGACCTTTACTCCGATGGAAATCATAGAATTCATTTTCCTTCCACCATATCAGTTTAGGGTCCTGATCATTCGGTCGAATTGGTGGTAATGAGATGATGTTATTAGCCAGTAGAGTTTTCATAGCTAATTCTAAAGACTCTCCTAGAGGAGTAAATTTTTGATGTTTATCCCATTTTTTGTATTCTGGCTTCCTTTGAGATGGTTGAGAAGACTTTTGTTCTAAAGCTTTAATGGCTTGAGTACCAAGAGTGAGATTGTAGGCTGGTGCCTTTGATGGGGCATGAACAGTGTCAACAATGCCATCTGTGATGATGCCTTTGTTCTTGTTCCAATTTTTGTTCTTGTCTTTAGAAGTAGATCCAGATTCGTACTTATCTTTTTGAAGTGTGATTTCTCCTTTTTTTACAAGAACTTTTTCAATCTTGATAGCATTATCTACCATCTTGTCAAAAGATGTATGATCTTTCATTTGTAAATGATAATTGATTTCTAGAACAAGGTTATTGATGAAGATTTCCAGTTTTTCTATTTCTGGGATAGGTCTGGTATATAGAGAGAACTTCTTCCTCCATCTCTTGAGAAATGTTAGGAATGGTTCCCCTAGGTATTGCTTGAGATTACAGATATCAATCATGGTGATAAGATGTTGAATATTGTAGGAGTATTATTGGTAGAACAATTTGATCAACTCCTCAAAAGTTTTGATAGTAGAAGGCAGTCTAGAGAACCAGTGGATGGCTGCTCCCCCTAGAGATCGAGGGAAGAGACACATCACATAGGTCAGTTCATGCATGAACTCCATTGATTGCGTACAGAATTCTTTGACATGATCTTGAGGATCAGAGTGTCCATCATACTTTTCATACTTTGGCATCTCCACTATTTTTGGAAATGGTGGCATATACAAGTTTTTGTCAAAAGGAAAAGGGCATAGAGCTTCCATGGAGAACTCTTTGGGTTCCTTTTCTTTCTCAAGGCTATTAAATTTGACTTGTAAAGCATGTATCTATTTCATCATAGCTATGAGTGGAGTTTCTTCCTCATGCGTAATGATATCTTCAACATTAAAGTTGGGAGGAAGTTTAGCTCCTTGATGAGCTAATTGTAAAAAGTATGCTTCTCTATCTTCTTTCAAGAAATGCTTCATCATTCATTTGAAGTTATCATCATTTTGATATTGAGCAATTTCTTCAGGTGTGGGTTCCTAATCTACACCATGTTGAGATTGAGCTCTTTGTGAGCCAAAATTTGTCCCTTCTTGAAACATGGTAGGAGTTTGTGGACTCCCTGGATTAGATTGATGAGGGGTATGTTGAGTACCTCTGTGAGTTGATGGAGGAGGTATGTAACCAGATTTCAATCGATAGTTACCAAGACTGTCATCCTCGTAAAGACCAAAATTGATGAGCTACGCAAGAGTTGGAGTTTGGAGAGTGGTGATAGATTTCTTGTGAGAGGAAGCTCTAGTCTCCACCATTCACCTCAAGTGAAACAAAAGAATAAGATCTAGATAACCGAAGAATGAATTGAATCAAGATGATCAGATGACGCAACCTTGTCAAGGTTTGATTGATTTGAAGATTTGATTAGACATGGATGAAGGATACCATGCCCTGGATGTATGGGTAGGTTCCCAAAAGATAGCAGACAAGATATCACAACACTTAGTCATTTTGATGATTGATTAAAGATTGATAGTTATGACAAGGTTTTGACACAGGATGATAAGGACTCAAATTGATTAAACATAAGGCTGAATTGAATTCAAAAGGCCACTTTAGGAAAATGATTGGACTCTTAATAGCTACTGCTCTATTCCTGACATAGTGATTTGATCGACAGATTCTAAAATTAGGCTGAAAAAGTTAAATATCTGGCAATTTTGACAATTTTTTTGACAACTTTCAAAACTTTCCCAAACGACACTCTGCAGACTCTTACGATAGTGGGTATGCTGTGAAATGATAGTTGCAAAACTCGTACAAAAATTGCAAGCAAGATTTTTACTCTTAGAATTTTCTGGCATCAAAACTCGTATGACATTGAGTGGGTTATCATACGACAGTTGGGTAGCAATGAAACGACAGTTGAAAATCTCATACGACAGTTGCAAGATTTTGACTTTGAGAATTTGCTGGCATGGAAAATCATACAACACTGGGTACTCAATCATATGACAGATGGGTTGTAATGAAATGACACTTGATGGAAACTCGTATGAATTTTTGACCTCCTGAGATGACTTTTGACTCCATAAAAGGATTTTACTTCAGATTTTGCAAATTTTGAGTTTTCAGATTTAGATTGTTTGCAAATTTCAATGTCCAAATTTGAGGATTGTAATAGATTTGTTCATTTTCAATAACCAGATAGATAAACAAGCATGCAAAATAGCAAGCACATGATTTCAAGCATGTCTGAAAACAATGAACAAGGGCAAAAGCAACCTTGCACATGAACAATCAAGTGACTTATTCGTTCTAATCCTTAGAAGTGCTAATTGTGTATGTTCCAAAAATGTTTTGCAATAACGCACATATACCCTATAAAATGAAAATTTGGCCTCGCTAGGGTTTTTAGTAATGGTTTGACTCTGCAACTTTTATGATCCAAAGGGGTGAACTCCAATCCCAGCTCACCAGGGTTTTGACACAGTCTGAGAACTTAATCTTCAAGAGCTTCTAGGGAGATCTGACAACCCAACAATGAACCCTACCCATGGAGATTTCTTCCACAAGGACATTTATATAGCGGCTGTCACTACCACCATGAAAATGGCTATTACCGCTTGAGGTTCTATCAATGTAGTTTACCCTGTGAAGGGATTCTCTGCTATGGTTAACCCTCTCTAAAGGTGACTCACAATAGTATACCACAAGGGGACTTGGCTCTAGATCCAAGGTTTTTGATACCTCTTCACTTTTAACCCAAACAAAGCAAGCAGATTAATCCAACACGCTAAGACAAAGTTTGTCTCACCAAGGTCTATGATATCAACCCCACATGATCTATCAACCTCTCCAGAGAGAGAATGTGTCAATCAATAAGGGAAGACACACTAACCAATTTTGATTCACCAAAGCTCATGGTGTCTACGCCACGTGATCTATCAACCTCTCCTAGGAGATAATGTATCGATCAATAAGAGAAGATGCACTAACCAAGTTGAATGTGAAATGCACTAAGTATCCTCCCTACCTATAATGATTCTGTCATCAAGAAGGATTTCACTGGGAATCCAATCTCTCAAGAATCATGAATAGTGTTCATAGGGCCTAATTACTATGTGAGCATAGATGTATGTTTCCAAAAGCAAATCTACCAAAAGTATCCAAAAAGGAGAAAGAGGAACACTTAATGCTTAGAGCAAATATGAGATGAGTCCACAAGGTGGAACACTTAACACCTCACATAAGCTAAAAATGAGTCCCCAACTTAAAAAATAAGTGATTTCCTAAAAGCACAAAAGGGTTGCCAAGTGGAACACTTAACGCTTCTGTCTTGTTGACCCCTCCCCTTTATGGCACTGAGATTGCAACCACGGGGCGGAATGAGGGGCCGATGGATTAGCGAGTCCAATAACCCAAAATAGCAATTAAGATCAATCACAAGTAATCTAAGACTGCTTATCAATACTTAAGGTGTCACAACCTAGTATCAATTATGCAAGTGTGTAAAACAAAAGCATGAAAAGAATCACCCAAGCTAGACACACAAGAGATTTATTTTAAGCCCCAAATCAAAATATTATCAGCACAAGTGGAATACTTGAGATCCTCGCAATGCGCTTAGTAGATGTTTACTTGATTTTGAGCAATTCTTGCACTTTTTCCAATCAAAACCAGTAGAAATCAATCAGAAATAGTAAATTTCAATTGTTAGGGTTAGGTGTCAGTCAAAATCCAAAAATCAAATCTGACAAACTGCTTGAAAAAATGAAGTGACAATTGAAATCTGGTACTGAAACTCATATGACAATGGGTCTGTTACCAGATGACAGTTGAAACCTGATGCCAAAACTCATACGACACTGGGTCTATTACCAGATGACAATCCAGAAACTCATATGACACTGGGTGTCTGATTAAACGACAATCTAGCCTCCAAACGACAGTGGGTGCCTGATGAAATGACACTTGGTCAACTGTCGTACAATAGTGGATTCAAAATCATATGACTTTTGTCAGAAACTCGTACGAAGATTGTACGGACAAAAAATAAAAAAATCATATTTTTGCACAGAAATCGAGGAGAAAAAGATAGAAATTAATAGAATTGAATTGGAAACCCGTTTCAAGGCCCCACAGTAGGTGCCAAAAATGTGTGTGAATTTTGTACCTGATCTGTAGACACAACACTTCAGTAAAACATTAGAGGTTAGCTATAATCAAATTGTGCAAAATTGAAATCTACTCTAACCAAGTGATTTACTGCCTTCTAGTAGGTGCAAGATTAATGTTCTCATATTGTTATCAAGATCAGTGACCTAGATGACACCTAAATGAAGGATTTGAATGCAAAATTGATCTGAAATATGAATGCAATTAATCTATATTTTTCGTATTTTCTATGCAATAATATGATGGGAACTGATATGAATCTATGCTAATATGAAAATTGATATGCAATGCTAATCTAGAAATGATATGATATGAGAATGAAAATTATAACAATAATATGAAAGCTATGAATTTGAAATTGATCTCACAAAGCTTTGAATCCTCAAATTTATCTTTCAAGCTCCAATTGTGCAAATTCTCCAAATCTGATATGCTATGATTCCCGTAGAGTAAGTTTGCAATTTGGGAGATATGAATTATGAAGAGCTAAGCCTTGGTTTTATAGAAATCCAGGGCTTTGGAGGTGTATGAGAAAAATCCATAAATCACTCAAATAACTCAGGTTGATTTTTCAGTTATTTTTAAATAACAGATAATTAAGTCACAAAAATCAGGCAAAAGCACAGTTCAACTCGAATTAGAAGTTTAGATCAACTTTAAAAACTCAAAAAGATGTTGAGTTTCAAAAAGCTAACAACTTGTATTGATTTTTCAATTTGAGTTTAACTGGTCCTTGAATGTGCACATGGCTAATTATGATTTAATAAATAAACAAAGTGATTTATGTTCAACTTAACTGATTTTTGAAATAAAATAATTAATTTATGGGTTAATTAACTATTTTATCAAACTTTTATTAAAAAATATATTATTAAATAATGACAACTTTCTTTAATCAATTAAATAAGAATTTAATCAATTATTCATAGGATATTGGATTTATTGTCAAAATTAAATAATACAATTAATAATAGATAGAATTAAATTTAATTACACAATTAAGTGGCAAGATATTAAATCTAATTAATTAAATATGAAAATATTCAATTAATCAAACTTAGGATAAATGTGATTTATTGCCAAATAATCATTAAATTAAAGATAATTAAGATAATTAGAAATATTGCTAGGAATATTCCCCGATGCAGAATTTAAGATTATCAATTAGGATTCAATGTGTTGGAAATATAGATGCAGTAACTGAGAGGGGGGGTGAATCAGTTAACCACAAAATATTACCACTGATCCCTTAAATATCTTAACAAATTATTTACTGTGCCACTCGGTAAATATACAAAGAAATGCTGAAAACTTGATCCTTGAAATGTGTAATAATTAAACTGTTCTTAAGCATTCATCACTGATTAACTTACATGAATAAAGAAAATAACATGAACACAAGAGACACCAGATTTACCATGGAAACCCAATATGGGAAAAACCACCAATGTAACTAGTTACTATTTTTCACTCTTCTGAAGTGATGCCCGGTTAGAAGCCAACCCGGTAAAAGGTTACAAAACACACTGTTAGATGTGACCTTGTTAGAGGATTTAATCACCCTGCTAGGAGTGGCCTTGTAAGAGGTCTTGAAACAATTCAATAGAACTGTTACCTTGTTAGAGGATTTACAAAATGGTTGTTAAACCAACTCGGTTAAGAGATTTTGATATCACTGCTACAATTGCTAGAGAGTAACAATGAAATAACCTGCAACTGAATTGCTGAATATAGATCTCTGTTCTATTTCACTAGATCCTTACTGATCAATTAAATTTTTGCTTCTCCTCAAGGATATCTGACCATCCTTCAAAATTCACACACACCTTTCTTCAAAATGATTTCTGCATGCTGTATATCTTTTATTCACCATTTGACCTTCTATATATATATGCCATTTCATAATCATTTAGATTGTCAAGTCGGCACTAATAATTATTATAACAGTCGGCTGGGATAAACAAACTGTAATAACAAAATTCTTTGAAAGGGCCGACCTTGCTCGGTAAACATTAATCTTAAAAAAGATTTCCTTCGGTGACCGATAGAACTCGGTAACCACAGTGAATTTTGCAACATCCTTTGGAGACTGAGAGAGCTCGGTAACCACTAATTTTCCTTCAATAACCGAGGAGGCTCGGTTAACACTGTTATCCTATTAAGTTTACTTTAGACACCTGAGATAACTCAGTAAACACTAAAAACTGCCTAGCTGACCGACTGAGCTCGGTAGATACTGAGAACCACTTAGCTGACAGACTAAACTCGGTAGATACTGAGAACCCACTTAGCTGACTGACTAAACTCGGTAGATACTGAGAACCACTTAGCTAACCGACTGAACTCGGTAGATACTAAGAGCAAAAATTGATATGACATTTGTGTGACATCAAAGATAACACATAGCTAATCCAATAATGTCCTTCAGACAATTGTATCCAACAATCTCCCTATTTGGCATTGATGGCAACACAACATGTCATAGCACAATGAAATTTCACAGAGAAACCAAGAGTAAGAAGCATATCCTTAGCTTCATTCTGATTCCCATCATCTTCAACCTTTTTTCTCTGACTGAGAACTCTCCCTCTTAACTTCTCAACTAATTCTTCTTAGAAATTTCTTGAAATGACAGCAAACTCTCCCTCTTTGAAAACACATGCCAAAGACAATTAACACAGTTTTAGTAAATATCAATGTACCATATGTACTGATTCATATGCAATGATTCCCTGACTATGCTACATCAATTGATTGATCTTCAACATGTTCTGGTTGATGCATCACTAAAACTTTATTTAGTGAACCTCGGACAGGGGAGTGACCCTTAACTTGCCTCTTAGATACAAGAATGCATCCTTAGGTAGTGGTTTGGTGAAGATATCTGCAATTTGTTCTTTTGTATGAATATATTCCAATTTGATTTCCTTGTCCTGCACCAATTCTCTGACAAAGTGATATTTAATTGCAATGTGCTTAATTTTGGAATGCATTACTGGATTCTTTAAAATATTTATTGCACTTGTATTATCACAAAACATAACAACTGGTTCTTTGATCTCAACCTTCATGCCTTCCAAAAGCTGTTTAAACCATATAATATTAGAGCTGTTTACTACTGCAGCAACATATTCTGCTTCTGCTGTGGATTGGGATGTGCAGTTTTGCTTTTTACTAGTCCAAGATACTAACCTCTTGCCAAAAAAGAATGCACCACCACTTGTACTCTTTCTGTCATCAATGTTTCCTTCCCAATAAGCATCAGTAAACACTTTTAAATCCAGATTACCTCCAAATTTATACCACAAGCCATAATCTTCAGTTCCCCTTAAATACCTCAAGATTCTTTTGATTGCCATCATGTGATTTTCTCTGGGTTTAGCTGAGAATCTTGCCACTATTCCAACTGCTAAGGCAATATCAGGCCTTGTGTGTACTACATATTGTAATTTTCCAATCATTGATCTGTATAAGGTCTGATCTACTTCTTTTGAATCATCATCTTTGGTAAGCTTTAGTCTAGTACACATGGGTGTACCAACTAGTTTTGAATCTTTCATACCAAATTTCTTAAGTATTTCCCTGATATATTTAGACTGAGTAATGTAGACACCATTTTTGTTTTGTTGAATCTGAAGTCCAACAAAGAATTTTATCTGACCAAACATAGACATTTCAAATTCTTTGTTCATAAGTTCTAAAAATTCTTTGCACTAATCATCATTTCCTGTAAACACAGTATCATCCACAAATATTTTTGCCAAAACAATTTTGTTATCTAATCCTTCTTTGATGTATAAATTGTTGTTGTCATTAGCCCTTTTGAAATTAATCTGAGTAAGATAGTTATGTAATCTTTCATACCATGCTCTAGGAGCTTGTTTTAGACCATACAATGCTTTGTGTAATTTGCAGACCATATCTCTTTTTTCTGGATCAATAAAACCTTCAGGTTGCTCAATGTAGACTTCTTCCTCAAGAATACCATTGAGAAAAGTAGATTTGATATCCATCTGATATACCTTAAATCCTTTATGTGATGCATATGCAAGTAAAGTCCTCACACCTTCTAATCTTGCAACAGAAGCAAAAGTCTCTCCATAATCTATTCCTTCTTCTTGAGAATATCCTTTACATACCAATCTTGCTTTGTTTCTTGATACTTGACCATCTTCATTCAACTTATTTCTGAATACCCATTTTGTCCCAATTACATTTTTATCTTTAGGCCTAGGTGCAAGAGTCCATGTCTTATTTTTCTCTATTTTCTCTATTTCTTCATTCATAGCCTCAATCCAACTTTCATTTTCTAATGCATCTTTGACATTTTTAGGTTCAAAATCAGCAAATAAACATGTACCTTTTAGTTTAATTCTTGTCATAGTACCATTTGATTTGTTTCCAATAATCTGATCTAGTTTATGATGCTTTCTGACATACTTGGCTAATACAGGTTCCTTGCTTCCTGAATGAGTTACATTGTCATCTTCTTCGTCTTCAGGTTCAGATTGCTCGAGCTTGGTAGATACTTGCTCGGTAGCTTCAGACTGAGACTCGATACTTTGTGACTCGGTTAGAACTTCTTCTTGTGACTCGGTTACTGTACTGGGCTTGGTAGATGTAGTCTCCTTACATGTGTCTGGAAATGTATCAAGTTCAATGTAAACAAATTTTTTGTAGTCCTCTGGTTCCTTTTTGCTTTCTTCTTCAATCTTTTCTGCAAACTCATCAATTCTCACATGTGCACTTTCTATGATTTTGTGAGTAGACAAATTTAGACATCTATATGCCTTACTTTTGCAAGAATATCCCAAAAATATTCCTTCATCACTTTTTACATCAAATTTCCCTTTTCTAGATTCTTTCAAGATGTAACATTTACTACCAAATACTTTTAGGTAACTTACATTTGGTTTGTAGCCATACCATAGCTCATATGGAGTCTTGAATGTGTCTTTTCTCAGCTGTACTCGGTTCAAGGTATGAACTGCAATGCTGATAGCTTCCTTCCAATATTTTATAGCAATGTTCTTTTCAATCATTAGAGTCCTTGCATAGTCCATGATAGATCTATTCCTTCTTTCAGCTATTCCATTCTGCTCAGGAGTTCTCAGGGCTGATACCTATCTTTTGTTTTCTCTTTCAATGTAGAAATTATTGAATTCATGGGAGATGAATTCACCACCTCTGTCTGATCTTAAGAATTTTATTCTTTTTCCTATTTCCTTTTCTACTCTTACTAAATACCATTTGAACTTCTCAAATGCTTCAGACTTTTCTCTTAAATACATAACAGTCATCATTCTAGAATAATCATCAACAAAGAGAATAAAGAATTTTTCTCTAGTATAGCTCTCAATTCCAATAGGTCCACATAAATTAGTATGCATGATTTCCAAAATATCTTCAGACTGATAGTTTTTACTTTTGAAACTAGACTTTCCCATTTTACCAATTTGACAATTCTTGCATAGACCAACATCAGGTTTCTTCAAAGTAGGAATAACTCTTACTTTCTTGAATTTTCTTATTTTCATCATGTTGTCAAAATTTACATGACATAACCTTTTGTGCCATAACCAACTTTCTTCAATTTGAGCAATAAAATATGAGTAATCACCAAGATCAAGATAAAACAAGTTACCTTTGGTTTGTTTGCCTGATCCTATCAGTTTTCCTTTGTCATCCAGCAGTCTTGCTTTGCCATTCATGAATTCAACCTTGAATCCAATGTTGATTAGCTATGCTACACTTAGAAGATTATGATTTAGTCCTTCGACCCAATATGCATTATCACATATAAGTTCTTTGGTTAATGAAATTCATCCCTTTCCTTTTATACAACAGGGTTCATTGTTTCCAAACCTTACATTACCACCATCAAAGTTTTCAAAGTGTTCAAACTTGGTCCTATCACCAGTCATATGATGTGAACATCCACTATCTATAATCCATGTATCATTCTTGCTTATATGAGAGATAAGTGCCATCTCATCTTCATCATTATCAGATTCATCTTTTATAGCAATGAAAATAATTTCTTCTTCACTATCATCCGAATCTTTCACTAAGAAAAATGTTTTCTTACCTTTATCCTTGAATGATTTGAAATTTTTCTTGCCATTGTACTTGTAATTTTTCTTCTCATCTTTGCTTTTCTTGTTTGGACACCTAGCTAGAATATGACCAATTTCTTCACATGAAAAATAGATTAAAGGAGTTTTACCTCTGTATTTTCCTCTGCCTCTTGAATACTTCTTTGCAAGTAATGCTTCAATAACTTCAAGATCGCTATTAGAACTTTCCTCTGATTCTTCTTCACTTTCTGATTGGATTTTCTTCCCTTTCTTGAGTGAAAGTTTGGCCTCAAAAGCTGATTCAATATTTTTAGAAGTTGGAACATAGTTGTCATAGTTATCCAGTTCAAAGGCTGTCAATCTTCCAACTAAGGCATCCAAAGTTATATTGTGATTTTCTTCACATCTTCTTTCTTGAATAGCAGAAACTCTTATTGCATAAATAGGGAGTAATGTTCTAAGAACCTTACTTATAACCGTTTCATCATCAATTTTTCCTCCAGAAGCTCTGATTGCACTAACACTTGTCTTGATCCTTTCAACATATTTTGCAATGTTTTCTTCTTCTCTCATTTTCATTTGATCAAACTGTCCTCTTAGGCTCTCTGCTTTGGCTCTCTTCACATTGTCATCACCGCCATAGATTTTCTTCAGCTTGTTCCACATTTCATGAGCAATTGTGTAGTCTTTGATTTCATCAAATTCTTCATAGCTAAGAGCTGATGCATTGTCTATCATCATAGTGTTATGGTTCTTCTTCTCTGCAATGTCTTCAATAGTTAATGTGCCAGTAGGAATTGTATATTCTTGATCAATTTATTTGCATCCTGAATCACCAATGGAAGCCAGATGTAATCTCATGAGACCTTGCCATGCTGAAACATTATTTCTGTTAAGGCTTGGAATTTCTCTTTTGTAAGACATCCTAATCTTTAGCTTAGGTCCTTGAAACCGTTCCTGCAAGCACCAAAAGCTCTGATACCAATTGTTGGAAATATAGATGCAGTAACTGAGAGGGGGGGTGAATCAGTTAACCACAAAATATTACCACTGATCCCTTAAATATCTTAACAAATTATTTACTGTACCACTCGGTAAATATACAGAGAAATGCTGAAAACTTGATCCTTGAAATGTGTAATAATTAAACTGTTCTTAAGCATTCATCACTGATTAACTTACATGAATAAAGAAAATAACATGAACACAAGAGACACCAGATTTACCATGGAAACCCAATATAGGAAAAACCACCAATGTAACTAGTTACTATTTTTCACTCTTCTGAAGTGATGCCTGGTTAGAAGCCAACCCGGTAAAAGGTTACAAAACACACTGTTAGGTGTGACCTTGTTAGAGGATTTAATCACCCTGCTAGGAGTGGCCTTGTAAGAGGTCTTGAAAAAATTCAATAGAACTGTTACCTTGTTAGAGGATTTACAAAATGGTTGTTAAACCAACTTGGTTAAGAGATTTTGATATCACTGCTACAATTGCTAGAGAGTAACAATGAAATAACCTGCAACTGAATTACTGAATATAGATCTCTATTCTGTTTCACTAGATCCTTACTGATCAATTAAATCTTTGCTACTCCTCAAGGATATCTGATCATCCTTCAAAATTCGCACACACCTTTCTTCAAAATGATTTTTGCATGCTGTATATCTTTTATTCACCATTTGACCTTCTATATATATATGCCATTTCATAATCATTTATATTGTCAATTCGGCACTAATAATTATTATAACAGTTGGCTGGGATAAACAAACTGTAATAACAAAATTCTTTGAAAGGGCCGACCTTGCTCAGTAAACATTAATCCTGAAAAAGATTTCCTTTGGTGACCGAGAGAACTCGGTAACCACAGCAAATTCTGCAACATCCTTTGTAGACTGAGAGAGCTCGGTAACCACTAATTTTCCTTCGATAACCGAGGAGGCTCGGTTAACACTGTTATCCTATCAAGTTTCCTTTAGACACCGAGAGAGCTCGGTAGACACTAAAAACCACCTAGCTGACCAACTGAGCTCGGTAGATACTGAGAACTACTTTGCTGATTGACTGAACTCGGTAGATACTAAGAACCGCTTAGCTGACCGAATGAACTTAGTAGATACTGAGAACCGCTTAGCTGACCGACTGAACTTGGTAGATACTAAGAGTGATAATTGATATGACATTTGTGTGACATCAAAGACAACACATAGCTAATCCAACAATGTCCTTCAGACAATTGTATCCAACATCAATGATGTTTAGATGTGCCTTAGGTTAGGACTTTGATGTTGATTTCGTTCGAATTGTTGATATAGGAGATTAATAAACTTATAGCCCATTTTTGGGGTATTACAGTAGATAGATGACCAATGATGGCTAATCTTGAATTTAGCACATAAATCATCTAGATCTTTGTTCTTGAATTGTCCACCATTATCTATGATTATGGAATGAGGTATCCCATATCTGCATATGATATAGTTCAATATGAACATAGAGATTTTTTTTCCAGTTGCTTGTGTCAAAGGGACTGCTTCTACCCATTTTGTAAAATAATCTATAGCTTTGATTATATGGGTATGTCCATTAGAAGAATGAGGATGTATAGCTCTTATAAGATCAAATTCCCATTGGTGAAAAGACCATTGTGTAGTAAAGGGAATGAGATCTCTCCTTGGAGCATGAATTAAGTTGCCATGCACTTGGCACTTTTGACAGTGCTTAGCAAACTTGATAGACTCTTTCTCCATTTTGGGCCAATAGTACCCACCCCTAATAAGTTTTTGAGCTAGTGTTAAACCATTCGAGTGTGACCCACAAATACCCTCATGGAGTTCCTCTAATGCACGTCGATACTCTTCCCATTCTAAACATCTAAGTAGCGTACCATCTAGACCTCATTTGTACAGATCATGACCAATGATGACATATCAGGAGGCATTACAGATAAGGTATCTCTTTTCATGGCGGTTGAAGGTATCAGGAATGATTTGATCTTGGAGATAGGAAAATAGGTTTTTGTATCTAGATGAATCATGACCAACAACAGTGCAGATCATGCGGGTTTCAGGGGAATCATATGCAGGATAAGATAGTGCTTCCACCAGGAACTCATAGCATAGCTCATGTTCAGGCTACTGTAATAAAGTAGATAATGTTGCCATTGCATTGGAAGCCTTATTCTCTGTTCTAGGTATTTTCTAAAATGTGATAGATATGAAACACTTCTTTAGATCATCTACCATTCTCTTGTAAGGAATGAGCTTTTCATCTTTAGTTCGGTACACATCATTGACTTGATGGATAACAAGTTGTGAGTCTCCATGAATGTTTAATTTTGTTACTCTCCATTCAATTGCTATTTTCATACCATTCAAAAGGGCTTCATATTCTGCAATATTGTTCATGCAAGGGAACTTTAATCTGAATGCTTTGGGTATGGAGTATCCTTGAGGAGTGATGAACAATATGCCTACTCTAGATCCATTATGTGTATAGGATCCATCAAAGAATAACTTCCATTCTCTAGAAGAAAGAGTCGTGATAGAGGAATCTAGAAATTCCATTTGCATTGGTGTATCATCAATCATGGGTGCATTTGCTAATTGATCAACAATAACCTATCCTTTGATAGATTTTCTTTCCACATATTCAATGTCAAATTCACTTAAGAGCATGACCCATTTGGCTAATCTACCTGTGAGGGAAGCTTTTCTTAGTAGGTACTTGAGTGGATCAATTTTATCTACCAAATGTGTGGTATGAGCTAACATGTAATGTCTCAATTTTTGTGATGCAAAGATCACAACTAGACAAGCTTTCTCAATCATTGAATAGTTCTTCTCATATGCAACCAATGTTCTACTGATATAGTATATAGCTCTTTCCTTTTTGTTCTCATCATGTTGTGCTAGCAATGCCCCCAGTGATGTATCTGTAGTAGAGACATATAAGATCAAAGGCTTCCCTAGAATGGGAGGCATCAAGATAGGAGGATTTGATAGATACTTCTTGATATGATTGAAGTTGTTCTCACATTCTTCATTCCATGCAAAGGTCACACCTTTATGTAATATTTTTGAAAAAGGTTATGATATGTCTGCTAGCTATGATATGAATCTTCTGATAGATTGAACTCTTCCTTACAATGTCCTCATTTGACTAATATTCTTTGGAGGTTGCATTTCCATGATAGGCTTCACTTTAGCTAGATCAACTTCAATGCCCTTCTTTGAAATTATGTATCCTAAGAGCTTTCTAGAAGTGATGCCAAAAGAACACTTCTTAGGATTTAGTCTGAGACTAAATTTTTTGATTCTGTCTAGTATTTTTCTCAAGTCATTTAGATGTTCAACTCTAATCATAGATTTTGCTAAAGTATCATCAACATAATCCTCCATAGTCTTATGCATCATGTCATGAAAAATAGATGTCATGGCTCTTTGATATGTAGCACCAGCATTTTTAAGCCCAAATGGCATGACATTCCAACAGAAGGTGCCCCATGCACATGTAAAAGAAGTTTTCTCTTGATCCTCTGGAGCAATTTTTATTTGATTATATCTAGAAAAACCATCCATTAAAGAATACATCTCAAAGCCCTCAGTCATGTCCACTATCATATCAATGTTAGGTAATGGAAAATCATCCTTAGGGCATGCTCTATTTACATCTCTAAAATCTATGCATACTCTGATTGATTTATCTAGTTTTGAAATAGGTACAATATTAGAGATCCACTCTGCATAGTCAATAACTCAGATGAATCCAGCTTTAAGGAGCTTCTCTAATTCATCTTTTACCAAGAGTGTAACATGAGGATGCATCTTTCTCAATTTTTGCTTGACAGGTTTGACATTTGGAGCTATAGATAAATGATGCATGATAAGATTAGGATCCAACCCTAGCATATCTAAATATTTCCATGCAAATTTGATCTTCTTTTCTTTTAGGAATGTTGTAAATTTTTGCTTTTCTTCTTTTGATAAAGATTGTGCTACATGAATCAACTGTGGTTCCTCTACTGTTCCCAAATTGATGGATTGGGTGGGCTCAATTAGAACTAGAGATCTGTCCTATAAATGACTTGGAAGGACATCAAATATCTCATCCTTAGGCACCTCAGAGAGGATTTCACCTTCAAATACATCTTTTATTTTTACTTTTGTAGGTTCTGAGACTGCCACAAAGTGGTTTTCACCCTCAGAATTCCTTTTCTTTTTATTTTTATTCTTATTTTTCTAACTAAGATATTTGATGTCTGACTCCATCATGCTAACACTTAGTTCACTAATGGAAGTACTCATAGGCTCAACTAGATTGAGGTAGCAAGCAAGGGCATAGTCATTTGGGAAGGTATAAATATTGTGGCTTGGATTTGTGGAGGTTTGATCAATAAGGTCTAGATATTGGATAGTCAAAGTGGGGAAAGATTGGGAGATAGTGTTTACGGATATAGATATGTCATCATTGGTCCTAACCCGATGCTCAAGTTCAAAGGTGATATTACAACTTAAGACATTCAATTCATGAATAGGCTCAATGTCATTATGGGAGTCCACTTCAGCCATAGGTGGATCAGACTCTATAGGTTCATCATTTCGCTCTAGACTTACATTGGGTTTAGGTGCATATTGGTGAATAACATCAACATGTTTCTCTATAATAAGCTCATCTTCTTCTGGAATGGCTCCCCATTCATAGTCATTAGATTCTTCATCTATGCCTCTAGGAAATTTAAGAACATGAGTAAAGTTAGGATGAATACCCCAAGAAGGGTTATCCTCAGATTTTGATTTGAATTCATACTCATGAGAATCTATCTCAGAATAACTACCACCTTCATCCTCTTGATTGTTTTCAAGATTAGTTGGTTCTTGTGTTGCAACTATCTCTTGATTGATAGTAGGTTCTTGTGTTTCTATTACATTAATTATTTTGATTGGATCATCTTCAGCTTCAAGAAGATCTTTGATTTCTTTAGGCAAATGTTCATAAGGGATAAGTTCTAAGCTGTCTAAATCACTATCTGATGGTTCAATTTCTTCCTTCTTAAGAAGAGGTTCTCCTGGTGTGATCTGCTCTATGACATGGGAATAATTACCTTTGAGGTGGAAGGGTTTATTTTTAAATCCTAAGCCAATAGTATCTTTGTTTTCCCTACCAGTATGTGAAATAGGTGTGATAAGACCTTCTCCTCTGACTCCTATAGGTCCTCTACCTGAATATCCCATCTTAGCTATTAATTTATCTCCTAGACCATATGCCTTAGAAGGGATTTTGAATACTGTAGAGTCACTAGTTTGAATAGCTTGAGATTTAGGTTCATCTTTGTATAGCCATGAAAGCATAGCTTCATCTTCTTCAAATTCTTGCTTGGAGACTTGTTTTGCTACAAAATTATTTTTATATGCCTCAAGAGGTTCTTTAGAATCTGGTTTGGACTATTTTAAAGATTGTCCATAAGACTTAGGTGAGATAGGGAGAGATGTCAAAGATAAGACTGGCTCTATAGTGTATTCTCCCATACCATTTTCTTTGATATTGACCTCTTTTGCAAGATCTTCCATCTTAGTTGTGGATGCTTCTTTTGTTGGCTCAATAGAAGATTCTTTGTTATTAGGCACAAGTTTATCTGCACCTTCCTTCAATGTATTGCAAGTGGTGGATATGTCTGCTAGAATAGTGACCTCTACTCCTTCATAAGGAAATTTCAAGCATTGGTGGAATGTAGAAGGAATAGCCTTCATCTCATGTATCCATGGTCTCCCTAGAAGAATGTTGTAAGCCAAAGGTAGATCAAGAACTTGACATGTAGTATCTCTGATAATTGGACCTGCTCTGATAGGTAAGACAATGGTGCCTTTAGAAGATCTTTCTTGTTCATCATAGGATTTAATAGTTATTTTCTTTCTAGGATCAATAGCCAATTCTGAAAATCCCAATTGTGTAACCAAGCCATAAGAACAAATGTTTAGGCCAGTGCCTCCATCTATCAACACATGTTTAACTCTATGGTTCTAGATCAAGACTTCTATATGTAAGGGCTGGTTATGTGGGTGACTTAAGGAGTTGTCATCTTCCTCTAAAAAGGAGATACATTGTGGAGATGTAAGATGTCTAACCATAGTCTGGAACCTATCTAAATCAAGGTCATCAGGAACATTGGATCCAAGCAAAGCTTTGTCTAGAATAGCTCTATGAGTTGGAGGTATCCAAAGCAACTCAAACATGGATATTTTTGCATTAGTGTGTTGGAGTTGTTGAACAATTCTATAAGATGTTGGCCTCGTATCTTTAGGATTGGAAGATTTAGAAGCAGCCTTCTATTTGGAAGCACAAGAAAGATTGAAGGGCATCTTAGGGACATTTGATAAATTTGGGATTTGTCTATTCAGATGAGCCTGAACTTGTGATTGGGTCACTACATTAGCTAAAGGATGATCTCTATCTCTTCACACAATTATGATGAAATTGCAATGTTAAGAGAGACAAGGTTCAACCATATTGATAACAACATTATTTCCAGGGTAAGCATAATTGACCTTTGACCCCATATTAGGCTGAGAAGATGAAACTTCTTGACCATGTTTCATAAATGGTTATGTGAATGCTATAAGATCAGTATTGCTCTTATGATTGTCAATGGTGATATATGCCTTATCAATCAGATCTTGAATAGTATGTTTCAAGCGTAAGCAGTTACTGGTTTTGTGACCTTTACCTCAATGGAAATCACATAATTCATTCTCTCTCCACCATTTTAGTTTAGGATCAGGATCAGATTGTCAGATCTCAGGCAAAGAGATGATGTTATTAGCTATTAGAGTTCTCATAGCTGATTCTAAAGATTCTATAAGAGGAGTAAACTTTCATTTATTATCAGAGGACCAAGATTTGTATTCTGGCTTCTTTTGAGATGGTTCAAACACCTTTTGTTTGGAAGCTTTGATGGCTTGGGTGCCAATAGTTAGATTGAAAGTTGGTGCCTCTAATGGGGCATGGATGGTATCAACAACACCATCTATGATGTTGCCTTTATTCTTGTTCTAGTTTTTGTTCTTGTCTTTAGAACTGGATCCTGATTCATACTTGTCCTTTTGAAGTGTGATTTCTCCTTTTTTCACAAGTACTTTTTCAATTTTGATCACATTCTCCACCATTTTATCAAAAGATGTATGATCTTACATTTGTAAAGGGTAGTTGATTTATGGGATAAGATTATTGATGAAGATTTCTAGTTTCTCAATTTCTAGAATAGGCCTAGCATGTAGAGAGAATTTCTTCCTCCATCTTTTGAGAAATGTCAAGAATGGTTCACCTAGATATTGCTTGAGATTGTAGATATTGATCATGGTAACTAGATGTTGAATGTTGTAGGAGTATTGCTAATAGAACAATTTGATCAACTCAAAAGTTTTGATAGTAGAAGGCAATCTAGAGAACCAATGAATGGCTGCTCCTCCCAAAGATTGAGGAAAGAGATGCATAAGATAGGTTGGTTCGTGCATGAAATCTATAGATTATGTACAGAATTCTCTGACATGATCTTGAGGATTAGAGTGTCCATCATACTTATCATATTTTGACATCTCAACTCTTTTTGGGAATGGTGGCATGTACAAGTCATTGTCAAATGGAAAAGGACATAGGGCCTCCATGGAGAACTCTTTGGGTTCCTTTTCTTTCTCAAGGTTATTAAGTTTGACTTGCATGGCATGCATCTGTTTCATCATAGCTATGAGTGGAGTTTCTTCCTCATGTGTAATGATATCTTAAAAATTAAAGTTGGGAGGAAGTTTAGCTCCTTGATAAGCTAATTGTAAAAAGTATGCTTATCTATCCTCTTTCAAGAAATGCTTCATCATTCTTTTGAAGTTATCATCATTTTGATATTGAGTAATTTCTTCAGGTGTGGGTTCCTGATCTGCACCATGTTGAGATTGAGCTCTTTGAGAGCCAAAGTTTGTCCCTACTTGAGACATGGTGGGAGTTCTACCTGGGATAGATTGATGAGGAGTTTGTTGATTACCTCTGTGAGTTGATGAAGGAGGAATGTAACCAGTTTTTAATCAAAGATTGCCAAGACCATCATCTTCATAAAGACCAGAATTGTAGAGTTTCTCAAGAGTTGGACTTTGGATCTGAGTCAAAGGTAAAGTATGAGATATTTCCCTATATTTCTTGTGAGAGGAAGCCCTAGTTTCCACCATTAACCTTGGGTGAAACAAAAGAATATGATGAAGACAACTGAAGAAAGATCTGATTCAAGATGATCAAATGATGCAACCTTGTCAAGATTTGATTGATTGAAGCTTAGATTAGACATAAATGAAGGAGACTATGCCCTGGATGTATGGGTAGATTCCTAAAAGATAGCAGACATGAGTTCACAACACTTAGTTGTTTTAATGATTGATTGAAGATTGATAGCTATGACAAGGTTTTGACACAAGATGATAAAGACTCAAATTGATTAAATAGAAGGCTGAATTAGATTCAAAAGGCCACTTTTAGGAAAATGATTGGATTCTCAGTATTTTCTACTCTGTTCCTAACACAGTTATTTGTTTGACAAATTCTAGAAATAGGCTGGAAAAGCTAGGTCTCTGACAGTTCTGACAACTTTCTGAAAACTTTTCAAAAATTCTCAAATGAATTTCTATCAGCTCATATGACAATGGGTATAGCATGAAACAACAATCAAAAAACTCATACGACATTTGTCAAACTCACATGACAATTGATTATAGGAATTGAATTTTTTGAAATTGACTGGCAACAAAACTCGTACGATAATGTACCTGATACCATATGACAATCTGGGGGTTCTGAAATGACAATAGCCAAAAGTCGTATGACCTTTTGACTTTAGAAAATGACTGTTGACTCCAGAAAGGTGTTTGACATCAGATTTTGCAATTTTTTCAAATTTTCAGTTTGAGATTGTTCACAAAATTATCTGTCCAGATTTGAAGGTTGTATCAGATTGATTCGTTCTTAGTAACCAGATAGATAAACAAGCACACAAAATAGAAAGCAAGTGATTTCAAGCATGTCTGAAAATAATGAACAGGGGACAAAGAAACCCTGGGCATGAACAATTAAGTGACTAAATTGTGCTAATCCCTAGGAGTGCTAATAGTGTATGTTCCAAAAAAAAATTTAGTAATGCACATATTCCTAAAAAAATGAAAATTTGGCCTCACTAGGGCTTTTAGTAATGGTCTGACTCTGCAACTTTTATGATCTCAAGAGGATGAACTCCAATCTAGACACACCGGGGTTTTGACATAGTCCGAGAACTTAATCTTTAGGATTTGCTAGGGAGATCTAATAGCCCAACAAGAGACCACACCTATGGAGATTTCTTCCACAAGGACATTTATATAGCAGTTGTCACTACCATGACAAAAATGACTATTACTGCTTGAGGTTCCGTCAATGTGGTTGACCCAATTAAGGGAATGTCCACTACAGTTAACCCTCTCTAGAGGTGACTCACAAAATATACCACATGGAGACTAGTTCTAGATTCAAGGATTTGAGTTTCTGGTACTACCCAAAAAGGGAGTAGAGCATAATCCTCTAGATCTGATAGATTAATCCGATAGAGTAGATAGATTAATCCGACAGAGCATAACCCAAACAAAGCAGATAGATTAATCTAACATGCTAAGACCAAGATTATCTCATAAAGATCTATGATGTCAACCACTCATGATCTATCAACCTCTCTGGAGAGAGAATGTATCAATCAGAAGCTGAAGATGCACAAATCTAGTAGAATGTGAGACTCTCTCAGTATCCTCCCTACCTACAAGGGTTCCTTCATTGAGAAGAGTTTCGCTAGAAACCCACTCTCTCAAGAGCCACAAATAGTGTTCATAGGGCCTATTTACTATGTGTAACAAAGATGCTGAAAAGAAAATCTATGTTCATTTTTATAGCCCAAAATGAAATATGTGATATGAAAGCAATAAAGGTCACACAAGCTTGACACACAAGAGTTCTTTTTAATCCAAAATGAAATGTTATCAGCTGAAAAGATTACCTGAATACCTCACAATGTGCTTAGTAGATTCTTACCTATTTTTAGCAGTTCTTGCACTTTTTCCAATCAAAACCAGTAGAAATCAATCAAAAATAGCAAATTTCAATCGTTAATGTTAGCTGTTAGTCCAAATCAAAAAAACAAATCTATAA
The DNA here is from genome assembly GCA_027943335.1 of Chamaecyparis obtusa. NCBI lineage: Eukaryota > Viridiplantae > Streptophyta > Pinopsida > Cupressales > Cupressaceae > Chamaecyparis > Chamaecyparis obtusa. The sequence goes on along the minus strand of BSBK01002596.1, from coordinate 2,089,140 downwards.
AATTGCCTGAAAAAAGTGAAATGACAATTGAAACCTGACACTAAAACTCGTACGATAGTGGGTTACCTCACAGATGACAGTCCAAAAACTCGTACGACACTGGGTACCAAATCATATGACAACAGAGATTTGAAATGACACTGTGATCCTGATGGTACAATTCTCAATCAAATCAACTATCGTATGATAGTGGGTATCTCCTGGTATGAGTTTTTGACAAAACTTGTATGACAACTGTATGGACAAAAATTAAAAATTGCAGCTTGGAAAAAAAAATGACAAGAAGATGATAGAAATTGATAGAAATTCAATGGAAACCTATTTTAGGGCCCCACGGTGGGCACCAGAAATGTGTGTGTGAATTTTTTACCTAGCTATAGACACAACACTTCAGTAAAACATTAGAGGTTAGCTAAAATTGAAATCGTGCAAGTAATTGAAAACTAATCTAACCAGGTGATTTACTGCCTTCTAGTAGATACAAGTATGTATTCTCAGATTGGATCAAGATCAGTGACCTTGACGACACCTAAATGAAGGATTTGAATGAAAAATCTAGATATGAATTAGATGCAAATTAATCTTTTTTTTTGGTTTTTTTGTGCAATAAGATGAAAAATCTGATATGAATCTATTCTATATGAAAAATTGATATGCAATACAATTAATCTAACAAATGATATGCTAAAATATGAATGATCTTACAAAGTTGTTGATTTGCAAAAGAAGCTCCAATTCTTCAGATACCAATTTTCCAGCATAAGTTTGCAATTTTTGAGATATGACTATGAGGAGCTGAGCCTTGATTTTATAGAAATCCAGGGCTTTGGGGATGCATGGAAAAAGACATAAATCACTCAAATAAACACAAGTTGATTTTTGAGTTTATCAAAGAATAAAAGATAATTAATAAACAAAATCATGCAAAAGCAGTGTTTAACTCAAAATAGAGTTTTAAAATTGATTGTTAATTTCTAGTTGCTTGCTTTTCTGATTGTGCATAATAATTATGAATTAAATAAATAAATAAAGTGATTTATTTCCAACTTAACTAATTTTAAAAAATTAAACAATTGATTTATGGGTTAATCAATTATTAAATCAAACTTTTATTCCAAAATAATATCATTAAATATGACAACTTTCTTTAATCAATTAAATAAGAATTTAATCAATTAATGATAGGAATTTTGATTTATTGTCAAATTTAAATAATAATAATTAGGAATAAATATAATTAAATTCAATTAAATAATTAAGTGGCAGTATTAAATCTAATCAATTAAATATTTAGAATATTCAATTAATCAAACTTTAGGATAAATAGGATTTATCACCAAATAATCATTAAATTAAAGATAATTAAGATAATTAGGAATATTACTAGGAATATTCCCCGATGCAGAATTTGAGATAATCAATTAGGATTTGATGATGTTTAGATGTGCTTGAGGTTAGGACTTCGATGTCGATTTCGATCGATTTGATGATGTAGGAGGTTAATGAACCTATAGCCTATTTTTGGGGTATTACAACTACAAGTGTAGTACTTACTTTCACAATGTTATCAAAGTTTATATGACAAAATCTTCTATGCCATAACCAACTATCATCAATTTTAGTAATCAAACATGTCATCTCAGTAGGATTCAACTGAAATACATTACCTCTAGTTCTAGATCCAGTTCCAATCAGATTTCCATCTTTATCCTTTATCACACAAGTTTTCTCAATAAACCAAACTTGATATCCCTTATCAACTAACTGTCCAACACTCAAAATATTATGTTTCAATCCATCCACAAAATAAACATCATTAGTATTAGTCTTTCCATCAAGAGTAATAGATCCTATACCTTTAATCAAACAAGGTGCATTGTTTCCAACTCTAACAACTCCTCCATCATATTCATTCAACTTTATGAACTTTTTCATGTCTCCAGTCATATGATGTGAACAACCACTATCTATAACCCAATCATCTTCCTTTTCAACTTGAGAAACTAAGGCTTTTTCTTCCTTAACATCAGTTTCAAGATTTTCTTCTTTAATTTCTACAAATCCTATGTCATCATTATTTTCGGTATCACTTTCACTTAAAGTTATTTCTATACTAGCTTCAAGATCTTCATCATTAGCATAATAACATTCCTTAGATCTTCTAGGTTTGAAATTGCTTCTATACTTTTTAACTCTCTTAAGACATTTAGATGCAAAATGACCATATTCTTGACAAGTCCAACATTTAAATATTTTCTTACCGCCTGGTTCTCTTTTCACAAGCAAGGCAATACCTTCTTCAATCTTCTTGTCTTCTTCATTTCTAGATATGTTGCTTTCCGCATAATCTTTGCTCACACTGATGCTTCTTAACAAAGTAGGGAAAACACTAAGAGAATTGAATGCTATCTCCATTCTAGGTAAGTCTCCTAATAATCTCAGGTTCATTTCTTCTGCTTCCAATCTTCCAAGAAGAGTCTCTCTTATAAAGTTTGTTGTACAATGTATCACTTGTTCAATCATTTGTGTTGTCTTCTTAAATACAAGAGTTAATGTCCTTAGAATTTTCCATATCACTTCATTCTCTATCTTTGTTCCTCCACAAGATTTTATACCTGAAATGATCTCTGACATTCTACCAATATAACTTCTAATAGATTCATCTTCTAACATTCTTATATCTTCAAATGCACATATCCAATTATGTAATCTAACACTTTTTGCATGTTCATCACCTTCAAAAGTAGAGTGTAAAGCATTCCAAATTTCATGATATTTTTTCAAATATTTTACCTAACTATACTCATTCTCTGGAAGCACTGTCAAAAGTGCTTCTCTTGCAAGTATGTTACACATGAATAGATCTCTCTCTTCTACAGTACATGTTTCAAGATTGTCCTCTTCAATGATAGTCTTATTATTCTTTGTAATCAACCAATTACCTGGTCCTAAAAATAATAGGTGTGTCTTCATCTTTTCTTTCCAGCCGTCAAAATTTACTCCATCAAACTTAGGGCTTTCTTTCTTGAAATTCACCATGGATCTCCTTAAGCTCTTAAACTTCCTTTTCAAGGACCTCCTCCCGCTCTGATACCAATTGTTAGAAAGTAAAGTCCACCAAGATAACTAAGAGGGGGGGGTGAATCAGTTATCTGATAATTATAACTTTTATCATCTTCAACAACATTAAACCATATAAGAAATATAATTACCAACCATAAAAAGATATTCATACACAATAACATAATGACACAAGATATGTTGACTAGGGAACCTCTTGATCAAGAGTAAACCCTGGTGGGAATGATGCCCATAAAAGATGCACTAATATGAATATTCCTTGTGAGAGGATGGACTTTGTTAGGAGTCTTATGAAATACATTCAATACATATGAATCCCTATTAGGAAATTTTGAATCCCTATTAAAAGATTCTAACCCTATTAAGAGTTATGGAAGATAGAAGGACCCACTGCCCAAACAACTTTAGGGTAAGATCACTGAACACACTGTCCAAATAATATTTCCATTACCCAATAGAATAATATGTTACCTCTTCTCTAACTATGCCAAACCACACTCACTATTACATCAGATCTCTGTACTTCGTATGTCTTCCTTCACAAATTCACTTTCATACTTAGTTCTTTTCTTCACTTCATGCATACAGCATCACAACCACTGCTACCATATCATAATTACAAAATTTCACATTACAATTACATATCCATACCTTAAAATAAGGAAATACATTCCTTCTTTTATACCACACTCAAATAATTACAAATGAGTCGGCAGACAATTACAAAATAAAAGTTTCCACATGCTACACCAAAATTACATAAAACTGTCAGCTTCCAAATACAATAAATCTTCACTCATGTGACCTCAAAGTCTATGTTATCATCCAAGTCACTATCAATGTGTCTTCAACTTCCTTTTAACTACGCAAAACTAGATTCTATCCTGATTAGGAGATATCATCTGATTTCCACAAATCGCTACTCAAGAACACTGCCTGAATACTACTTCCACCAAAATGATCATAACTTCCATGAATCAATGAATTAGTTTCTACACTCTTAAAAATAGACATATGACATATCAAAGAGTATAACCTAAACATTTCATAGCTCCAACTACAATAACCCATGTGTGCTAATCCAAACTCTGTCTGCTTCTCTGTAAGTCTTCGATAAATCACTGTGTTGACATCAATGACAATCATAGTCATGAATGCAACAACTACTATAGAATGTATTCCAAACATTTAGCATTCATTCCTAACAAGATGAAGGCTCTAGATGTGAGTTAGTTGCAAAAGAATACAATGTTGTTCATTTTATCTCAGATTTCAAGACAAATCTTTTTTACAAGTATGCAAGGCATAATCATAGGTCTCAATGGTTGGATCAACAATTTAGGACATGTAAGGACACTTTCCTCATTGGAACTATTATATCCATTATATAATTTGCAAAGAACTATACATTGCCACCCCAAAATGAGACTAAAGCTCAATATTACAATTTCATTCCGGTTGCTATTTTTGTACACATCACATATAGACATTCCCCTGACAGCACAAAAGATGAGTGAAAGATAATCAGAGAGTGCCATTTTTATATGAGCAATGATAGGTCTCACTCTCATGAGTTTGTTCAACATTGTTTCCAGAACTATTTTGACTTGTTGCAAGAAAATGGTATTGCCATGGATAGGCATCTCATTTGGTCAGATAATTGCATCGGTCAATTTAAGAATGCCAAAATGTTTTATTGGCTATGTAGAATGCATGTGGAGAGAGGTGTACCTCATATTTGGATTTTTTTTGAGTCAGGGCATTGGAAAGGGGAGCATGATGGAGTAGGTACATGTGTGAAGAGATCTCTAATTAAGGAGCAATTAAGGATTTCAGGTGTTGTACTTCTTGATGCTCATTCTATTGTTGATTGGTGTACTTTAGCATTGTCACAGGGGGGACTCTTGATTCTACAATGGGTAGATTCTTTTGGTTGGTTGAGGAGGGAACTATAGGAGATAGATTGGATTGTCAAATAGTGAAAGACTCTTCAAAAATGCATTCATTCTAAAGCTCCAATAGTAGTACATGGACCATTTGGACACAAGAGTTGGCTTGTTTTTTCCCCATGTGTTTTAAGTATGATTTGGATCATTGTGAGTCAAGTGAGTGTGTGGACACATGGGTTCCATAGTATCTAACTTCTTTATCTTTGACACTCTTTATAAGAAATGATGACATGGACACTTCAATTGAGTATGACCATCTTTCAGATCTTTTGAAGCTAGGAGATGTTTTTGCATTGGTTGCACCATAGGGGAATGATGAGAGGTCAGATTATTGGTTAGCACATTGTGTACGAGGTAAATAGAAGCTTGTACAATCAATGACAGATGGTGATTGGTTCACATATTTTACTGGTTCAGTTGTTGATGTGGGAACATGGCTATGAACATACATGATTAGAAATAATGGAATTCCCACATTTGAAGACTATGAGAACCACAAAACTATTCTCATGTATTCACACCTTGTTATAGCAACAAATGTCATGTTGTCAAAGAATCAAGGAAGACCAAAGACAAAATAACTTTGGACTATTAGTACTACTGATCATGAAGCACTATTGGAGACCTTGAAGCAAAGAGATGACCCTTTAGGAACACTTGACTAGGTAATAGGTTAACTTAGTGCATTGTTTTCTAAGTTCATTAAGCTTAATTTCAATACATTAATTTCACCTTTCTTAGATTGTATTTTGAGTCAATAAACTTGGTTTTTTATGTGGATTGTAACTTGTGCAGGAGCACCTATGAAGATGCCTACGGTCACCATGGATCCAATCAGAGATAGAAGGACAAAAAGATCCTTAATGGTTAATTGAGATCTTTTGAAGCTTATAATGGCAATTTGTAACAAATAATTTGATTTAAAAGTTAAATATCCTAGAATTCTTGATAAGGAATTATGACCAAAATCATGTATGGGTGGCCAATAGTGCTAAGAAGGGATCTTACATGTCATTTACTTATGTCATTTGCATGGTTTGAATTCTTACATGTTTGATTGTTGTTTCTAATGCTTTAAGGATATTATTTTTTATCATTTCAAATAATCTATAGAAGTTAAACCTCAAACATAATAAGCTTCACAGTTCAAATTTCACAAGCTTAATCATGATTAGTTTCATAGTTCAAATTTCAAACATACCACTAACAATCATTGCAATAGAACTAGGTCAAGAAAAGAAGTGTGCATGCTTTCCCATTTGGTTCTTCTCTTATTTCAGAATGAAAACCTAATTGTTTCCAGTGCAGACAAGGACATGTTCCCAAGGACTACTTACTCAATCTATAAAATACAACTACTTGCAAGGTCTAAAATAACCTCTCTTAGTTTTGGGTAAGTCAACTTCATTTGCATTTGGCAAGACAATCTTAGTCAATGCCAAAACTTATAGTGAGGGTCAGTTGAAAGCATCTCAGCAACGTATCTTTCAAACCATCTAACATTGAATCAAACCATCTACTCCATCACCTCTGGTTGGCCAGGTAAACACTAGTGACAACCGCATTCCACCCACGGAGTCACCAGAATGCTCGCGACCACACTTGACCCAAGTGACCCCAAGGTGCACTACGCACGATTGGGCAGTGATCTTATGGGGCTTGTATCTTGGACCTCATGAGAGGTATTGACAAGAAATTAAGTGCTATGGGATCATGTTTCTAAGGTCTACAATAAATTATCTTAGTTTTGGGTGATTCGACTTCATTTGCATTTGGTAAGACGATCTCAGTGGATGCTAAAACTTGTAGTGAGGGTCAGTTGAAAGTGGCTCAATAGCGTATCTTTCAAACCATCTGACACTACATCAAACCATCTACTCCATCAGCTTTGGTTGGTTGGGTAAACACCATTGACAACCCTGTTCCACCCATAGAGTCACTGGAACATTCACGACCACACTCGACCCAAGTGACCCCATGGTGTACTAAGCACAATTGGGTAGAGATCTTCCAGGGCTCATATCTTAGACCTCATGAGAGGTATTGACAAGCCATTAGGTGCTACAAGATCATGTTTTTGAGGTCTACAATAACCTCTCTTGGTTTTGGGTGATTTGACATCATTTGCATTTGGCAAGATGATCTCAGTTGATGCCAAAACTTGTAGTGAGGGTCAGTTGAAAGAGGCTCAGTAGCATATCTTTCAAACCGTTAGACATTGCATCAAACCATCTACTCCATTGGCTCTAGTTGGCTGATTAAATGCCAATGACAACCCCATTCCACCCATGGAGTCACTGGAATGCTCGCGACCACGCTTGACCCAAGTGACCCCAAGGTGCACTAAGTACGATTGGGCAGCGAGCTTTCGAGGCTCATATCTCAGACCTCATGAGAAGTATTGAGAATTTTTTAGGTGCTATGAGATCATGTTTATGAGTTCTATAATAACCTCTCTCGGTTTTGGGTGATTCAACTTCCTTTGCATTTGGCAAGATGATCTCAGTCAATGCCAAAACTTGTAGTGAGGGTCATATGAAAGAGGCTCAACAGCATATCTTTCAAACCATTTGGAAATGCATCAAACCATCTACTCCATTAGCTCTGGCTGGTCAGGTAAATGCCAGTGACAACCCCATTCCACCCAGAGACTCACCATAATGCTTGCAACCACGCTTGACCAAAGTGACCCCAAGGTGCACTAAGCATGATTGGGTAGTGATCTTCTGGGGCTCATATCTCAGACCTCGTGAGAGGAATTGACAAGTGGTCAAGTGCTACAGGATCATGTTTTTGAGGTCTATAATAACCTCTCTCAGTTTTGGGCAATTTTACTTCATTTGCATTTGGCAAGATGATCTCAGTCGATGCCAAAACTTGCAGTGAGGGTTAGTTGAAAGTGGCTCAGCAGCGTATCTTTCAAATCATATGACATTGCATTGAACCATCTACTCCATTAGCTTTGGTTGGCTAGATAAATGCCAATGACAACTCTATTCCCCCCACAGAGTCACTAGAATGCTTGCGACCACGCTCGACCCAAGTGACCCCATGGTGCACTAAGCATAATTGGGCAGCAATATTTTAGGGCTTAGATCTTAGACCTCATGAGAGGTATCGACAAGCTATCAGATGCTTCAAGATCATGTTTTTGAGGTCTACAATAACCTCTCTCAATTTTGGATGATTCAACTTTGTTTGCATTTGGCAAGATGATCTCAGTCAATGCCAAAACTTGTAGTGAGGGTCAGTTAAAAGCAGCTCAACAACGTATCTTTCAAATCATCTAACACTGAATCAAACCATCTACTCCATTAGATCTAATTAGCTAGGTAAATGCTAGTGACAACCCCATTCTACCCATGAAGTCACTAGAATGCTCACGACCACGCTCGACCCAAGTGACCCCAAGGTGCACTAAGCATGATTGGGAAATGATCTTCTAGGGCTCGTATCTCAGACCTCGTAAGAGGTATCGACAAGATGTTAGATGCTATGGGATTTTTTTTTTGAGGTCTACAATAACCTCTCTCGATTTTGGGTGATTCAACATCATTTGCACTTGGCAAGATGATCTCAGTCGATGCCAAAACTTGCAGTGAGGGTCAATTAAAAGCAGCTCAGCAACGTATCTTTCAAACCATCTGACACTACATCAAACCATCTTCTCCATCAGCTCTAATTGGCTAGGTAAATGACAGTGACAACCCCATTCCACCCATGGAGTCACTGGAACACTTGTGACCACACTTGACCCAAGTGACCCCAAGGTGCACTAAGCACGATTGGGCAATGATCTTCCAGGGCTCATATCTCGAAGCTCATAAGAGGTATTGACAAGCCGTTAGATGATACATTTTTTTTTTTTGAGGTCTAGAATAACCTCTCTCGGTTTAGGGTGATTTGACTTTATTTTCATTTGGGAAGATGATCTCAGTCGATGCCAAAACTTGCAGGGAGGGTCAGTTGAAAGCGGCTCAGTAGCGTATCTTTTAAACCATCTGACACTACATCAAATCATCTTCTCCATAGGCTCTTTTTGGCTGGGTAAATGCTAATGACAACCCCATTCTACCCACAGAGTCACTAGAACGCTCGTGACCATGCTCGACCCAAGTGACCCAAAGGTGCACTAAGCATGATTGGGCAGTGATCTTTTAGGGCTCGTATCTTGGACCTCATGAGAGGTATCAACAAGATGTTAGGTGCTAAGAGATCATGTTTCCAAGGTCTACAATAACCTCTCTCAGTTATGGGTGATTTGGCTTCATTTACATTTCGCAAGATTATCTCAGTCGATGCCAAAACTTGTAGTGAGGGTCAGTTGAAAGTGGCTCAACAGCATATCTTTCAAACCATCTAAGATTGCATTGAACCATCTTCTCTATAGGCTCTGGTTGGCCAGGTAAATGCCAATGACAACCCCATTCTACCCACAGAGTCACTAGAACACTCACGACCATGCTCGACCCAAGTGACCTAATAGCACAAGTGCTACATTTTTCTGTGCATTTAGTAAACCCCAATATGATGAGTTATATACATAGTGAGTATATACATAGTATTGAAACAATGTAGAACTAAGTGGCTCAAGTGATTATATATAATGATATGAAACATAAGAACATAGAAAATCTATAGAAGTTAAACCTCAAACATAATAAGCTCCATGAATAGGGTATTCCAGAGCAAAGAAAAACAAATGTAACTTCAACAAGATATAATTTAAATCATAATGATAATCATAGTCAAGATATAGCTTCACCATTCAATTCCATTAACATGGATATTAAATATGTATAGAAAAGATGATGCAAATATAACATTAAAATGAACATGTTCTATATATAGAAAGTATCAAATGTTATTGGAAATATTCAAGACTAGCCAAGTTACTGACAAGGGAGGGGTGAATCAGTAACTTCAAAAACTTTTTACAAATTGCAAATCTTAACAATATTCCAAATAACATTTAGCTCATTGATCTAATTGCATGCATAAGAAACTGAAAACATAAAAGCATTCATAACACTTGAACACAATGATTTGGTGACCCATAAACATTTCAAATAGAAAGTAAAACTGGGGTGGGGATGATACCCACAAAACTTCAATACTATAGTATAAAGTTGGTCGGTTAAGGCTTACAATGATCACTTCTAATGATCTACCCTGTTAGGAGCAATAAGGACTGCTAGGTCCACCTTGTTAGAGGATTTACAAACATACAATGAAGTATGCACTCGGTTAAGAGATTTTACAAAAGACTGTTAAGTCTACCTTGTTAAAGGATTTGAAGCTAATTCACCTATTAGGATGAAACAATATATCTCTTACTTGTAACTGTACTTGCTGATTGAGATTCTTTGATGTACTGATCACCTTCTGTGATAGATGTCTTTGCTGCTCCTTATACTGTTGTAGCCCTTTGTAATTCACTTATCTCTATCTTCGTATACACACTTCTCATTCCATGCATTCACGCATTCATATTCCACATTACTATGCTTTGGATATGATACAAAACATTTCTTATATATCAATCCAAAATAATTACAAAGTCGGCTGCTAAAATACAAGTCAACACAAGTATTAATGAGTCTGTCATGCCCAAAATTTCTTGGGCAAGGGCCAAGCTCTATAATTTTTATTTTTTTTTAATATTTTGAAGCTTCAACATAAGTAAAGATAGACTTCTTCTAATTACATTACTCATACAACTCATACAACAGGTTACAAATGAAATCAATGAAATACTTAAATAGATTTTCCACAATGTATTTTTTTGTTTGTAAGGACAACAAGAATACATTATTGCAATATTTTTTTATGATACAAAATTAGGAAGCATGTCTTTCCTTCCACACAAAACACATTTCTCCAAGGGGTGCAAAACATGGAATACCCTCAACTTAAACTTGCTTCAAAGATACCAACACACCCAAAACCTGCATATATAAAAAAAAAATTAGCATAACCATGGGTGCTCTCCACCCTACCATATGGCATCATGAGGCCTTCAGTATGCCCTAGCCAACCCCCAAGCTTGGGGAACCATGCTAAGGTAGGAAATAAAATATATAAGACATATAAGGCACATACATTCAAAACACATATTTCACAACATAGGACTACACAAATCACATCTTACTCCCATTTTAGCTTATCACATTTGATCACTCATGAATCCATAAGGAGGGTGAGGGACACCCTTTTTACAACCCTTCAAACTCATGAAGAAAACAAGAAAGAAACAACACCAACACTGCAAATAGATTTTTCACAACACTACAACCACTTTCACAATAACATTGATCACTTCATGGAGAAAGGAAAACTTGCAGTCCATGAGCACACACAACAAAATCCATAAAAAAAAATGGAAATGGTTGAAGCACCAACCTCTCCTCCAAGCATGCATAGAATGTAGCTCCTCTTCTCTCTCTCTCCAGCCATCCCCCTTCCTTAGTCTCCAACTTTGTCTCTAAAGATAGAGAGTGGGTGAACAGCTCAAATGTTCCCCATACTCTCCTCTAAATTGGACTCCAACACAATCCCCCAAAATTCCTAGGAGAAGAGGCCTATCCTATTGGCTGACCTTCCCAAGACTTTTTGAGAAGAGAAAAAGTTACTTTTCCCTTTCCCCAAATTCGTCACACTCTTCCCAAGCATTTTTGAAGGATGGAAATTGAGTTTAAAACACTCAATGTGGCCTAGAAATACCCCCAACCCCATAGTATACCCTTGGGGCAAGTCAAAACTAGCCTAAACTACTCCTTGGGGTCAATTTTAACTCTCCAAAAGCCCACTCCAAAATGAGTCACGAAAATGAGTGATGAGACTACCATCAAGGCTCCCTAACCAAGAAAACACACCTAGGGATACTTATAGGTCACTCAAGGTTACACTAACTCAACCCACCCCACATGACATGCCATGTCACATCACTAGTGTCAAGTGACACCACATAAGGAGTACATCACAACACAACACTTGGGATGCCAACAAGGAAATAACAAATAACATCTCACATTATTTACAGAACATAATTTACAAATAAAACACTTTTACATACGAGGTCATTCCCTTCTTAGGGTTGACCTTGGTTCCACGGGGGTTCTCACAATAATTCCTTAGCAATTGTTCCCCGCAATGTCCATGGTTATCCACCTGCACACTTGTAAAAGTATCAGTAGTCCAAGATAGGTTATGCATATAATCCAATTAAATCATCATATAAATCAATCTCTATATTTAGAGAAAATAGATCAACATATTGCAACATCTCATAATAACCTTCACATATTTAAATCCACATCTTCCATATTTGAAATAGATCAATCATCATTTATCTAGTAATTAAACATATATCCTATCTCATTACATTACTCAGATCCACATAATCCATATTACTTATTATATCCTCTATCCTTGATGCATAGCATAGTTCATTATTTTAAATTTACCGTAAATCAAGTCACATATATCAAAATATGATTTGGGTTCTTGATTTTATATATCTTTTCATTTAAATCATAACCAGAGGTAAGTAAAACATAACCCAATATTATTTGATATCAACACACTTAAGACTTTCATACAAACATGCAAGAATGTATCCTATTACAATAACATTATCTAAGTTTAACACAAAGTACACAACTAAAATATTCTATCCAAGAATACACTAATCTAGCTTATACCAAGATGGTCCTTGGACTATGTTAATCATCGATCCTAATATCAAATTACTATTATACCACTATGCAATTCCCACATAATGAAATCTATCATATGTTCTTCTTCTATTAAGTCAGAGTATAATTCAAGAAGACAAGACACAAGGATGGTCATCTCATAGCTATATTTGATTCATCCAATATTTAATTGTGTGGTCCTATTAGATCCTTAAATTTTTTTACAATCTCACTAATTCATAAATGAATCCAATTGATTACTTGTGTATCCATGTTCAACTAAATAGGTTTATTCACATCCTTAAGATTATCTTAATCTTGTTTATGTTAGTGTACTCAACCATTAGCACTATATTGTCATACAATCAATTATTTTCCATTGTTTTGATGACTATATAGCATTTCTAGAAATCATTATATTTACCTACTAACTTCATACATCCTACATGCCTTACTTTTAGATATTTAGTATGTGGTGGTTTACATAATCATTTTTTTTTCTACTTTAAAACGGGTCTTAAAACTATGTATGCTAAATTGCCAAATTCTATTATTCATTAGGGAATATTCTAATCCTCTAAGGCTTCCTGATTATAATCTAGATGTTTGTGTCAACATTTTCCAAGCATCCTAGAATATCATTAATACCATCATGTAAATGCATTGAAACATCTTCATGATCTAATACTATGATAGTTTTCCAAAAGTAATATTACTTCAAAACTGTCTTAAATTACATGTTCCATGAATTTACTTGAAAATGGAATCTATTTAATTAAGATGACAATTATAGCTAAGATTCCTAAGAATTCCATATGCAATCTAAGGAGATTTTTTTTTTTTGCAAGAAATATTAATGTTGCTTACTGAAGTGCTTCTTACCAAGATGAGAAACAGAGGGGTCCTACAGAGTCAGCCCTAATGTAGTTACAAAGTTCCTACAAACTAACTCGGTGACTTTTTGATACTCGGCATCCACTGCAATACTCGACATCATCATGCTCTTGGTAGGAGTGGAGGCTCAGTCCATACTAACCACTTGGTCATAGTTTCAAAGTTGGTATACACTAGAGACTCGGTAGATACAGTGTCACTTGGTAGAAACTGAATTCCCTGTTTACTATGCTGGCACTCGGTAAACACTGCTCATCTCATCACTTGGTAATGATAACTTGGTAAGCACTGCAAAGCTTGGTCTGCTCAATAAGCACTATTCTACTTGGATTGCTCGGTAAACACTACGAAGCTCGGTAAGCACACAGAATCTGAATAAGTGTTGTCACTAATGACAAACATACTTAATGCCAACAATCTCCCCCTTTGGCATTAGTGACAAAAACACTTATTGCCCACAACTTATATACAAAAATCATGCTGAATCTATTTTAGATTTTTCAAAAAATTATCTTTGTCATACTGCTATATATACATTTCATGTCTCCCCCATATAGTATACATATATACAAATATCTTATTTCACCTCATACTCATATTTCCTATTTCTCTCATATTTCTCCCCCTTTCATATCTCTCATATCTTTCCATATATCTCCCCCTATCTTATATACTTTCTCCCCCTTTTTTGACAATAATGCCAAAGGTGTATATAAAAATAATTTACATAGAGATACCAAAATGTGAGAGAAAATCAGAATGTACCTTACTTATTAATGCTAGAATTTTGTCCCAATTCTCTTGCAGAATCTTGCATGTATGGAGTGGAACTTGGACTTCTATAGAGAGTTCAATCGTATGATCTACAATTGAAAATTGATTGTCATGGATCAATGTTTTTGAGTGAGCAATGTGCTTCTACATTGTATCCATGATGGGAAGGATCATATTCTAAATATCTATTAATGTTGACTTGATCCTTGCATCTTCTCTCAATAACTCTGACTGCTTATCAGATAGGAATCTGACTTTCATATGATGTGCAGAGCTTGAACTAGGTTCAAGTTGCAACTTTTGTGCACTGATCTTCAGATCCTCATCAATCTTATTCAATTTTTCCTTAACTTCCTTTGAGAACTTGGCAACATTACATACCTTGACAAAAAATGATGTTACCTTGGAATAGGAGGACTCAATGTTAGTCAAAACTGAAGATAACTCTACCTAATTGATAGTTGTTTGCTAAGAAATACGCTCAAGCACTTTATTATCAAACTTCTTCTCAGCCTTCTCAAGAAACTTATCTGATCCAAAAGAATCCTCATTAAAATTAGTTACTGCCTCTGCCAACTGTAACAAAATGTGTTGAGAGGAATCAACTTCAACACCTATTGCTTCTGTCAAAATATTCTTGGCATCCTCAATGATCTTATATTCCTTATCTATTTCCTCTTTTAGTTTCTTCTTCTTTTCATTCTTGTGGAGGAGTTCTCCAACCAATTACATTTGATCTGTGGAAAGATTTGCAAAATCTAATTGTGGAATTTCTATGTACTCATCCAAATCTATATCTTCTTCTATATCTTTATTCCTGCTCAAAAATCTTATACTCGGTTGAACCTTAGGTTCAACTGTCATTGTACTTAATGCCTTTGAAGTAGAAATTATTGTAGACATAGTAGGACTTGCAGTGAAAAATGATAAACTTCCAACTGATGGAATGCTCACTGGAAGACTTGATAAACCCAAAACTGAAGTATTTACAATTGTAGAATAAAAAATTGAAGTACTTACTGAAGTGTCCAAAACTAAAGTACTTTCTACTGAGGAACTCAAAATTGGAGAAGGTACTGAAGTAGATGCTAGAGACTACAACTTGATGGAGGAAGGAGGTTGTTGCTTGGTGGATGAAGTGGTAGCCACTTCTATCATTGATACATTGAGTTGTGTGAGAGCTAGGGATGATTGGACATTTGATGTATCTGTTGGATTTGTCACAATCACACTTGCTAAAGCTATCTCTGAGCTAGATGTAGCAATTTTTGCTGGAGAGTGAGGAAGTGAGGCAATTACTTCTGTAGCTATCTGAACAGTATCATCTTCCTCATCATTTTGCTTGGCTTCCTCAGTAGCTTCTTCCTCTGCTTCTTCTTCTATTTAAACACTATCTAGCTGAACTATTTTTGTGGTAGCTTCTTCTTCTTCATCTTCATCACTGTCATCTTCAATATCTTTTATCACAATAGTTTCAACACTCAGTTTGTGAAGTTGATAGATGTTTTTCCATGTAGTAGTGGCACTCTTTGCAACTGATTCTACATTTTTTATCAGAATCAGACAAGTGTTGAATCTGAGTGTCATCTTGTTCTCATTTTCTTTCAATGCCTTATTAACTTCAGCATTTTTCAAATTTGGCATTAACTGTCTTAAGGTTTGAGCATATATATCCTTGATAGTTTGCTTTGCATTCTCCCATCTCATCTTGACTTTATCCAATAGAACACCTGGAATTTGTGAAGCTATATCATCAGGTGAGTACTTCCATTGCCCCATTTTCTCAATAACAACATCTTCAATCTCCTTCTTCTTTGTCTCTATTCTAATTTCATACTTGAGAGTTTTGAAGTTTGCTATTCCAGATCCTTCTCTCAAATTCTTAACATTTTCTTCAAATGTGGGAGGAGGCCTTTTAAATATTACATCACCACTATTTTTACCCGCTTTGCCCCTTGTTCTTCTTGTGAAGACTATAGTAGATTGTTTAGGTGCCTTGGTGATGGTCGCCTTCCCTTTCTTCTTCACAGGTACTTGTTCTTCTTCACTCTCATCCTTTTCCTCTTCTTCTTCAATGTCCTCTCCTTTGCCCTCAGTTAACATTAGAGGTGAGCTAGATTGCATCTTGGCCAACCTCTTTCTTCCTTTGTTAACCACCTATGGAAGCTTTATACTTAGTTCAATTCTTACCTTTGCTTCCTCATAAGTTCCAAAATATGGAGCGTTTGGATCAACAGGTTGATTTATTAGGGCTTCAATTATGTCCTTTGTCTCATCAATATTTACCTCATAAGGAAGAGGTTTCACCCTTACTATTCTTGGTCTTACTCCCTAAATGTACACTCTATCACAATCCACCATGAAACAAATATCATCTTTGTAATCTTCCACCAATTTTTGTGGAATCCAGAATCTGTTATTCATCTTCTCTTTAAAGGATTCAAAATAATTATCCATTATGCTTACAAAATTCTCACCCATTTTAGAAATATATTCATTTATTTGATATAGTACAGGCACATCTTTCCTCCATTTTACCATGCCTTTAGATGGGAAAAACTTTTGAACATAGAAAAATAGACAAGTCAATAGTGAGCCAAACTTACATGGATTATTCTTTGAAGTTTGAATGCTCTCCATGTTCTTGTTGAACTGCTTCAACAACAAATTTGTTAGGTCAAATGACAAGTTGTTCTTCACAATTTTGTAAGCTAGGTCAACTGCTTCACACGGAACACTATTCTGCCAACTAGAACTGTATATCTTGTGAGCTATGACATGTGTGCCAAATTTTAACTCTGCATCAGTTATACTACTTATCTTCATACCTCTACCGTCCCACTCGGCTAGGGTTTTCTTTTCTAGCTCCGCCTGACCTAGGTTTTTTGTAGATTTTGCCTTGGCAAGCATGGGAAGACCTATAACTCAGTGAATCATCTTCTTTGTGATCTCTATTGGCTGCTCAAGCCAAATTTGGCCTTCATGCACTTGGCTTAGGATATATCTAATCCATTTTATTTGGAAACTCTGAGGCAAGTGGGTGATATGTGTCAAACCCTTATCTTCCAAATGTTTAAACTCCAGTTTGAGAACACCATTAACACACAATTCATTTCAAGAAACATCTATTTCTAGGGTTCCAAGCTCTTGAATTGTACCTTTAAAATGACTGCAAATATTGTTAACAAGTACCTTGGGAGGGATCTGAGATTGAGCTCCACTCGAGTCTAGGGTTCCTGCAACTGTGGGTAGGAGTTTGAAATTTGGCACCTTCCATTCTCCTTGGACCAACATTTTTGAACCTTTCTTTACTTTGGTGCTAGTTGATGCCATAGTAGCTTGGTAGACAAAGAAAATTCTTCAAAAAAATTTTGCTGCAAATTTTTCTTCGAATTGCTTGATCACACTAAGAAATCTCTCTGCTCTCAATATGCTAAAATTCACGGTGAAGAATGAACTTGATTTCATGCTTTTTGTTTAAAATTTTCCATTAATGCTCAGTACGGAAGTAGGTAAGTTTGGCAATGTACTGGACAGGCTGTCATCCACTATTGCATTGATTGCTCAGTGAAGACTCTACAACTCAGTGATCATAAGAATTCATACTGCTCTGACCATACTCGGTAACCTCATGAAATTTGGTTACTCCCTCCCTTGCTCAGTGATAACTGATACCAACCTTCTTAGTGATCCTTCTATATCTTGCATACTGATTGGATCTTTCTTCCTTTCAATTCTAGAACTGTTTGGAATCTATCTATGAAGATATAGTTCCAGTGTTTTCTTGGAGACTTAGTTAGAATTGATAGAGCCACCCTCTTCATGAGTGACTTCATTACTTGGACTGGTTTTCTCGGTGGATTTAGGAATCCACTATTATCTCATTTGCTTCCTGATGCTATCTACTTTTTCTTTCTTTTCATCCTCAACTTTGCCTATATTCATGCAATTTTAAGCTATATGACCAAGTTCAGTGCATGTATAACATCTTATGGTAGTATCCCTTTTTCTCAAGTGATGCCTTACACAATTTATGCCAATGTGTCCATATTCTCCATAGTAATGACACCTACACCAAGTGTTGTAATCCCAACCAAATATTTCTTTCACAATTTGTTCTATTGGATTGGATGTTTTAGATATGCATTCAGATGCCTTGTGACCTTGTTTGTTACATTTGTGACATTTGCCTTTAAATCTTGGTTTCTCCTTGCATTCATTTTCTTTATGACCATGCTGATTGCAATTGTAGCATTTTCCATTGAATTTTGCTTTTCCATTGCTCCAACATTTGTTTGAAGTATGACCTATTTTTCCATAGTGATTACAAGTAGGTTTCTGATTCTTTGAGTACCTTGATTGGAGGATTCACCTTCCTCTTTGTATCCAAGTCCTATTTTTCCTTTTTGCTTATGCAGCTGATTCATATCTTCTTGAGATTTCATTATTCTCTCATTGATTTTCCTTTTAGTGTTTAGGTCATTCACCAATCTTAAACTGATTTTCTTTTTAGATCTCATCTCCTCTCTTATCCTTTCATTTTCTGATCTTAGAGTCAAGATTTCTTCATTTGCATTAGATATTTGATCAATAAGGTTTTCTAGCTGAAGAGTTTGATTCTATATTTCATTTTTCTTTCCATCCATTTCATCTTTCATCTTGTTTCTTTGTTCCAATATTTCACAGAATCTTGTTGATTGAATTTCCTGTTCTCTTTTCAATTTTCTTACTTCTTCTTGTAGAGATCCATTCTTTTCTAGGAGTTCTTTGATTGCATTGTTTTCTTCATCTGAGCTGCTTGAAGGGAAAAAATCTTCAATCTTTTCTTCAACATACGGGTGGTCATTTATCTAATTTGCAAGTTCCTTCCTTCTTTTTAGGGATTGGGAAAGATGCTCTTTCACTTCCTTGAAATGAGCTATGGCCATTTCTAGATCTAGCTTTTCATTTTCAGTTGTTTTGTTAAGTCTAAATATCTCCATTGTCCTAGATCTTTACTCAAGCTGTCAAACTTTATCTCGAGAACCACAAAGTTCCGATACAAATTGTTGGAAATATTCAAGACTAGCCAAGTTACTGAGAGGGTGGGGGTGAATTAGTAACTTCAAAAACTTTTTACAAATTGTAGATCTTAACAATATTCCAAATAACATTTAGCTCATTGATCGAATTGCATGCATGAGAAACTGAAAACATAAAAGCATTCATAACACTTGAACATAATGATTTGATGACCCAGAAACCTTCCAAATAGAAAGTAAAACTAGGGTGGGGATGATACCCACAAAAATTCAATACTACCATATAAAGTTGGCTGGTTAAGGCTTACAATGATCACTTCTAATGATCTGCCCTGTTAGGAGCAATAAGGACTGCTAGGTCCACCTTGTTAGAGGATTTACAAACATACAATGAAGTATGCACTCGGTTAAGAGATTTTACAAAAGACTATTAAGTCTACCCTGTTAAAGGATTTGAAGTTGATTCACCTATTAGGATGAAACATTAGATCTCTTACTTGCAATTGTACTTGCTGATATAGATTCTTTGATTTATTGATCACCTTCTATGATAGATGTGTCTCTAATGCTCCTTATACTATTGTAGCCCTTTGTAATTCACTTATCTCTATCTTCGCATACACACTTCTCATTCCATACATTCATGCATTCATATTCCACATTACTACACTTTGGATATGATACAAAACATTTCTTATATATCAATCCAAAATAATTACAAAGTTGGCTACTAAAATACAAGTCAACACAAGTATTACTGAGTTGGCCTTGATGTAGTTACAAAGTTCCTGCAAACTAACTCAGTGACTTTCTGATACTTGACATCCACTACAATACTCGGCATCATCATGCTCTCAGTAGGAGTGGAGGCTCGGTCCATACTAACCAATTGGTCATAGTTTCAAACTTGGTAGAAACTGAATTCCCTGTTTACTATGCTGGCACTCGGTAAACACTACTCATCTCATCACTCGGTAATGATAACTTGGTAAGCACTACGAAGCTCGATCTGCTTGGTAAGCATTGTTTTGCTTGGATTACTCAGTAAACACTGTGAAGCTCGGTAAGCACACATAATCTAAATAAGTGTTGTCACTAATGACAAACATACTTAATGCCAACAAATGTATCAAAAGTATCTCCATATACAAATATGGCACATGCCATTTCAAAATGTCTACAAAATCAATGTTTCAAGGTGTACAATGTGGCATATATGCCATCTCAAAATGTGCCAAGTGGCATCTCTAAATGACCACAAAACTAAAACTACATCCTATGTCATATGAGGATCAACAAATTGTAGCCTCTTTGAAGAAGTGTTTGGATCTGATTGATCCTGCAACAAAAATGAGTTCAAACCCAAGTTAGATTGCTTACTTTATATGATTTGTACATACACACACACACATAGATATATAATTCAAACACTAATTTAATTAAAATTATAACTAAATACAAATATTTGTACCTGGCCTCTTGGTCGCCTACCATGATCAGGTTTCCTAGCATAAGTCCTTGGTAGCAAAGGGACCATGCTTACAATACCAACTCTGACCTATAAATATACATTTGCAATAATAAGATTAGTAGAGTGGTGCAATATAGACTAATAAATCTACAAAATAGGACATGATTTGAACTAAACTTAAAACTTACATCTGGTGATCCCTCCTCTGGAATAGTGGGCTGGGTCAACAAAGATACAAAAGATTCTCGTGGGCCCTCCCTCACACTAGGAGTAACCTATGAGAGCAAAAAGATTGTCAATTATATATAAATTTACTTCATCATAACAACCCTAGTTACAAAATACAAATAACAATATGTAAAAGTCTACGTACAATCAAACTATCACTACGAATCGAGATGCTTGTCAGCCAAAGCTCCCAAACCCATGTCAAAACATCATCGATACCCAAAACCTATACAATAAATTCAAGTAAAATATTTATTACATACACACAAGTGCCATAAATATGCATGCATAATTAATCTTAAATAATTAATTACCTTTCCTTTGTCAACACCTAATGAAGGAACCCCCTCGTGCCCCCACTAACATCGGTTGTAGTCTGCAAGAGTACAATAAGATGACAATATATTAGGAAATGTATGAATTTTATTGCTCTAATTGATAGAGGTTTAAGAATGTACACCAAATGATATAAAAAAAACTAATGGGTACATAAATTATAATATATTGTATAGGCATCAAGGCCAAATGAAATGGCCGAACCTGTGGACTCATCCACCTATCTCAACTCCTCTTGTGTCATCAACTGAACATAAATGGAAAAAATATATATACATAAGTGCATGCAATCATTAAAACTAATCTAAATGAATAAATTAAATAAGTCATGTGACAAATTCATTTATAATGTTTACTCTTACTGTATCAACAAGAGCCCATGGCTCTGCATACACCTCCTGAGCACTCTCATGAGATGTAGATGCTCCATGAGGTGTTGTAGCCGCGTCTCCTATATCCTCCTCATCAATAACATATTGGTATGTATCAACATTAGTAAGCAGTTTGAGGCACATATTCTTGCATATAATGCAAATATGGGGCTCACATACATGTGAACTCAGACGAGATGTCGATGCGCCAACATCATCCACACTAGGAGGAAACACTGACCTAGTTTGTGTGATCAACTGATCACTCAGCAAATTTATGGCCCTAACAGTCTATGAGGCAGCCTCTGCAATGATATCAAGATGCTGCACTCGAGGAGGGGGTGCTACATTAGTGGGGGGGACAAAGGTAGTGGCCTTGATGTGCTGGGAAAATGGCCTAGTCTGAGGAGCTCCTCTGCCTACGCCCATGTTGGGCCTCATACTCCAATAATCAACATGGTGACCAAGTAGAAACTCAGCATACAATTTTTTTATGAAATAAAATGGGACCTCCAAATTTCTATGGGGTGGTTTATCAAAAACCATCCACCAACGATCCCAAAAGTGTGTGCACATTGCTTCATTTGTGCACCATTTTATTGATAATTTGGGCTTTTTGGGGTCAACTTGTATTCTAGTTTTAGGATTGACAAAAAAGGTGGCTATATCTTCCTTACTTATATTAAGGGCCACAATCCCATCATGGTCAAGCTCATCATCAAACTGGACGTGCATATCATCACGCCAATGAAGAGCAGCATTATGTTGCTGCATGAGTGTGTCAATATTTTCAACAATTGTATTTAGTGTGGCAAGCATGGGACCTAATGTAGGTATATTTTGATATGTGTTTTGGAAACCTCGTATTGTGTTTAAATTATCTTGTATCAAATCTTCTAAAGATCGAGGGTTTTGACACGGGGGATTGTTTTCAGGATCGTTATTTGGTGCAAGAGGGTTATTTTCTTCATTGTTCTTAGCCATGCCTGATTAAATTTTAAAAAAATCTAAATTTCAATCTAATTTCATATATTATTACAAATATAAATACAAAACCCTATTTCAACAAAAAAATGACATTTGGCATGAAAATGAAATAAAATAATCAAAATATATAAATAATTTACTTACCGAATACACTAGGGAGTCAAATTTGTTGTTGCCAAAATCAAATACCCGAAAATATATCATGTATATGATATTTCAAGCCGTTTTCCCAAGAAAAAATGTGAAAAGAAATGAGGAAAAGGGCTCGCGGGTTTTGAATTTATGCCACAGGTATCGGGTACCCGATAACATATCGGGTACCGAATTAGGCTTGTGCTTTGGTGGTAGGATTGCCTAGGTGTATTGACACTGTTAGCACTGGTAAAATTTTTTTTTTATGGCTTCTGGTCTTTTATTTTGGTCTCTGCATGTCTTTTTCCTTGCCTCTGTCCTGAGAAACCCTTGGTAAAATTTGAAAAACTAGCCGTTACCTTTTAAAACCCTAAAATACCTTGGTCCTTTTCTAATTTTAAGTAGCTTTTTGGGTCACTTAAAATTTCCTAAGCCCACGTGTTTTATTTCATGGTCGGGCCCCGCTTTAATTTTTCATAAGTCTCACAGTTTTTTCTAGGTCTGGTGCACGAAAATGTTTTTTTCTTCCCTAAGTCCTTGGCCTTAATCTTTCTTAAGTTTAGCGGCTCTTATTTTTCCTGGGCCCGCCAGTCCTCTGACAAATTCTCAATCAACAGGTGTCTTATAATCTTATAGAATGTGTCAGAAGCATGAGATTTTAAGATGGCCATTGATTTATGTGGTGATGTAGTCAGTTTGAAGTCTCCAGTGGGCCCTGTCAGATAGGGACTTATGTGGTAGTTCCTGATTCATTTGTTAGACCCAGGTTGTAGCTTTTGTCAGTGCCACTAAGAGATTTGTCAGTGGGACCTGACATGCCAGAGGATCGACGGTGAGCGTAAGTTATTAAGTGTCAGTTCTGACACACCAGGCTTTAAGAGTGGCTATTGATTTCTTTTTATGTTAGAACCTGTCAGATGTGGGGCAAGATTCAAATCTAGTGGTTGTCGCATGATCTCAAAGAATCTGTTAGACCCATAAGATCATGCGCCAGTCATTGATTTCCTTTGTTCTATGTGGTCCTGTGTCAGACAAGGCTGATTCAGATGCTTCTTATTGGTCCAGCTGTGTTGAATTGGCATTTCCTCATTGGTTGTGTCAGTGGGCCCAAGAGTTCCTAAGGGGATGATGAGATGGAAGATCTGACGGTTGTCTTATCTTCGCAAAGAATCTATCAGAGGCCAGCGAACTTAAGACAACCATTCATTTAAAGGTTTATATTCAGTGGGCCCTGAGGTTTTGAGGGGGTACACACAGTGGCAGATCGGGTGGATGGTGTATCATCTCATGAAATATGTCAGATCTATGAGATTTTAAGACAACTATTGATTCTCATGTGCGGGACTAAATTTTTGTTTTTAGCGGAGCAGACAAAGTTTAGCAGCACCAATAAGTTTGCAGTTGTCACTGAGTCTCAGAATGGATTTTCAAAGGAAAGTTACTCTAATCGCGGGGTCGCTGAAAGATTTAGTGGAAGTATTAATGTTTCCATGAACTGGCAAAAGCCTTCAGTTGCTAGTTCACCAGATGACTTAAAGAACTTTTTCAGCATGTGTTGTCACCAGTTCGCTGAAGTAAATCTGAGGTGTTTGGTTGAGTTGAATTCATCAGCCCATGAAAGAAAGGATGATCTATGGCCACAATTTAAAGTTAGCTCAGATTCAAATGTTAGCCACCAATTTCCTACGGGCGCTACAATATGACAGTTTAAATTCAAATTTGAATTCTTTTGAGGGTTTTTAGCGACAGGAAGTACCAAATTTTAATGGCTTAGTGGCCGGATTTGATTTGTTTGGTGGAAATGGTGATTGCAGTGTGGTCCAGTGAGTTGGATGTCAATTTGTAGAGATGTTTTGTGCCGTGTGGAAGAGGTTTTTGTGCTCGAGGTTTATTGCAGGGATCTTTGACTAGTTTTCTCAGGGGATTTGTGATGAATTTTGTACTTGGAGATAGTACAGGGCTAGATAGCTATTAAAAATTGAATTGTCTGAGCTTATCGGCTACAGCTTGGTCCCTATCATGTCTGTGTTAACTCCTAAGTGGTGTTATGTTGTTTTGAATTTTTGAGTTGGGAATGATCATTATGCTTGTATTGCTACCTTGATATAAAAGGGATTTTTTATGATCATCCGAGGCATTGGGAGTTAGGTTTTCAAATCTTCTTGATTGTGAATCCTCTTCTCAGTCTAATTTGTAATGGCCTACTCTTGATATTTATTAACAAGTAGAAAGAAAGTTGTGGGTCTAAGCTGTAATTTGCAAGCATGGTTGACTTAACTGATTGTATACACTTGAGGATTCTTCATATTGAATGCAAATACATGATTCTTATCTCTCCTTTGTGTCAATTCAGATAGATTTTGAACTTTCTAGTTCATTGCATATTAATTTGTGTATGTGTCTTCATTCTTGAGTTCTAATCTAGGATTAGATGAAATGATGCTCTAGATGGGACATAGGTTTATCTTTTGTCTATGTAAGGATGATCTATTAAGTAGTAAAGGAAATTGTAAATGTGTTTATGGCTTTGAATCTCAAATATAGTCTGGTGTGTGTGTATAGTTTGTTTAAGAGATCATGCCCAATGGATGAGGCACTGGCCTAGATGAGTGTTTCCCTTGTTGATCCATATTGATTGAGGTTGTTATGACTCAAAAATATTAGTTAAGAACCATTCCTAAGATTTAAGTATTTGGTTGTGTGAGGTCCTACCCTATAGTAATGGAGATTCAATGAATGTGTGGTTAGCATTTAGTACTTTCTTACTATCCATTCATCTATTATTCAAACCCAGTCCTTGGTGTGTGAAGTGTAGTTTATACTGGGTTAGGTGCACCTGCCTTGGTTTTGCAGAGCCAGAAGTAGAAGAGGGCAGTCTTGTCCCTATAGTTGTTCCAGTTACCCTAAGACCTCATAACATTTTGGAGCTAACCATTCTTAAAATCCATCTGAGGGTATATTGGTAGCCTAAGAGCATAAGCATCATTTTGAACACCAACAAGATGGTGAATCTATTGGGGAATGTTACACAAGTTTATTTTAACTAGTGGGTCATCATTGGAAGAAACAGGGTTATTCTTGTTCCTTGTCTTATCTATCTCATTTGGGTATTTTTGTAAAGTGAGGAAGTTGTATTGTAATATCCCCAATATACTTGGGTGGCAACTCAAACATCTTTGCAACAGTGCTAGTCAGTGATTATTTTGGTAAGATGAGTTATAGAGGTACTAGGTCTCGAAGAAGGGAGCATCCTGAAGACAAAATGGAAGAAGGTATTCTAGGAACTTTTGAGCCTAATCAAACAAGGGAAGGAAGAAAGAAGAAAAGAAATGTTTCTCATACTTGGAAGAACAAGAAAGATACTAGACAAGAAACCCAAATGAGGCCTAGTCAAGAAGAAAATATCTCAGAATATGAGGAGGCTGATGATTTGGGATTGAATCGGTATGAGGAAGAATTTCAAGTGGGAGATGATGAGTCTAAGACCACTCTCCCAAAATCAGAAGAGATCTTTGAGGAGGTCTATGAACTAGAAAGAAGAGTTCAAGAACAGCTTGCCATTAGGTAGAAAAGAGAAAAGGATAAAGAAGATAAAGTAAGACAAGCCATGATAAGGGCTGAGCAGTTAAAAAGGCAATTACTAGATTTGGAGACAATTAATTTTATCTCGGAGCCTGAAAGAGTAGAGGAACAACCTATTGTTCAAAGGGTATGTGAGGATACTAGACCTAGAGATAAAGGCAAACAGAAGGCTGTCAAAATTCAAATTAATGAACAAGTTATTGTGGATAGGACATTAGATCCAGGGTTGAGATTAGATTTAGATTTGGAGGTGGCTAGGAGGAAGAAATAAATATTGGATAAAGAACTAGAGAAAGCAGAATTGGAGGCTTCTACTATAGAAATAAAAAAAAGATTGATTTTTTCAAGCATGCTTCAGGACCTTCAAATGTTGCTGCTTCCTTTTTAGGACAGGGTGGAACTCATGGTAATAATGCAGCTCAAGAAAATGGTGTACCAGGTGCTGCTAAAATTCCTGATGGTTCAAACATAAGGACATCTACATCTCAAGGAATGGATCCACCACATGGAGCTTCTATTCATGAAAGGTACAAACAACTTATTTTCTTTGGTATTCCTGGTTATCCAAATGCAATCCTTGATGAAATTAGAAAGAAGCTTCCTAAATTTACTAGAAATAATGTCATCACATGTGAAGAACATCTAAATTTTTTTATAGATGTAATAGATAATTATAATATAGAGCTTGATGATGTTATAATGAATTTATTTGTACAATCTCTGACCGAGGATGCTAGGGATTGGTTTAGAGGATTGCCCCATGCTAGTATAGGATCTTGGAATGAATTCAAGAATTGTTTCAAGGAAGATTATGGAGATAAAACAAATGAGGGTTTTATCTTGAACGAATTCAACAATATAAAAAATAAATCAGAATGAGGAAGTCCTTGAATTTAATACAAGGTTCCAAAAGGCTGTGCATAGGCTCTTGCAGGTTATTAGATTAGATGATAGAGTATGTCTAGTGACATACTTAAATGCATTTGATGCAAAAATGGGATACATCTTGAGGGATAAGAACCCTAGAAATCTTGGAGATGCTTATAAGCTGGCTATCAACATAGAAAGCATTAGAAAAATATCAGGGAAGATAGGAAGAAGAGATGATTGTAGGCCTCAAATTTAGAATAAGAAAGAAATGGGAAGGTCTTCTGACTCTAAGCTCAAAGAGGATGACAATCTGAAACAAATTTTGAAGGCTTTAGAAGGTTTAAAGCCTGGTGAAAAGGTAAATAATAGAGCTGTAGCTATGGAGAAGTTAGTGCCAAACAACTTTAGCAGACAACCAAGAATGCAAAATTACCCTTACAACACTCAGTGGAATGATGGCAAGCCCATTTTCCAACCAAGCAAGAAAGGCCTGATGGAAGGATCCCTGATCCATTGCAAAGGAATTCAGTAAACATGATCGATGATGTCCCATGGTGTGCTACTTGTCAATCTCTTCACAGTCTAGAGCATTGTGTGATTGCTTTGAATTTATCTGATAGCCAAGAAAATGAGGAGAAATATGACAAGGATGGATGTGGAATGACTTCTTCACATGCATGGGATGAAGCTATCTCTACTGATGAAGAAGATGAAGAGTTTGATGATCTTGGATGTGGTGTAGTGAGGTGTGAGGAGAAAGTTTCTTTAAGAAGACCATCTGATGAATAAATTGCTCAGATCACTGCAGACATGGTCACTAAAGCTAGGAGTAATTATAACTTGAGGAATAGGACAATGGGAGGTGCAAATGGTAAACCGGGTAGCATGTTTATCAAGAAGATAGAGAGGAGTACACAACAACATGAAGAAAAGGGTAAAGGGGTTGATGTTACTAACCAGATAAAGGTAAAAAGGAAAATTATGCCTGTTGTAGCACCTAAGAATAAAGAAAAGACATCAGAGGTAGTTGTTCCCATTTCTCAAAAGGGAGAGGAATCTCCTCTCAAGGACAAGTCTGATTTCACAAAGGATAAAGTTGTCACTATTTTTGAGGGAGACATGAATAACCAAAAGTATGTTCCAATTGACATGACAAAAAATATTATCACAAATAACTGTTAAGGTTCTACTTTTGGAAATGATGAGAATAGAAGAACACAAGGTTAAGGCCTTGGATTGGGTGAATGGTGCTCCTTCAATAAAAATTCAAGAGGTGAGTAGAAATGACAAGCATGTGGCTTCTTTGGAAGACACATTTGAAAGTAAAAGTGAAGAGATTATTTCTAAGATCCCTTAGATATTTTTGGATACAAAAATGGTAAATGGTGCATTAGGGATAGTTGATCCCTTCTTCTTGTCTCTTGTGATAAATGACAAATTATTAAAGAATTGCATGATTGATTTTGGAGCATCAAACACTATCATGCATGGAGTAATCATGAAGTCATTGGGATTAAAGGTTGATACAACTCATGGGAGATGTCAAGCTATGGACTCAAGAGAAGTGCCAGTTATTGGTACCATCAAGGCTTTGCCTTACAAATTAGCTACATTTCCTGATAAACAATTGACTATGAGTGTTCTTGTAGTTGACATTCCTCTTCAGTATGGAATGTTGTTATCTAGAAGGTGGAGTGCTTCTATGGGAGGAAGTATTCAATGTAACTTGTCTTTCACTACATTTGACATTGAATGAGAGAGTGTGAAGGTGTCAAGGGAAACTAGAACCCCTCATATGATTGAGGAAGATGAAGAAGATAGCTTGAATTGTTTTGTTGACACTGACATTGGTTCTTTCCAAGTTTAGAAGAAAGAGATGCAAGAAAGGGTCGAGCCTATCCTTTTGGCTAATGATGAGAGTAACATGGCAGAAGGTAATGTCTTGTGGATATTATATTTTGATGGAGCAAGTTCTAAAGAAGGTGCTAGAGCAGGAGTGTTATTGGTGTCCCCAAGTGGTAAGACTTTTAAGTTTTCTTTCACTCTTTTGTTTCCTTGCACAAACAATGTTGCTGAATATGAAGCCCTACTGATTGGTTTGAGACAAGCATCAAAACATGGGATCAAACATCTTAGGGTGATTGGTGACTCTGAGTTAATAGTTTCTCAGATTAGGTCAAAGTATGCATCTAAGAACCAAAGGTTGAAACAATATAGAAATGTTGTTTGGGATGAAATTGAAAGTTTCAATGCCTTTGGAATTGATTGGGTGGATAGAAGACAAAATAGGATGGCTGACTTATTGGAAAACATAGCATTAAGGCTAGAAGATATCACTTTTGCAGAGATATCTAAGGTTGAATTTATGTCTAGGCCTTCTATCCTAGACAATATTGAGGATTGGCAGGTATTTTCTGATTATTAGGACATATTGAGGTTCTTGCAGTGTGAATCTCACTTTGATGGTCAGGAGATGGATTTCAGTACCTATGTTGACATCAGAGATGGAAAAGAGAATGTCCTTGGGAAGGAAGTATTGCAATTGAAATCAAATAGGATCCCAAGGGGATTGGTTGCCCTTGAGAGAGCATTTGATAATAAGGAAAGGGCTTGTGTTGCTAGATTTGTTGACAAGATGAATGATTTGGAGGAAGTGAATCTAGGAACAAGCCAAGAACCAAAGAATATTTACATAGGTAAATGCTTATCTCAAAGAACTAGGAGAAATTTGATTGATCTTCTCAAAAAATTTAGACATGTTTTTGCATGGTCTTATGAAGATTTGAAAGCTTATAGAGAAGATCTCTTTCAACATGAGATACCATTGAAGGAGGGTACCAAACTATTTAGGCAGAAATTAAGGCCCGTGAATCCTAATTTGGCACCAAAGATGCAGGATGAGCTCAAGAAAATGATGGATGCTATAATCATAAAGCCTATCAGGCATTCTTCTTGGGTGTCAAATTTGGTTCCGGTTAGGAAAAAGAATGGTGACATTAGGTTATGTGTTGATTTTAGGAATTTCAATGTCAATTCTTTAAAGGATAATTATGGTTTTCCTAACATGGAAAATATGCTGCAAAGGGTCACTAGATCAAAGTTAATGTCCATGATGGATGGCTTCTCGAGATATAATCAAGTCATGGTTAAGGAGTCAGAACAATTTAAGACTGCATTCACTAATCCTTGGGGGACATATGTTTTTGTTAGAATGCCTTTTGGTCTGACAAATGCAGGAGCAACTTTTCAGAGAGCTATGGATGTGGCCTTTGCAGATTTCATAAACAAGTTCCTAGTGGTATATCAGGATGACCTCACACCATATTCAAATAAGGAAGATCAGCATTGTGAGCATCTTGAAAAGATTTTTATTAGAGCTCTGGAGTATGGGATTTCCTTGAATCCAAAGAAGTGTTCTTTTGGTGTTATGGAAGGCAAGCTCTTGGGACATATTGTGTCCAAGGATGGAGTGAGAATTGATCTTGAAAGGGTTATGGCTATAGATAAACTTTCACCACCAAGGAATGTTAAAGGAGTACAGTCTTTCTTTGGGCAAGTGAATTTTCTAAGAAGATTTGTTACAAATTTTGCAGAAATTTGCATTCCTATCTCAAGGATGTTGAAAAAAGATTCAAAGGTAGAGTGGAATGAAGAAGCAGATGAATCTTTCAGAAGTATCAAACAGGCCATTAAAGATGCCCCTATTTTGAGGACCCCTGATTATGGTAAGCCCATGTAGATATTTTCTTTTGCTTCTTATCATACAGTTGCAGCAGTTTTATTACAAAAGAATTTAGATGGATATGAACAACCCATATCATTTTTTAGAAATTCTTTACATGCAGTAGAATTGAAATATGATATCATTGAGAAACAGGCTTATGCCTTAGTCAAAGTAGTTAAGGCTTTCAAGTGTTATCTTGTGGGAGCTAAGGTGGTTGCTTATGTTCCTAGTGCTACTGTTAAGGATATTTTGGTGCAACAAGAAGTCTCAAGGAAAAGATGTAGATGGATCAACAGGATCCAAGAATTCAATATTGATATTCAGATTACAAAGTTGGTAAGAGGCCTAGGTCTTGCAAAATTAATGGCACAAAGTAATCTGGTTGCAAATCATGTGAATATGTTAGAGGAGGAAGAGAGGCCATATATTTGTGATTTGGATTGCTGTGATTGGTATAAAGATGTTATCAATTAATTGCAAAAGTTGGTTCTTCCCCCTAACATGAATGAGAGTAAAAGGAGGACTATCAAGTTACAATCAGCAAGATACACCATTATACATGGAGAGTTGTGGTGGAGAAGTAATGAAGGAGTATTGCTAAAGTGTGTGGACCATGAAAAATCTAAGGCTTTGCTAGAAGAAATGCATCAAGGTGTATGTGGAGGACATTATATGGCAAAGACAATAGCTCACAGGATTATTAGGTCTAGATTTTGGTGGCCTGCAATTTTTAAGGATGCACATCAGTTTGTGAAGAAATGTGATGCATGCCAGAGATTTGTAGGAAAGTTGAAGTTTGGTGGGAATTTGCCACTCAGGCCTATTTTAGTTTAGGCTCCTTTCCAAAGGTGGGGTATTAACTTCATTGGGGAAATTCCAAATAGGTCTAGTGGTGGGCATTCTTACATACTAGTGGCAACAGATTATTTTACTAAGTGGGTTGAAGCTATCCCTACTAGGAGAGCTACTAGTAAAGTAGTAACTGATTTTATAATGCATAATATTCTCACTAGATTTGGTTGTCTAGAGACAATTGTGGTTGATAATGCAATGTGTTTCAGATCATAGGAATTTGGTGAATTTTTTCAGCAATATGGGATACACATTTAATTTTCTTCCCCATACCATCCACCGGGAAATGGCCAGGCTGAATCCAATAATAAAAGTCTTATTAAGATTCTTAAGAGGGTGTTGGGTAGAAATAAGAAAGCCTAGGACTCAAAGTTATGGTGGGCATTGTGGGCTGACAGAGTAACTATAAAGAAAGCCATAGGTTGTGCCCCTTTTGACTTAGTTTATGGAATTGGTGCTAGATTACCTCAGAACAATTTGTTGCAAATGTACAGGTTCATCCAGGCATATGATGAAGATTTGAATGATGAGATTAGAGTGAGAATGGATGAACTAATCTAGTTAGAGGAGGTAAGAAGGGATGCACATGAGAGAAATGAGACATTGTAGAAATAGTATAAAAAATTGTTTGATAAAAGGACTACTCCAAGGAGTTTTGAAATTGATGATCTTGTCCTGATGTGGAATGCAAGGTTAGAAGATAAGGGAAATCATGGAAAGTTTGACCCTATTTGGTTGGGCCCTTATCTTATTGAGAGCTAATGGGGAGCAGATTCATATATCTTGAAGGATTTGACTGGTGGTACTTTGGAATTGCCTGTTCATGGACAATTCTTAAAGTTTTACTTCTCTTGAAGTATCTTCTCCATGAACAGTAGTTTAGGTTCCCCTGTTCTTAGTTTGTCTGATTTGTGTTTTTTTTTTAGTCATAATTTTGGTGGTCTACTATTCCAGTAGATTCTAGCTTCTCATTGTACCTACAAGAGATACATGTCCCCAAAAAGAGCCACTGTTAGCACTGGTAAGTTTTTTTTTTTATGGCTTCTGGTCTTTTATTTTGGTCTCTGCATGTCTTTTTCCTTGCCTCTGTCCTAAGAAACCCTTCGTAAATTTTGAAAAACTACCCATTACCTTTTAAAACCCTAAAATACCTTGGCCCTTTTCTAATTTTAAGTTGCTTTTTGGGTCACTTAAAATTTCCTAAGCCCACGTGTTTTATTTCCTGGTCAGGCCCCGCTTTAATTTTTCATAAGTATCGTGGCTTTTTCTAGGTCTGGCACCTGAAAATGTTTTTTTCTTCCCTAAGTCCTTGGCCTTAATCTTTCTTAAGTTTAGTGGCTCTTATTTTTCCTAGGCCCGGCAGTCCTCTAACAAATTCTAAATCAACGGGGGTCTTATAATCTTATAGAATGTGTAAGAAGCATGAGATTTTAAGATGACCATTGATTTCTGTGGTGATGTAGTTAGTTTGAAGTCTCCGGCGGGCCCTATCAGATAGGGACTTACGTGGTGGTTCCTGATTCATTTGTCAGACCGAGGATGCAGCTTTTGTCAGCGCTGTCAAGAGATTTGTCAGTGGGACCTGACATGCCAGACGATCGATGGTGAGCGTAAGTTATTAAGTGTTAGTTCTGACACACTAGGCTTTAAGAGTGGCCGTTGATTTCTTTTTATGTCAGAACCTATCAGATGTGGGGTGAGCTTCAAATCCAGTGGTTTTCGCATGATCTCAAAGAATCTATTAGACCCATAAGATCATGTGCCAACTATTGATTTCCTTTATTCTATGTGGTCTTGTGTCAGATGAGGCTGATTTAGATGCTTCTTATTGGTCCAGCTATGCTGAAATGGCATTTCCTCATTGGTTGTTTCAGTGGGCCCAAGAGTTCCTAAGGGGATGATCAGATGGAAGATCTGATGGTTGTCTTATCTTCACAAAGAATCTATCAGAGGCCAGCAAACTTAAGACAACCGTCCGTTTAAAGGTTTATATTCAGTGGGCCCTAAGGTTTTGAGGTGGTACACACGGTGGCAAATTGGGTGGATGGCATATCATCTCATGAAATATGTTAGAGCTATGAGATTTTAAGACAACTGTTGATTCTCATGTGTGGGCCTAGATTTTTGTTTTTAGCAGAGTAGACAAAGTTTAGCGGCACTGATAAGTTTGCAGTTGTCACTGAGTCTCAGAATAGATTTTCAAAGGAAAGTTACTCTAATCATGGGGTCACTAAAAGATTTAGTGGAAGTATTAATGTTTCCATGAATTGGCAAAAGCCTTCAGTCGCTAGTTCACTAGATGACTTAAAGAACTTTTTTAGCATGTGTTGTTGCCAGTTCGCTGAAGTCAATCTAAGGTGTTTGGTCGAGTTGAAGTCATCAGCCCATGAAAGAAAGGAGGATCTACGACCACAATTTAAAGTTAGCTCAGATTCAAATGTTAGCCATCGATTTCCTGCTGGCGCTACAATATGACTGTTTAAATTCAAATTTGAATTCTTTTGAGGGTTTGTAGCAACAGGAAGTACCAAATTTTAATGGCGTAGCGGTCAGATTTGATTTGTTTGGTGGAAATGGTGACTGTAGTGTGGTCTAGTGAATTGGATGTCGATTTGCAGAGATGTTTTATGCCGTGTGGAAGAGGTTTTTGTGCTTGAGGTTTATTGCAAGGATCTTTCACTAGTTTTCTCAAGGGATTTATGATGATTTTTGTACTTGGAGATGGTACAAGGCTAGATAGCTATTAAAAATTGAATTGTCTGAGCTTACCAACTGCGGCTTGGTCCCTGTTGTGTCCATGTTAACTCATCAGTGGTGTTAGGTTGTTTTGAATTTTTGAGTTGGGAATGATCATTATGCTTGTATTGTTACCTCGGTACAAAAGGAATTTTTTATGATCATCTGAGGCATTGGGAGTTAGGTGTTCAAATCTTCTTGATTGTGAAGCCTCTTCTTAGTTTGATTTGTAATGGTCTGCTCTTGATATTTATTAACAAGTAGAAAGAAATTTGTGGGTCTAAGCTATAATTTGCAAGCATGGTTGACTTAACTGATTGTATACACTTGAGGATTCTTCATACTTAATGTAGATACATGATTCTTATCTCTCCTTTATGTCAATTTAGGTAGATTTTGAACTTTCTAGTTCATTGCATATTAATTTGTGTATGTGTCTTCATTCTTGAGCTCTAGTCTAGGATTAGATGAAATGATGCTCTAGATGGGACATAGGTTTATCTTTTGTCTATGTAAGGATAATCTATTAAGTAGTAAAGGAAATTGTAAATGTGTTTATGGCTTTGAATCTCAGATATAGTCTAGTGTGTGTGTATAGTTTGTTTAAGAGATCATGCCCAATGGATGAGGCACTGGCCTAGATGAGTGTTTCCCTTGTTGATCCATATTGATTGAGGTTGTTATGACTCAAAAATATTAGTTAAGAACCATTCCTAAGATTTAAGTATTTGGTTGTGTGAGGTCCTACCCTATAGTAATGGAGAGTCAATGAATGTGTGGTTAGCATTTAGTACTTTCTTACTATCCATTCATCTATTATTCAAACCCAATCCTTGGTGTGTGAAGTGTAGTTTATACTGGGTTAGGTGCACCCACCTAAGTTTTGCAGAGCTAGAAGCAGAAGAGGGAAATCTTGTCCCTATAGTTGGTCCACTTACCCTAAGACCTCATTACATTTTAGAGCTAACCATTCTTAAAATCCATCTGAGGGTATATTGGTAGCCTAAGAGCATAAGCATCATTTTGAACACCAACAGACACCTAGGCCTACTAAAAAGTCAACAAGAATTTTCATGCACTTTTGGACGAGTGGAAAGTGAATATTTTTCACATTGCCACTTTTTGGCCCCTCATGATCTTGCACATACCCATCTGCACTATATTTAGAAAGGTCAAGTGTTGAAATATGGTTATGAAAAACATGTCATGAATAAATGGAGAGAAAAATACTCTCAATAAATAAAGTGATAGTTCTCAAAGTGCTAATAATGTTATGATCCATGATGGCCAATGATGTTAATTATATTAGCCTTAGTGAAGTTAATTTTTGTAAAGACCAGAGTGATGATGTTTCAAAAGGTTTATGTCATGTCAATGGGTTAACAATTTAAATTATTGAAGTTTTGATGAAAAAAATAGTAATAGTGAAACCCATGTAAAATTATTTAGGCATGATTATGGGTACAAATGATAATGTTAGGGAAAAGAAATAAATGAAGATGTCTTATATAAAGTTGAATATAGAAGTAATTGTGCATGCACTATGTACATATTTGAAGTACTTGAGTCTCAGTACATTGATTACAAGTGATGTTTTTATAAATGTATAATATTTGATGAACAAAGTTATCTTATAGAAAGTTCATTATTAGACATTATTATAAGCATTATGATGTTAATTTGAAGTGTAACATAGTGAAATATTATGTGTGATTGTCATGAAAATTTTATATGTGCATAGGCAATACATAGTGAAAATTTTGAATATGTTGATGTTTCAAGTTTTTATTTGTATATAAATAAAATTACAAGTCCAAAAGAAGTACAAGAAATTGTAGTAGGTAGAAAGTAGAAGCTAGACAGATCATTGTTGATAATAATGTAAATGTGACACAAGGAGGAAATAGATCTGGGGCCTAAAGCAATCCCAAATACCACTCCCACTTGTAGATTAACAACACAAAAGAAACAACACAAAGGAGAGAAGGAATACAGATACAGTCAATACAATGGAATTCAATTATAGAATAGTCCTCCTACATGCGAGGATCCAAAACTTCATATTCTATCTTCTTCATTTTCTCTACCTCCCTAATCCTAGAACATATCTACTTATTTATACAAGAGGCCACTAAATAGGTTGGCTCTAAAGATCCCTCATATCCAGCATTAGAGAAAGAAACAACCTAGATTTAGGTCCACACATTTCTCACTGAGTGATCCCAACATTAATATGGTGACCAAACTTAACTGCACATGTCAGTCATCCATCAAACAATTAAATTCCACCAGTTTGTGAACTCAAGAACCAAGTAACACCAAACACAATGAAGCAAATTGATAAAGACAAATACCGAACAAACTCAGTAAAGGAAACAACAAAGTGGTATCTGATCTTTCCAATGACCAATAGGAACACTTCACTGAGAACTAAAAAGAAGTGATCGAGAAGACAAAACAAGCTACCAAGTAGCCAAACAAGCTCTAACATATTTTTGGTTGATCCAAGATTGCCATAAACCTAAGATTCTCATGCATTAGACACACAAGAGTTGAAAGAAATTATTCTCCAAATCATGTGTTAGGTACAACCCAAGTTAAATCCAAGTCATATTGAGAAATCAATGTACTATGTTCAATAAGTTTGTTTTTCCACTTTACCAAATACTCCATGTAATCCTTTCCTCTTGTGCTTCTACCAACTTTCTAATCCAAATTTTTTTCAACTTCCTCTATCTACTTCTTAAGATAATTGTGTGTGTGAAATTGTACCTACCTATGGACACAATACTTTAGTAAAACATCATTGGTTAACAAATCAAAAAATCTATAATGAAAATGAATATTATTAAATAGGTGATTTACTACCTTTTAGTACATCCAAGTATGGTATTCTCAGAAATAACCAAGATCATTGAGAATGCAACACCTAAACGAAGACTTTAAATGATGAAAGCTATGCAAAATAGATGTAGATTTAAGCTATGTTTTTTTGAATTTTTTACGCAATATAGATGAAAAATAGTGCAAAATGATGTAAAACTAGATGATATATGGATTGAAATCTAAACTAGCAATGAAATGAATGTTATGAAAATGAAGAAAACAATGTTAGTGAGAATCTCAAAAATTGCAATCTCTCAATTCACCAGATCATACGTGTAAGATTCTCCAAATTCATGGTCATTTGTAAAGGATTGAAGCCTATTTATATAAAAATCCAGGGTTTTCGAGAACTCGTGGAAAGACAAAAATCTCTCCTTGATCAACTCAGATTGATTCTTGAGCTATCAGAAAATTAGAAATAGTTAACTCACAAAATCATGCAAAATCAACTTTTTTGCTCTTTTTAGAAGTTCAGATCACTCAATTCTTCTTTTCAACTCACAATCACATGTTGAATTCAAAAAGTTAACAAATGGAGTTTAATACTTGATTTAAAGTTTAACTTCTTTTCTAATTGTGCATGGATAATTATGAATTATTTAATTTTTCATGTGTTTATTATCAACTTAACTGATTTTTGAATAAAAATAACTGATTTATGGGTTAATCAATTATTTAATCAATTTTTTTCCCAAAACTATATTAA
This sequence comes from Chamaecyparis obtusa, assembly GCA_027943335.1. Taxonomy (NCBI): domain Eukaryota; kingdom Viridiplantae; phylum Streptophyta; class Pinopsida; order Cupressales; family Cupressaceae; genus Chamaecyparis; species Chamaecyparis obtusa. Next base: position 2,050,843 of record BSBK01002596.1, on the reverse strand, counting down.
ATTTGACAACTTGATTTAATCAATTAAATAAACATTTAATCAATTATTTTTAGAATTTGGATTTATTATCAAACAAAACTAATATTAATTAGGAATAAATTCAGTTAAATCCAATTAAATTAATTAAGTGGCAGAATTAAGTTTAATTAATTAAATATCCATCATATTCAATTAATTGACTTTAAATAAATAAAATAATATCATTTATCGCCAAATAATATTTAATTAAAAATAACTAGGATAAATTGGGAATATCTAGGAATATTCCCCAATACAGAATTAAGATAGGATTGATTAGGGTTTTGATGATTTGATGTGCAGATGTGCCTTAGGTTAAGACTTTAGAGTCAATTTTGATTGATTTGTCGATGTAGAAGATCAATGGTACTGAAGCCCATTTTTGGGGTATTACATTTTGCCCCTCTTTGAATTACTATGCCAAGTGCAGTGGTTCAAAGATTAATCTATTTTTAATGATGTCTGAAATCAGTTATGTGGTGGAGAAACTAATCTTGAAATGTTAACTTATTTCGAGACAAAAATTGATTGAAAGTTTTGAAGATGTTGATCCAGGCCCTAATTGACCAAAGAATCTAGATGATGTTAACGGTACTAGTAATGAACTAGTGATTATAAAGAAGTGTCAAGATGTGTGATTCTGAACCTATGATTACGAGGAAGTGACTGTCCTGACTCCAAATCTGATGGTCCAAAGGAATCAAAAGGATGCCAAATCTGAACCCCCCAGTTACAAAGAATCAAGGAAATAACACTAATGAACCAATGGTTATGAAGATCTTATATAGTTTACAAGATTAAGAGAACACTAGATTGATATGAATTTTGATGAATTTGATATGCCCCAAGCGATGCTCATACTTTGATGAATCAACAACTAGACATGGTTTTTATCTTGATTGTTGAAGGAAATTTGATTGAAATAATTGATTAATGTTGTATAATACCATGCCCCTTTAGGATGAAAATTGAAATCTGGCAAGAAAGCTAGCGTGAAATGGTTAGAAGCAAATTAATCAATTCTAGAAGTGGTTGTACACATCCGAGGATGTGTTCTGCATCATTTAGGGTCCTCTTGACCAAGTTTGACTATCTTTGACCATGAGTTGACCATGGTTGACCAAGTCAAAATTTCAAGAGTTTGATGTTATATAATCAGTTAAGTTGAATACTAGATTTATGTGATGTTATTAAGGTCGATTATGGAAGCAGCTAGTTGTCCTGAGTCCAAAAATTTTAAATCATGTTTTTGACAAAGTAAACGATCTTAGATTTCAATTTTGATCCTGAAAATGGGTTCAGAATGATGAAATTAGCTAGGGGTGCAATTTTTACGCAAAATGGAGCACTTTGAAAAATTAGGTCAAAACCTATATAAGGTCGTGAAGGGTCATTTTTAATTCATTTTAGACATTTGACTTTAGAAACCTTGTGGAGCCCTCTGAGAGAAAATGAAGGTTTATATGTCCTCACATCATTTTGAGTGCTCTCAATGATATTAGAGACCTCATCAGTATGATAATCTGGTAAGTGGACCTTTGTGCCTCTTTGTGAATTCAATTTGATATGTTTTCATGCTTTTTAGGATTTTTAGGATGATTTTTCAATTTTTAAATTTTTGCCTCACAAGATGTCATATGAAAACCTTTTGGGAGTCATATGAAATTCCAAGTCCAAATAGAATGTTCTGTCTATTTTAGTATATTGTCATATGGGAGACACCCATCTCTCCTACGACATTTTTTCAAGTCCCTCAATTGTCCAGCAGGATCATGTATAGTGTCGTATACCCATGAAATGTCGTATGGGATGTAGTATATTATTATATGACAATTGGCACCTATCTAAATTTTCTTATGAAAAATAGTGAGCATTTTTTAGGTCCTTAGGCCAATTTTTCAAAAAAATTTATTCTATAGTTGAATTCCATAGCCTTTAATGCACTTATTGATATGCTCATTTTCTCACTTTCCATGCATATAGCCTTAGTTTTTTAGAAAATTTTTGATAGTCATCCTATTTTTGTGCTTTATAGGTCTTGTACATGGATGTGCATGTCCATATATCACATCCTGTGACATAGAGACTCTGCCTGGCCTTGCTTGATCCCATGAGAGTGCACCTTGCAGCTTGTGGGTTTGAGTACCTAATCAGTTTGCATGATATTCGGGTAAACCGCAGTTTGATCACCGCACTAGTAGAGCATTTTCACTCTGAGATGTAGAAATTATATCATTTTATAGGGGAGATCATAGTTACCCCCGAGGATATGTATAGGATTCTTTTTATTCCATTCCATGGCCCTCGCTCGAACTATCTTAGTGCACGTAACACAAGTTTACAAGCATTTTAGACATTGTTTTGCACAGATGAGTAGATTTTGCAACTGATTTCCTAGGAGGTTCTCGTACAACATTATGGGAAGACTCATCATCTGGAGTGCATCATAGCAGGGATGATTAGTGGGATCATCATGTTTGACCATTAGCAGAATGGTCTTTTGATGGGCTGGGCTTCGATCGCTTAGCATTTGATGGCGAGTCTAGTAGAGTTTGGATGGGGTCAGTGTTTTTTGGCACACATGTTCTTAGAGATTCATGAGATCATCTACCATGAGGGGAAGATGTTTTCATTAGGAGCTCTTGTTCTTTAGGTATCGGCATGGGAGCACATTCTCATTTGTAGAGCTATTTGCAGCAATGAGAGGCAGGCACAGGAGCCTCTCATCTACAAGTATTTTGGATTTGTTACATAGGTCAGGATGAGGTGCACAGAGTACTGGTGCTGAGTGCTAGATCATATGATAGTGGTTACTTGGATGCCTTACCTATGGATTGAGGCATGACCTACAGCTCGTGCATAGTTCGGCTATTTTTGTTAGAGATGATATTTGATAGGATGGTCAAACACCATCTTGGAGAGATTCTTGATCACATGTGTCTAGAGATAGTATGGGCTTATTCAGGATGAGTCATAGGATTTTGTGGTCTACACATGATAGGTTCAAGAGATTGGTCTAGGATGGTCGATGAGGTTGTCTTATGCAGTATGCAACCTTGAGTATAGTGGGCTCCAGAGTAGGGATTGGGACTAACAACCATAGGTAGTCGATGCAGGTGTTACCGATGCATATATTGCATACATTATAGAGAATCCCATTAGGTGATTCTCTAATCCTATATAGTTGATTCTGATGATGGAGGATACAGAGGATGTGATAGGTGCCCCTATGGGTAGAGGACAAAGGCGTAGGGAGGCCCAAATTTTGATCATGCATCCTACGCTACCGAGGTTGAGATCTGTTGGGACTCCTCTAAGATTAGCAGGGTAGATGAGACCACCTACTATATCATAGGTTGCTCCAGTAGGTAGACCAATGGTTTTGTAGCATCGGTATAGTAGAGGTAAGGGAAAGACACTAGGTGGAGTGTGCAACACTCTAGGTGCAGATGAGGTACTGGGAGCACACCAGGGTGCATCCATGGAGGAGGCACAGGATACCCCTAAATTTGATCTAGGAGAAGAGGTTTGACTTTGTAAGGTGTAGATTGATGTAGGTGCTAGCAGAGGTTATGAGACCATTGGTGTAAGAGAGGATGAAGGAGAGGGGCCAAAGTCACACCTTAACCAAACCCACCTTGCAGAGATCAGACACGAAAGAAACAAACACACAAGTGAGAGAGAGAATGCAGAGAACTTCATATATTTATTCCAATTGATTCATACATGTAAGGTTGTAAGGCCTTTCTGATTTAGGCCAGATATTGTAATTCAAGTACAAAATTCCTCCAACATCTAAGGATTTGAAACAATCTATAATCTTCTATCTTCTATCTCTAATGTCCTAATTCATGTCTCACTTCTCTAAAACTATAACTAAAGACTAAAATATATACAAGAAGTTACCAAAAAAGTTATCATTTAGATCCACCATCAATGGAAGGAACAACTGGATCTAGGTCCACACACTTCCCAATGATAGATACCAGCATTAAATCCATGACCATAATTAATAGCACAAGTCAGCCTAAAAAAGAAACAAAATAAATAGCTTGGTAAGCAAGGATAACTGAGCACTAGACAAGCATTACTGAGTGCCAAGGAATTAATCGAGTGCTGGAGACATAACCGACCAACTTGGTAAACAAAGGAAATTGAGAAACTACTAAGCCAACTCGATCAAAGCAGGAACCAAACAACATAGGAAAACACAAACATGTTTTTGGTGACACAGGATTGCCAAGGACTCGAGATTCTCCTCCATCAAACACCTAGGGTTATTTGAAAATGATTATCTAAATAATGAAGTAGGTACAATTTGAGTTGAATCCAACTCAGATTGTGAAATCCATGAACTGTATTCAATTGGTCTATTCTTCCACTTCACTAGATATTCCATATATTGTTTTCCTCTTGTACTTCTACCTATTCTTTGTTCCAAAATCTTCTCAACTTCTTCTATCTATTTCTTAGGATAATCATTTAGTATTGTCATTTCTTCATTCGGCTCATGGTGCTCATACAAATCAGTAGTGTTGAATATAGATGATATATCCATGTCATCAAGTAACTCAATCTCATCAGCATTTCCACTGTCAAATCTCTTCAAAATCTTGCAAGGACCAAACTTCTTCATTTTTAGCTTCCCATATGTTCCAACAGGAAATATTCCTTTCTTCAAATAAATCATTACTTCATCACTGACTGTAAAAGTCTTATGTCTTCTAGATTTATCATCTTTGTTTTTGTATTTCTCATTACTTTTCTCCAGCTTATGTTTCACATCTTCATGCAATGTCTATTGAAAATTTGGCTGAGTTGGTTACATATATGTTTTCATTATGGCAACATATGATCCACATGAAGATCACACAAGTCAGAGAGCTAGTATGACAAAGCGCAATGCAAAATTGTCTAAGTATGAGACAATGTTTTTACCAGTGAACCTGGAGATAGTTTTTGTTTGCAATGTTGATTGGAGTAAGTTTAGTGCTTGAGCACTTAAAATAGACTCTATGATGACTATTGAAGACTCATCTCAGAGCGCAAGTTAGTATGGCATGTATGGAAGAAGTTATGACAGTTTTACTGAAGACAGTGTCAAGCTGACAGGACAAAATATGAAGATAGAATTGGTAAAGAGTTAAGGGATTATTTTGTTTATCAAAATAATGACTTAACAATATTAAGGGATGAAATCCTAGATTTTAACCCTTGGATAAAGTTATTTTTTAATATGAGAGCTGACTGGAAATTTATTAATCTTAATAACTTGTATAAATGTAATTGTAATTGTAAGAAGGTAATGATGAAATGAAGTAGTGATATGATGTGAAATATATGATGCATATGTAATAGTGAAAGAGTAGTGAAGAGATATTGATGCAAGTAGTATACGGTTATGTACCTTAACCTTGTTTTGTAATCAGTGTATATTGTACATTACTTGTTTGGGCAGTAGGCTCATCTGGTAATCACATTTTGCACTGCCAACTCCTAATAGGGTTGAGGCTTCTAACAAGGCCTATAGTCCCTTAATCAGGACTAAGACACTATATGCATGTAGTAGACTCCTAATAGGGTCAACATCCTTGATAGGATACTTTTGATTAGTGGATCTTTGTGGGTACCTTCCCCACCGGGGTTTTCCCTTGGCCAGGGTTTCCTCGAGAATAAATAATGTGTTGTGAGTTCTTTAGTTTTATTACTATGCATGTTGTTTAGCTTCTTATGTTATGAATGTGTAAAGATAATCTATTATATCCATAATTGGGAAAAAGATAAAGTTTGTAGAATACTGATTCACCCCCCCTCTCAGTATTCCCTATTTCTAACAATTGGTATCAGAGCTTAGTTACTCGGAAAAGAATCATTCAAGGAAAGCCTAGCAACTTGAGTAAGATCTCTATGGATATGGATCAACTATAGAAGAATCTTGAAGAAGCTCTTAAATAGAGTGAATTGTTTACTATTAAAAAAGACACTTTGAAAAGAAAATATGATGATGTAAAGAACCTCATTGAGATACTGAAAAATAAGTTGGAAGATTTGAGATTTGGAAAGGAATTTTAAGTATTTATTGAAGATTGTGATGACAAATTAGAAAAGAAAATGAGATCCTTAAGCATGAACTGATGATAGCAAATTTGAAGCTTAGTCTAAATAATGGAAATGGCAAGAATGAAGCAAATCTAAAATCTAAGAATGAAAGTCTAAAGACTGAAAATGAAGGACTAAAATCTAAACTTTGTAAAGTAACATCTAAACTTGAGAAAGTCAATTTGCAGTATGATGAACTTGAGAAATACAATAAAATTGTGAAAGGTGAATTGACTCAATCTAAACAACAACTTGAAAGGCTATATTCAACTAGTGAGAAGATTGATGAAAAAATATCCTATCAAAAACCATTCTATGATAAGACTGGTCTTGGATTCAACACTTTTAAAGAAAATGAAGAAAGCAAGGAACTAGATCTAAAAATATCTGAAAGCATAGATGAGAAGAAGTGTGATAAGATTAACAAGTTTGAAGATACACCTAAAGAAGAAGAATCACCCAAGCAAGAGGAATCACCCAAAGGTATGCAAAGAGAATTCAAAGGTAGATGTTTTTCTTGTAATACTATTGGTCATATGAAGAGAGATTGCACAGGTAAGCAATTTAAACATCTTAATGGTTATTGTTATAATTGTCATGGTTTTGGACATAGAGCTATTGAATGTAGGAAACCTAAATTTATTGAGAATAATGATGGTAGTAGAATGTTTAGGAATACTAACAATGTAGATAAGAAACCTACTAAATATATGAACAAAAGAAATGGAGTAATATGTTATAGATGCAACAAGGTTGGACACATTGCTAGAAATTGTAGATCACAGATCAATCAGCCTGGACCAAGATATGGAAACAATGGAATTATTTGTCAGATATGTAACAAGATTGGACATACAACAAGGTTTTTCAGAATGAACAATAGAGTTTTTCATCCTAATCCTAATCCCATAAATCATGCAAGAAGAAATGAAGATGCAAGTAACAGTCAAAAAGGATGTTGTAGTAAATTAGATGAAGTGAAGTTTGTTAGAAAGTAAAGATCCCCAAGATAATTGAGAGGGGGGGTGTGAATCAGTTATCTAATAATTTAACCATTCAAATACTTTAAAAAATATAATTAATGTAGTAATCAACCATAGAAAGATAACCATACACAATTGCACAATAACACAAGATATGTTGACTAGGGAACCTCTTGAAAAGAGTAAACCCCGGTGGGAATGATGCCCAAAAAATGATGCACTAATATGAAAGTTCCTTGTTAGAGGATGGATCCTATTAGGAGTCTTATGAAATACATTCAGTACATATAAATCCCTATTAGGAGATTTTGAATCCCTGTTAAAATATTCTAACCCGGTTAAGAGTTTATGGAAGACAGAAGGACCCACTACCAAAACAACTTCAAGGCAAGATCTCTGAACCCACTGTCCAAAAGATCTTAGATTTATTCAATATAATAATATGAAATATACTACCTCCTTCACACTATGCCAAAACTACACTCTCTGCTACACAAGATCACAATTCCAGATCTATGTACTCACAAGTCTTCCTTCATCGCTGAATTAGCTCTTTTCTTCACTTCATGCATATATTCTCATCTCAACCTTCACAATACATATTTCAATAATGAAAACATTCCTTCTTATATACCAAACTCAAATAATTACAAATGAGTCTGTCCTCAATTACAAAATAATAATTTCTACATGCTACACACAAAATTCACATAAAACTGTCAGCTTCCAGATATTGTAACTTTCTCCAAACATATCCTCAAAGTTTGTGCTATGAACCACATCATCATTAATGAGTCTCCAAAATCCCTTTAACTGCACAAAATCAGATTCCATCCTAGCTAAGAGATATCCTCTGATTTCCAAAAATCGCTTCACAGAAACACTGTCTAAACACTGCTTTCACCAAAATGCTCATAACTCTCATGAATGAATGAATTTCTTTTTGCATTGTTAACCATAGGTTAATAAAACACCAAAGAACATACCATCAACTATGCAAAAGCCAATGAACAATACAACATGTGCGCAAAACAAAACTGTACCTAATTTCCTGCTGATATCCAGAATATCACCGTGTTGACATCAATGACAATCCAAATCATGAATGCAACAACAACTGCTACAGAATGACTGCCAAAATACTTTTCATTCATTCCTAACAATCTCCCCCATTAGCATTGATGGCAACATAGATGAAAAACATCCAATGTTCCAAAAATCCAATACTGCAACATCATTGCAAAATATCAAATTAAATCTTGCTTCGTTTTCCTATTCAGCTCTCTCATACAATCCACAATGTTTTTCATGTATATCTCTCCCCCATTGACATCAATGATAGAAATTCCATCACTAAGTCAACAACAATTTAATGTCAAAAGACACTTTTCAGAAAAATACAATAACAAGAGTCCTCATGACTCAGCTCATAAACTCCCCCATAGAGGAAGTTCCAACATCCAATCTAGAAGAAAGATAGGGCTCATATACCACTAGATGGATGCAATCATCTACATCAATTCTCAAAAATAGGTTGGGGCATAACCCCAAGCATACATCTCAGATAGACAAATGTATCCTTAGGTAAAGGTTTTGTAAATATATCTGCTATCTGTTCCTTTGTGCTTATGTACTCCAATCTTACTTCTTTTTTTGCAACTTTCTCTCTTACAACATGATACTTGATCTCAATATGTTTAGTCTTAGAATGTAAAATAGGATTTTTTGACATAATGTATTGGTGTTATCACAATGTATAACAATAGGCTCATCAAACTTTATTCCAATATCCTTCAACATCTGCTTCATCCAAATAATCTGATTACAATTGTTTGCTGCTGCAACATATTCTTCTTCTGCTATACTTTGTGAAGTACAATTCTACTTCTTACTTAACCAAGAGACCAATTTTCCTCCAAGAAAAAAGGCTCCACCACTGGTGCTTTTCTTGTCATCAATGCTACCTCCCCAATCTGCATCAGTATAGGCACATAAAGTAAAATCATTAGAATTCTCATACCATAATCCATAATCCATTGTTCCTTTCAGATATCTCAGTATCCTCTTTACTACTGCATAATTTGATTCTCTAAGTTCTTCTTGAAATCTTGCTACAATCCCAACTGAATGTGCTATATCAAGTCTTGTATGTGTAAAGTACTGCAATCCTCCAATCATAGATCTATATTTTTTCTGCTCAACTGCTAGTGTCTCATCTTTGCTAAATAACTTATGTCCAGTTACCATAGGTGTTCCAACAGGTTTAGAATCTTCCATTCCAAATATTTTCAATAAGTCATTCAAATATTTATTCTGACTTACAAATATACCTTCCTTGCTTTGTGTTATCTATAATCTCAAAAAATATTTCATTTCTCCAATCATGCTCATCTCAAATTCAGTCTTCATTTCATCTACAAATTTGTCAGTAGCTTCATCTTCTCCTCCAAAGATAATATCATCAACAAATATAACTATAACCAACAAACCATTCTCAATTTCTTTTGTGTATAAGTTACTATCTATTGTTCCTTTTATAAATCCCAATTTCAATAAATACTTATCCAATCTTGCATACTAGGTTCTAGGTGCTTGTTTTACTCCATATAAAGCTTTCTTTAACTTACATACCATATCTCCTTCTTGTGTCAAAGGAAAACCTTCAGGCTGCTCAATGTAGACTTCTTCCAATTCACCATTCAAAAATGCTGACTTCACATCCATGTGATACACTTTGAATTTCTTGTAAGCTGCATATGCTAGAAACATTCTCACTGCTTCAAGTCTGGCCACAGGTGCAAAAGTTTCTTGATAGTGAATTCCTTCTTGTTGTGAATATCCTTTACATACCAATCTTTCTTTGTTTCTTATCACTTCTCCTTGTTCATTCATCTTGTTTCTGAATACCCACTTTGTTCCAATCACATTCTTGTCTTTAGGTCTAGGGACCAATTCCCATGTCTTGTTTTTTTCAATCTGCTCCAGTTCTTCTTTCATAGCATTAATCCAATGTTCATCTTCACAAGCTTCATTAGTAGTCTTAGGTTCAATTTGAGAAATCAAACATAAATGTACCTTATTTCGAGTCAAAACTCCTCTATCTAAACTTCCAATAACTTTCTCAACAGGGTGATGTCTTGAAATATACCTGTTAGGTGTCATAGTTACTAATCTTGTTCCAACTGTAGATTCTTCTCTGCTTTCTTCTCTATTTTCTTCTTTGTTTACTTCTCTATTTTCTTCTCTATTTTCTTCAGTATGACTTTCATTCAGCAAATCACTATTAGTTTCAAAAAATAATTCTGCATTTTCAATGTTAGGCTGAGGTTGTGCTTCTCCATCAGATTCATAATCAAGCATTCTTTCTTGAATTTTAAACTTCTCATCAACTTTTACATCTGCACTTTCAACAATAGTCTTAGTTCTTTTGTTATAACATCTATATGCTTTTCTTTTCAAAGAATATCCAATAAATATTCCTTCATCACTTCTAGGATCAAACTTTCCTATATCATCATCTCTCTTAATATAACATTTACTTCCAAAAATTCTAAAATACTTAATTGAGGGTGCATGTCCAAACCATAATTCATAAGGTGTCTTGTTTGTATCTGCTCTGATTTGTACTCTGTTCATAGTGTATACTACTGTGTTCACTGCTTCTCTCCAAAAAGTCTTAGCCAAATCATTTTCAAAAAACATAGCTCTTGTTGCTTTAGTTATTGACCTGTTACTTCTTTTTGCAATACCATTTTGTTCTAGTGTTCTAGGGGCTAAAAGTTGTCTCTTAATACCATTTATTTCACAAAAAGTATTAAACTCTCTAGATGTAAATTCACCACCTCTATTAGATCTTGAACACTTAATCTTCATTTTAGATTCATTCTCAATTTTTCTTTTCATGATCTTAAATTTATCAAATGCTTTAGATTTTTCTTTCAAAAATGCAATCCACATCATCCTTGTAAAATCATCAACAAGAATCATAAAATACCTTTCTCCATAGAATCCTCTAGTCCTAGTAGGACCACTCAAGTACACTATGAACAATCACTAGCTTCTCTGTCGATGTGAACTTCTTGCTAGGAAATGAACTCCTTTTCTACTTTTCCATCATACATTCTTTGCAAATCATGTTAGTAGGTTTCATAATTCTAGGTAAATCTCTTACCACAAGTGTAGTGCTCACCTTGACAATATTATCAAAGTTTATATGACAAAACCTTTTATGCCATAACCAATTGTCATCAATCTTAGTTATCAAACATGTCATCTCAGTAGGATTCAACTGAAATACATTACCTCTAGTTTTGGATCCTTTTCTAATCAAATTTCCATCTCTATCTTTTATCACACAAGTTTTCTCAGCAAACCAAACTTGATAACCCTTATCAACCAATTGTCCAACGCTTAGTAGATTATGTCTCAATCCATCAACAAAGTAAACATCATCAGTGTTAGTCTTTCCATCAAGAGTAATAGATCCTATACCCTTAATCAAACAAGGTGCATTATTACCAACCCTAACAATTCCTCCATCATAATTATCTAACTTAACAAACTTTCTTTTATCTCCAGTCATATGATGTGAACAACCACTATCTATAATCCAATCAAATTTCTTTTCAACTTGAGAAACTAATGCTTTTTCTTCCCTTTCATCAAATTTAGAACTTTCTTCTTTAATTGCTACAAATCCTATTTCCTCAAAGTTATCATTATCACTATCACTTAAATGTCTTTCAATTCCTACTTCAAGATCTTCATCATTTGCATAATAACATTCTTTAGATCTCCTAGGTTTAAAGTTGTTTCTATACTTCTTAACTCTTTTAGGACATTTAGATGCAAAATGACCATATTCTTGACAAGTCCAACATTTAAAGATTTTCTTACCATCTGGTTCTCTTTTTACAAGTAATGCAATACCTTCTTCAATCTTCTTATCTTCCTCAGATTTAGATCTTCTACTGCTGGCATAATCTCCATTCACACTAGTACTTCTTGTAGGTCTAATGTGAAGAGCACTGAATGTTGTCTCCATTCTAGGTAGCTCTCCTGATAATCTCAAATTCATCTCTACTATTTCTAATCTTCCAAGAAGAGTCTCTCTTGAAAAGTTGGATGTACAAGGTATCACTTGTTTAATCATCTGTGTTGTCTGCTTGAATACTGGTGTCAAAGTTCTCATAATTTTTCATATCACTTCATTCTTTTTCTTATCACCTCCACAAGACTTTATTCCTATTACAATCTCAGACATCCTACCAATATAGCTTCTAATAGATTCATCTTCCATCATTCTGATATCTTCAAATGCACAAATCCAATTATTTAATCTAGCCTTCTTTGCATGTTCATCACCTTCAAAAGTAGAATGTAAAGCTTTCCAAATTGCATGAGATGTTTTCAAACATCTTACCTGACTATATTCATTCTCCGGTAGTGCTGCCAAAAGTGCTTCTCTTGCAAGTATGTTACACATGAATAGATCTAGTTCATCTTTAGTTCCTGCCTCTAGATTGTCTTCCTCAATGATAGTCTTATCATTCTTTGTAATCAACCAATAACTTGGTCCTAAACACAATAGATTTGTCTTCATCTTTTATTTATAGCTATCAAAATTCACTCTATCAAACTTAGGGCTTTCTTTCCTAAAATTCGTCATGGATCTCCTTAAGTTGTTAAACTTTTCTTTCAAGGACCTGCCACTCTGATACCAATTGTTAGAAAGTAAAGATCCCCAAGATAACTAAGAGGGGGGGGTGAATCAGTTATCTAATAATTTAACCATTCAACTACTTTAAACAATATAATTAATTTAGTAATCAACCATAGAAAGATAACCATACATAATTGCACAATAACACAAGATATGTTGACTAGGGAACCTCTTGAAAAGAGTAAATCCCGGTGGGAATGATGCCCACAAAATGATGCACTAATATGAAAGTTCCTTGTTAGAGGATGGATCCTATTAGGAGTCTTATGAAATACATTCAGTACATATAAATCCCTGTTAGGAGATTTTCAATCCCTGTTAAAAGATTCTAACCCGGTTAAGAGTTTATGGAAGAGAGAAGGACCCACTGCCCAAACAGCTTCAAGGCAAGATCTCTGAACCCACTGTCCAAAAGATCTTAGAATTATTCAAAAAAATAATATGAAATATATTACCTCCTTCACACTATGCCAAAACCGCACTCTCTGCTACACAAGATCACAATTCCAGATCTCTGTACTCACAAGTCTTCCTTCATCACTGAATTAGCTCTTTTCTTCACTTCATGCATATATTCGCATCTCAACCTTCACAATACATATTGAAACAAGGAAAAAATTCTTTCTTATATACCAAACTCAAATAATTACAAATGAGTCGGTCCTCAATTACAAAATAATAATTTCTACACGCTACACACAAAATTCACATAAAACTGTTAGCTTCCAGATACTGTAACTTTCTCCAAGCATATCCTCAAAGTTTTCACTATGAACCACATCATCATTAATGATTCTCCAACATCCATTTAACTACACAAAATCAGATTCCATCCCAGCTAAGAGATATCCTTCAATTTTTGAAAATCGCTTCACAGAAACACTGTCTAAACACTGCTTTCACCAAAATGCTCATAACTCTCATGAATGAGTGAATTTATTTTTGTGTTGTTAACCATAGGTTAATAACACACCATAGAATATACCATCAACTGTGCAAAATCCAATCTGCAATACAACATGTGCACAAAACAAAATTGTACCTACTTTCCTGCTGATATCTAGAATACCACTGTGTTGACATCAATGACAATCCATGTCATAAATGCAACAACAACTGCTACAGAATGATTGCCAAAATACTTTGCATTCATTCCTAAGAAAGTTTATAAAAAGCACAGATCAAGGAGACATATTTAACATTGAAAGTAATCAGGAAGGTGAAGCCTTAAAAGGTAAGAATGAATCTTTGCCCGACCCATCTAAAAGTACTTAATTCATGAAAATTACAGTAGAATAGGAACTTAGATTAGTGTAGAAGTAGATATATGATGAACTAAGTCTTTTTTAGTTAATGAAAGGTATTATATGACATTCTAATGCTATGGTTAAGAGCACAAGGAAAAATATTATGTTTTGCGAGATTGCAAGAAGTTTTAAGTTTTGCAGGTTAGTAGGAAACAACTTTTTGGAAAGAAGCGACAAAAGAATTGAATGTGATGTCAGATCTAAGTGAGATTGAATTAATAAAAGGTCATGATCAATATTATTTGATCATCAAAGTGAATTAAAGTGTTAAGGAGATCAAAGAGTAGTGATTGGAAGCATCTTGCAAGGATTTGGAGAAGAATTTTGTGCCAAATCTACACAAGCCCTAAAATCGTGAAATTGAGTAGAACCCTTGGAAGATAATCCTAGGTTAGCTTTATCATCCATACTAGATAGATTTTTACTTCTAGAGAATGTTAAAAGTTATCTTGGATGCAAACTAGAGACTATCAGTGATAGTGATTTCACCAATGAATATCAGAAGATCTACAATCAGGACATGACATTGAAAGAAGGATTTGAACATTTGAAAGATAATTTAATCATTAAGTATGCATTATAATATGAATTTGAAAATGAAGAATCTACTATGATAATCTTAAGTAGAATTCATAATGGGAAGTTTTGGTTAGAAGATACAGTGATAGATATCACAACTGATTTGATTCATGAAGTCACTAGAGTATCTAAAACTGGAGCCATTCCTTTAAATGAGAAGAACATGAGGAAAATAGTCATAGACAACACAAATTCATCTTATAATGGTAGAGGAATTGTGATTAGTAAGATCAAACAAGATGATTTCAGATACTTATGCAAGATCCTAACCACTAAGTTTTGTGCAAATTCAAGAGAGGATGACATGGCAGCTGGAATGATACATGCAACTTATTTGTTGTGTGTTGACATGGTATAAGTTGATATGTGTGAGATTCTAAGAATTCAACTATTTGAAAATTTGGAAAAGATTTAGAAAACTAAGTATACACAGTTTAGGTTCTCATCCTTAATCACCTATATGTAAGGCCCACCCCATTTCCACCTTTGCCTCGACACTTCGATGTCGGAGGATTAAGGGGTTTTGTAGTATCTAGATGATTGGTAAATCCCTAATGGAATTGTACCTTCATATCAGTACCTATCAATTAAGTGTTGCTAATGACAGAGGTGATATCTCTAGGTTATTAATTGTGAAAGTGAATCTTGGATGCAGTATGTTACCCTGCGGATCATAGATCCAGCTAGACTATTAAGGTTCCATTGAGTACTTTTGTCGAAAGGATTTGATTCGAGAAGTCAAGATGTAAATGCCAAATTAGTTATGTGTTAAGTCTTAAGTTTATCTTGGATTTAATTATTAGTTGATGTGATGATTCTAGTAACTCCTACGAGGAGGATGAGTAATGTTTTGACGATGTATTATATGGTTATACCGTAGTGATGTTTTGGTGATATTATTAGAACCCTGAACAAGGATTTGTTACATCCTAGACTAATAGGATTATTCTGCATTTTGTTTTCAGAGATTAAGAAATTTAATCATACTTGTGATAAGAATTTTATAGGACCCAACTGTTATGGTTACCCCTTACCAATGTTGAACCATCGATTTATCTTAAATATTATACTAAGAAAAATTGAGATACTTGGACTCATTCAATTTACTGTTATGTTATGATGGACATGTTAGACTATACATTTTGTCGACTCTGTATGTGGATCCATGATTAGTGGATTTGGATTTGATCATGTTAGACTTTATTATTATCTTCATGTTTTGAGAACCTGAAGATTATCTTATGATGATGATAGATTATGGATGATCTTGATTTTAATTGAACTATGAATTGAATTATGCAAATTAAATTATGAATTATACATGCAATTGAAGTATGAGTTGAGTTATGCAAATTGAATTTATTTGATGTGATTATTGAATCCTATATGATTATGTGCAGACAATTGAATTATGACATTTCATTTTATGTGATTGAATGTTCAATTGAATTGTGTAAGATCATTACTTGTTGTGTGATTTCATGTATGCAATTGAGTTATGAATAATGTGTGGAAATTACATCTTATATGTTTATATGTGATGGTTTTCTTCCTTGAATTACTGATGCTGCATTAAGGTTTTGCAGGTGGAAGGACCATGGAAATATTCAGGGAAACCACATTGAATGCTTGTGCTATCAGTAAAGCCAAGGCCCCGTCTAATGAAGAGACCAGGGGCTCATTGTGAAGTGTTTTATTTTGTAACCATAATGTGAATGTGCGTGTAGGATTGTTAAGTGTTGTAATATGTTGGACATACCTTAATTGTGATGTTAATTATGTGAGTGTCACTTGACACTAGAGTTATTTGTTAACTAATGTATGTCGTGTGATTGGAGTGCGAGAGCAAGTCCTAGAAGCTTCCTAGAGGGGGTATTCTAAGTGCATCCTCTTGTCTTAGGACCCCTAAGTGAAGTCATACCTTACATTTTCGTGCATTAACTAAACCATGGCTTTTGGAGGGTTAAATGGGACCCTAGGGGGTAGTTTCATGCTTTTTAGGTAGCCCATTCCTTGTACCCATAGGTTAGGGGTAATTTAAGCATGGGAGAAGCCATAGTTTGACCTTTTTGTCCCCTCCAACAGTGCCCATTTAATCTTGAACGAATTTGCAACTTGCATCATGGACCCAGAAGTACTTCCTAGGATGATCTTTATGAGGGTTGTGGAGAGTTGGTAGGGGGTCCCTTTTTAGTAGAACTTTTAGAGGGGTTTGGGTGGTTCACCCACTCTCTACTTTTAGAGACCACTAAACTTGGAGAAGGGAAAAGCTGAGGATAGAAGAAGGAGAAGGCTCAAAACTTCATCATTTGGCATTGGATCATAGGTTGGAGGATCTTGCTCTTCATTTCTCTCATTTTTGTTGTAGTAGTTGTATGTGTTGTGTAATTGTTCTTTGGCTCCCCATGGTTGGTCATGGAGGAAGCTTGAATTTCTTATTTGTTGTGTTTTAGCTCCCCATGGTTGGTCATGGTGAGAGCAAGCATGTATTGTGTTTTTCTTGTAATTGGATTTTGGGTTGTTTACTCTTGGATTCACTCACCCTTGGGAGGGAAGAGCAATCAAGAGGGGGTGTGGGAAATGGAGGCAACTCCATGTGTAGAGTCTCCTCCATGTGTGGGGAAGGATGAAGCTTGGGTGAGTGATTTTCCCCAAGTAACCTTGCATATAGCCCATGAGGCATTGGGGGTATAAGGAGGGAAGATTTGGCCATGTGAGCCTTGTTATGATAATGTACTTATTTGGGTCCATGTGTGGCCTTGTTTTGATATTGAGCATATTTGGGTCCATGTGTGGCCTTGTTTTCATGCAATGGTTATCTCCATGGGTTGTCCACCCACAACCCACAAAAGGAGCTCATGAAATTCCTTAGTTATACCCTTGAGGGAATTTTGAGTTTTTGCAATTGTATGTTTCTTGTGAGTGTTTGTATATGAGTGATTGTATCCCATTTGATGTAGTTTCCCCAAGCTTGAGGGTGGCCTCGTGAGAGGCCTAGGATGGGAGGTGAGCTCCCATGGTCTTTCCCTTGCCTTGTATATATTTGCAGATTTGTGGAAGCTCAAAGAGGAGCTATCATGGAGGTTTTCATCTTTTGGATGGTTGTGAGAAGACAACCCGTTCATTCCTTTGTGAAATCTCTCTTTGTATTTGAACTTCTATTGATGTAAAAGAGTTAATGTAATGCTTTTTACATTGGAGCTATTGTGAAGATGAAATAGATGAGAAACTGTCATTTCTTGATCTTTCTTTGTGTGGTATTATCCTTTGCAATGCTTTATTGTAACTATGAAGATGTAACTGAATTTGATGTATTTGTGTATGTATTGAAATGTGTAAAGTGTAATGGTAAGAGGAATACTATTCTACTCCTATGAAGATGAAAGATAAATTATGTTGTATTTTGGTTATTTCAAATAGAAGAGAGTTATCAATGCATTGTAGAATTTACATGGAAAGCATTGAATATATATGTTAAATGAATTGCAAACAAAGATTAAGATTTCTATCTCTCCCTATTTTTTTAAAGGAAATTTGATAAGCTTGATATTGCATAATGTTTCAAAAGAAATAAGTTTAGTTGAGCATTTGATCAATTCTATCATTAAAATTCAATTCATTAGAGACTATATGTTTCAAATATATAAATTGATATAACAAATTCTATCACATTCTATGCATCTAAATCAAACAAGTTAAAAAATGAGACATGTAGAAATGATAATCAAATAAAGAAAAGTGGTAAAGATTGTAGTTTTTCAAAAGACATTCCCATAATTTTAGAGCAAAATAACTCTCTGGAATTTGTATGGGAATGATAATATTCCCATACCACAGAGAATATTCTGCTCATTATATTAAGTTCCTAATTAGAATTAACTTAAGCCTTAATTTATATACTAACCTATCTTTTGGACACTTAATTGCTATTAATATAAGCTACTAAACTTAGTCCTAAAGACTTACCCCATTCAAAGTAAATGATGGGACCCACGCAAGATTTGATGTTATTTCAAAACAAAATAAACAAAAAAAAAGGTATTATCTCATTACCCCTACGTTGGACTTTGGGAATTGCAAGTGGAGGGCATTAAAGTGAGCTTGCATCAAATATTAAGTAAGGACAAGGCTGCCCCCGAAACTTGCGCCCATACTCCTCCTTGTCATGTTGGCATTTATGATATTTTGGTAAGAATTGACCACCCACTTCCATGCCTTCAAACTCACGTAGGCTTTTGGGTTTGTTTTCTTTGAAAAAAGATTTGTAAAAGAATGTAATAAATGTCTTAGCTTTGAAGTCTTAGTCTTGGGTTATGGTAGACCCCACAATATTTTCCTTTTACTTGCATATTACATCTTCTCATAAGCATGCACCTATTTTTTTAGGGTGTTAGTATAGGAAGTACTTTTTTGATGTATAGTTTTATTTAATGATTTTAGTTTTTAGATTGTTTATTTTTAGATGATCATTGATAGTAATCTTATAATATGTATATGTTATTAATTAATATCTTATAATTTATTAATTAATTAATAGTTATAATAATTAATTAATTATATATATATATATATATATATATATATATATATATATATATATATATATTGTTTAATCATGATTATTGTTTGTATATACATCTATTTAACTATGGCTATTTGTTTAATTGATTATTTATTTTTATATTCGATATGTTTTTATTGTCATTCTAATTACTATAAATCTTTTGACAATAATATATATATATATATATATATATATATATATATATATATATATATATATATATATATATATATATATATATATATATATATATATAAGAATATTATTTTAATGAATATTCTTGGTAGCATTCTTTCACTCTCTATTAATCTATATGACTAATAGATTGACGCTTCACAAATTGTTCGAAAATTCGATTAACGAAACCTCTTAACATTGAATTGCTTTTAGTATCATAGTTAAAATAAGTTATGATAATTTGACCTTTCTAGTTCGAAATCTAGAAGTAACTAGTAAGGTGATCAAATCTTGTTTTGACAAATTTTAATTAATTCATTTTTAGTAGAGAATCATTCTTATTAACAAGTTAGTGATTTGTTAACCTGTAGAGAATTTGAGATAAACCTCGTAGACATCTCCGAAGGTTAATTATGATTTGTTCATCCTAACACCTTCGACACTCGATTTCCACTTCTCTCCCTAGAATGGATTCCTCATTAAAACTAAGTCAGCTAGTAACCCTTGAGAACCAACGGTGAATAGAATTGGTTCTTCTGACTCTTTTGAGACTTTGTCATAAACACCTTTTACCCGCATCATAAACGTGGAAACTTTTACCCTTAAAAAAAATTTGTTGGTTGTGTTTTGGCCTGAACTTTTGGGCATTACACTATATGTTTTTTCATCTATTGAGAAGATTTCCTTACACCATTGGAAATAATTTTAATGATGGCCAAACTACAATGGAAAGGATTAACCTAGTGTATAGAAGGCATGTTATTGACAAAGTAAATGAGAGTGCAGTATTGGTAATCAAGACATTTCAGGATATAGTGTCTAGTAGATCAAGGATCCCACAGTCTCTTGTGGAGAAGTATAAAAATGAGATATGTTTCATGGTTGATACTGACTTTACCTACATTGAATTAGTAGAACCCATAATAGAGTTCATAGACCCTCTTGTCTATGAGATATATGAGGTAGAGATAGAAGAGTATGTGAGCAGATTACTTAAGTATAAGTTGGATACTCACTATAACAGGTTTGGAACCTTTGAGGAGAACTTCAACTCCACAAAGACCTTACTTGAAGAGAGGTAGTCTAAGAAAAGAGTTGAGAGTACTATCAAGAAAATCCTAAAAGATACAGCGATGACTGAGCATGAATTCTTAGTAGCAAAGAAAACAACAGTAGCAATTAGAGATATTGGACAAAAAGAAGTTTTGTCTGTTCCACCTTTATCATCAATTGCAACACAACAAGAAGAAACACAAGTTAAGGTGAAAGTGGAAGAAATTGAGTAGGATCAAGAAGAAAAGATATCCACTTCCTCCACACCTAACAAAAGAGTAAAGGAGAGTGCTACTGGACAAAGTAAAAGGTAGAAAACATTAGTGGAACTAGTTCCAAGAAAAATTGTAGAAATCAAAGATGATTTCACTTCTATTAAGAAGAAAAATTGGAAACCTAAAGTTGAGAAACTTAATAAGCAGATAATTCAGGATGAAGACTTTACAAGAATGAACAAGTATTATGAACTTTATGATTATCCAGAGAGATTAAATCTGGAAAATGCAGTGCTAAAGCATATGATTTTGTCTAATAATAAGTTTGATACAATTCAAGGTAAGATACCTGATGATTTGTACAATAAACTTGTGAATAAGAAGAAGAGAGCATCAAAGGAAGACACAATTATTAGAGAAAATATTGTAAGGAAGCCTTGTGTTATAAAAGATGAAGCACACTTTGGTTAGATCATGAAAGATTTAAGCACCCATTTGAGAACCAAGAAGAGAACCATTCAGATTATGGGAGGTAGATATGAAGAAGTTAACTCAGAAATAGAGCAAGCAATTATCAAGGTTATGACAAAAAATGTTGGAGAACCATCAGTTGTAGTAGAGCAATTAGGTGAAATAGAACAAGAGAACATTCCCTCTCCACCAACCATTAACATTGAAGATGAAACAATGAATGTAGAAGGAATAGAGATCACCTTAGATACTGATGATAATGTATTCAAGAATCTAGAAAACATTGTTGACAATTCAGCTTTTGAAGAGTGGGAAACCACCAAAGGAGAAGAGAGAATAGAGACAACAATTGTAGAACCCTCAGTGACAGAAAAACAAGTACCTATTCCCACTAAAGAAGGTATCAATCTTACTCCTAAGACTGGAAAGAAGAATCGGATTAGATCTATGATTGAGCATTTGGGAAAGGAAGTAGATAATGATGATCAGTTGGAATTGATCACATCCTTGAACAAGATCATTGGTAAGAATAAGAAAGTAAAAAGTCTTGAAGGATGCTTGAAGGAACTTACTAAAAAGTTACAAGGCATTGTAGCTACACAAATTGTAGAAGATGACCCTCTGGAGAAAGAAAAGAAAATAATGAACACTTTTGATAGTGAATTCACAAATTTATCTGATGTTACAAAAGTGAAAGCTCAAGTAGCCTATGAGGCCAAAATGCTTTTGAACATTAGCCAAAATATCAGGAATGATATCAACAATCTTGATATCTGTATAAAGGACTTGAGGAAGAATTTGGAAACAGGAAAATCTTTGTTCATCTAGTGTACAAAATCAGACACCTTGACAACAGAAGAAGATCAGAATATGAAGATGAAGGAAGTAGAAATTCTAAATTGTTAGAGTTTTAGGTGACTCTACAACAGCCCCAGGATTGAATGCAAGACCAAGATAACTTCCACAATAGATTGACAAGACAATTGCATTAAGATGCAAGAATGATATTATTGATCATGGACATCATTAAAATATATATAATAGGCCTCCTTATATAGGAAAGGAGATAAGAGACAATGATAAGGAGTTGATAAGCTATTACCTATGCTAGGTGTAATCACATGTCCACCAAATGTGGATCATCTTTCATTATGCAATAAAGTATGTGCGATGGATTAGGATGATAATGTGATAAGAGCATGAAAGGTGGATCTCACACGCAAAGAGGTATGTGATGACAACTATCACACCTAAAGTGGAATTTCTCCTACACCATGTGCTTAATAGATGTGCACACTCCTAGGTGTCTCAATCACTAACTACTATGCAATGCATTATCCTAAGTAAAATTAAGTTAAGTGTAATTAGGAATATTTAATTACACCAATACTCCCCCTTAAGTGCAACTTAGGGGAATGCGCTTAAACTCACAATGCAAGATGGGTCCCAGAAACTAGGCCATGTTAGGTACCCATTTACAAAATGCAATACATGAAATGCATAACTTTCATAAAGTGGAGAAAGAGGGAAAACCTCATGAGAAAAACCCTCCCCCCAAAAGAGAGAAGAAAACAAGATCCATGGAAGGATGGAGTGCACAAGACCCCCCAAGAACTACATACATCATGTATATACAAATAATTATCCCCCATAAGAAGGATAGTAGGAGACAAGATATCCCCCCCATAATGAAGAATCTCCTACAAAAATGGTGAGTGCTTGAAGACAAATTATATTCCAATAACTACAAACAACATTTCTCCCCTTGGGAAGAAGATTTACCAAGTACAAATGTAAGAATGCTTCCCATTGTGGATAGGAACTAGGAAGTGGAATCCAAATGAAGTATGATGATGATGCCATGAACCAATCCATATCAAAATGAAAGAAGGAAGAAGGTATCCAAATATGCATCTTTGAAGACTGAATAGGCCTCTCCAATCTCAAAGAATCTATCACATCATGTGACAAACCAAGTGAAGAAGAAGAATCAAGAATGTCAATCTCCAAAGAATGTGAAGAAGTATCTCCAACTGTGATGAAACTATCATCAAAGAGAAGAGAAACCCCCTCAAGTATGTCTCCCAAATCTGAAATATGAGACTCCACAAATAATGAACCAATAACTGGCAAGTAAGAATCCCAATCAGGAAGAAAAATAGATATCTCTTGCAATGAATCACTGGAATCACCAACAAGAGATGATTGTGTGATCTCAACTAGAGAAGTAGGAGATATAGGAGGAGCCACTAGATCATCCTCAGTCTCAATTGCTGCAAATTATTCAATTGCATCTAAAGTATAATATTCATAGGAAATATTATCTGCATCATCAAGAAGAATGAGGCAATCTGAAGCAACATCATCTAGGAATGGAGGAACATGTGGATCACCAAAAATCTCCCAAATGATTGTCCAAATTATGTGTGGACATTGAACACCTCTAAATTTTGGGTAGATGTCATAGAAGAGACACAAATTGATGCTACCAACAATCAAATTTATAATATAAGCATTCTTTTCTCCCCAAACATATTGCTTCCCATGTGTCTTTGGCTCAGGAATGAATTCATAAAGATGAGGAAAGAGATTAAGCCATCTACAATGTGTGATGATTCCTTTTTCTCATGACTCATAATTATCCTTAGTCAAAAGTAATACTATAGAATGTGTTTCATAACCAATGATTATATTAATGATACACTTCTCTCATTACAAATTGAGATCAACAAATTATTACACTCCAAAATCAGGCTATAATAGACTTAGATCATTATGCAAAATACCAAGCTAAGGCTTATGCATTACAAATGAAAAAACTAAGCCAATTTTTGAAAGTATAGTTTCTAGTCATAGTCACTAAAATCTGATTTTAGGTCTGGAAAATACAAAAAAAATTATGCACTTTCAAAAAAAATTGCACCTAAAAAGGACTTCATATGAGCTCAAATGAGGCCTTGGAAGTTGCAAAAATTGAGATTTGTGATTTTCAAAAAAATTCAGGAACAAAGATCAGAAACCACCTAAACCATTGTGTAGATCATGAAATTCTACCCCAAAACAAAAAAAATTGCTCGAAAAAAGGAGTCCAGATGACTAAGATATTGTTGTTTGAAAATCGCCTCTCAAATTTATTTTTTTGAATCACCGCCGCCGCACTTCCAAAATTCAAATGGCTCTAGATTTGGCCTTGAGTGTCTGATTTGGATGAAATAAAATTTGATTTAGGGGGTTTTGGACCTCTTTAATATGATGCCAACCTCTGATTTGCACTAGCAAGCACCGATATTGACCTGCAATAGAAATCCACAAAATACAAAACCCCAAATTTTCTCCAAATGGACTATACAATGGTGATGTCCAAATACCTTTATTCTACACCCACAATTGAATCAAACCAAGATTGCACTTCTTGTGAAGAGATCTTCACACCTTGAGAGCTCTGATACCATGTTAGAGTTTTAGGTGACTCTACAACACCCCCACGATCGAATGCAAGACCAAGATAACTTCCACAAGAGATTGACAAGACAATTGCATTAAGATGAAAGAATGATATTATTGATCATGGACATCATTAAAATGTACATAATAGGCCTCCTTATATAGGAAAGGAGATAAGAGACAATGATAAGGAGTTGATAAGCTATTACCTATGCTAGGTGTAATCACATGTCCACCAAATGTGGATCATCCTCCATTATGCAATAAAGTATGTGCAATGGATTAGGATGATAATGTGATAAGAGCATGAAAGGTGGATCTCACACACAAAGAGGTATGTGATGACAACTATCACACCTAAAGTGGAATTTCTCCTATACCATGTGCTTAATAGATGTGCACACTCCTAGGTGTCTCAATCACTAACTACTATGCAATGCATTATCCTAAGTAAAACTAAGTTAAGTGTAATTAGGAATATTTAATTACACCAACATGAATGAAACTAACTTTCTTTCAAGCCTCAATGTAAAGGTATTTGATGTTGAGAAGAAAATTCATAAAATATATGATGAAATCAGAATTTTGCAAAATGAAAAGGACAAGAAAATGAAAAGATTCACTCTTTTAAGAGAGCACACTTCTATGAAGTTAAGTATTGTTGAAGAGTAATTGGAAGAATGTCTTTCAGCTAAGACATCTTTTCAAAAGTTTAACTTTGAGAATATCCAAGCATGTGAGATAGCATCTTATGGTTTGAGTGCACTACTCAGTGTGGTAGATTCTATTAAGAAATCATGGGAGAAGGAGTTATAAGCTATAAAGATTGATTTTGTAGATTGTCTTGCAAGCCTACCAGCTTTGCAATATTGAATCAAGGTATAATCTTTTTGTGATATAGTTTTGTAACCCTCCTTACCTTTATTTTGTCATTGTTGTCAAAGGGGGAGAGATATATATCAGAAAATTAATAAGTAAATGATAAGGATTGATACTCTTAGGGGGAGTACTATATTAGAGATAAATTTTTTTTTTTGAAGTTATAAGGATAGTATATACTTTATACTATGGCCACAATTTTGAGATTTTGAAGTTGTAGACATAGCCAATTTTCTCATATGTTGCCACCAATGACAAAGGGGGAGATTGTTGGCAATTTGGCTGAGTTGGTTACATAGATGTTGTCATTATGGAAACATATGATCCACATGAATATCGCATAGGTTAGAGAGCTAGTATGACAGAGTGTAATGCGAAATTGTCTAAGTATGAGACAATGTTTTTACCAGTGAACTTGGAGATAGTTTTTGTTTGCGATGTTGATTGGAGTAAGTTTAGTGCTTGCGCACTTGAACATAGACTCTATGATGACTATTGAAGACTCATCTTAGAGTGAAAGTTAGTATGGAATGTATGGAAGAAGTTATGATAGTTTTACCGAAGACAGTGTCAAGTAGACAAGATAGAATATGAAGACAAAATTGGTAAAGAGTTAAGGGATTATTTTGTTTATCAAAATAATGACTTAACAATATAAAGGGATGACATCCTAGATGTTAACCATTGGATAAAGTTATTTTTTAATATGAGAGCCGACTGGAAATTTATTAATGTTAATAGCTTGTATAAATGTAATTGTAATTGTAAGAGGGTAATGATGAAATGAAGTAGTGATATGATGCGAAATATATGATGCATATGTAATAGTGAAAGAATAGTGAAGAGATATTAATGGAAGTAGTATACGGTTATGTACCTTAACCTTATTTTTTAATCAATGTATATTTTACATTACTTGTTTGGGTAGTGGGCTCATCTGGTAATCACATTTTGTACTTCCAACTCCTAGCAGGGTTGAGGCTTCTAACAAGGCCTATAGTCCCTTAATCAGGATTGAGACACTATATGCATGAAATAGGCTCCTAACAAGGTCAACATCCTTAACATGATACTTTTGATTAGTGGATCTTTGTGGGTACCATCTCCACCAGGGTTTTCCCTTGGCCATGGTTTCCTTGAGAACAAATAATGTGTTATGAGTTCTTTAGTTTTATTGCTATGCATGTTGTTTAGCTTCTTGTGTTATGCATGTGTAAAGATAATCTGTTATATCCATAATTGGGCAAAAGATTAAGTTTGTAGAATATTGATTCAAACCCCCTCTTAGTATTCCCTATTTCTAACAATGTCTTCATGTACTCAACAAACTTTACTCCTCCAGCACTTCTCTTTCCTTCATCAATAATATCCCTCAAATCTGGTATACCTCTCAATTGTATGTCATTTACAATCTCAAAAGGTATTTTTTCAGTACTCCTATTCACTGAATTATTGTATGCAAACTCTTCTTGTGCCAACACAGAATCCCAATTACTTGGTGTGTCTCTAACTAGACATCTCTAAAGATTTCCCAAGCTTCTATTCACAAATTTTGTATGTCCATTGGTCTGTGGGTGAAATGTAGAACTATATTTCAACTCAGTGCCAATCTTTCTCCAAAGGGTCTTCCAAAAGTATCCAAAAATTTTACTATCTCGGTCAGAGATGATACTCCTCGGTAATCCATGCAATCTAACAATTTTCTTAAAGAAAAGATCTACTATATGTATTGCATTTGATGTCTTTCTATAGGGTATAAAATGTGCAATTTTAGAAAATCTATCCACAACAACAAATATAGAATCATTACCTCTCACTTTCTTTGGTAAGCCAAGAACAAAATCCATATTGATATCAATCCAAGGTTTATTAGGAAAAGAAATCAGTGTATACAATCCAGTATTCTGATTTACTCTTTTTGCAACTTGACAAATTCAACAACTTTTCACAAATTTTTGAACATTCTTATACAACTACAACTAAAACTATTTCTCTTTAAGAAAATTCAATGTCTTGTCAATGCCAAAGTATCCAGCCAAACCACTACTATATTTTTATTTTATCAAATTAGTTCTCATTAATCCTCTTGGTATACACAATTGAATACCTTTAAATAACATACCTCCTTGAATGAAATATTCTTCTCATTTAGTACTCGGTTGATCTTGAATAGGTTATCTGCACTTTCTCCATGGCTCAGAAAAATTAGGATGAAATTCATATGAATCTCTCATGTCATCAAAGATCTTCTTCTACTCAATGCATCAACAACTCAGTTAGTGACTCCACTCTTATGCTCTATCACAAATGTATAACTCTACAAATATTCAACCCATTTCATATGTCTATGATTCAACTTATTCTAACTACCCAAATATTGTAAATCTTTATGATCGGTATACTACACAAATTCACTTAGTATCAAATAATGTCTCCATTGCTTTAGTGCTTGAACAATAGCAGAGAATTCTTGATCATACACTGAGTATTTCCTTTTTGCATAATTCAAATTTTGACTAAAGAAAGAAAATGGTTTACCTTCTTAACTCAACACAGTTCCTATTACACTTCCATTTGCATCACATTCTACTTGAATTACCTTATTTAAATCAAGCAATGCCAACACAAGAAATTCAACAACCTTCTACTTCAGAGTCTCAAAACTTTTATCAGCTCCATGTGTCCACTTGAATTCTCTTTTATCTCCTCTCATAGTATCAGTCATAGTATTACAAATTGAACTGAAATTCCTAATAAACTTTCAATAAAAACTTTCCAAACCATGAAATGATCTTAGCTCACTAGAATTCTCAAGTGTAGGCCAATTCAAAATAGATTCAATCTTTTTAATGCATCTTCAAACCATCAACTGAAATCACAAATCCCAAATACACAATCTCCTCTTTCATGAAATAATACATTTTCAGATTTATCAACAACTTTTCTATTCTCAACCTCTGTAATACTTGTTCAACATGCAACAAATGTTCTTCTTTGGTCTCATTGAATATCAGAATATCATCTAGGTATACAATCACAAATTTACCTAAGAATTTCTTCAAAACTTCATTCATCAACCTCATAAAAGTACTCGATGCATTAGTTAAACCAAAAGGCATAACTAACCACTCATACAAACCTTCTTTTGTCTTAAAAGTAGTCTTCCACTCATCACCTTCTCTAATTTTGATATGATGATACCCACTTTTCAAATCAATTTTGGTAAAATAATTTTCTCTGGTCAAACTATCCATTATATCATCTATTCTCAGTATAGGAAACCTATATTTCACTCTTATCTTGTTGATTTCTCTGGAATCAGTACACATTAGCCATTCTCCATTCTTCTTAGGTACCAATACAATAGGTACTTCCCAAGGACTCAAACTTTCTGAGATCAAACCTTTCTACAACAATTTTTGAATCTGTCGGTTCAATTCCTGATTCTCGGTAGGTGTCAACCGATGTGGTGCCTTATTCGGTAAACTAGCACTAGGGATTAGATACATGCAATGATCAATGCCTCTCTTCAATGGAAAACCATCAGGTGCATTATCAAAAATGATTTTACTATACTCGGTGAGTAACTTATCAATCTCCTCAAGGATGCTATCCTCTATTTTCTTACTCGGTTTGTTAGGAATCACAACAAAACATACATCATTCATCTTGAAATCCTTAACAAAATTTCTTCCTTCCATAAAGAAAAAATTCATAGATGTACACACATTACTAACAGGTTATTCAATCAAAGGTAACAAGATTTGTCTTCTCCCATCAGCCTAAATAGTGTATTTATGCAATCTCCCATCATATATAGCATGGCTATCATATTGCCAAGGTATACCCAACAAAATATGACAATAATCCATAGGCATGATATCACATAACACCTTATCATAGTACTTTCCAATTTTCAAATTCACATAACATTGTTCACTTACCTATGTTCATCTTTGATCCATGAAATTTTATAAGGCTTCGGGTGTTCCAATCTTTTCAACTACAACTTTGTAACCATTTCCTTAGATGCTAAGCTCTTCAAGATTCTACTGTCAATGATTATCTTCCATACTTCATCAAAAAATCTACATCTGGTCTTGAACAAAATTTTCCTTTCTGGATCTTCCTTATTACTTTCACTCCAAAGTGCTATCCTTACCATCGATTTCTTTTCCTTCTTAGGTTCATTCGGTGACTCTTCTTGCACCAAATCATTTCTACTACTACCAACCTTCTTACTTGCATGTGTACACTCAAATGATTTTTGTCATTCTTCTCCATAATTGTAACAAGTTCCTCAAAAACCAACTCTGTTATAACCACCTCAGTAGTTATTGCCTCTTCCTCTAGATGAACTTTCACCTTTCCACTCGTTCTTCCTTTATCCAAATTTATCTTGTCTAGTTTAGATCTATTATTTTCACCATAAGATCTACCTCTTCCTCTAGGGAATCTACCACCTCTACCTCTTTGTCTATGCTCATGTCTTTTGTTCAAATTCTCCTCAACTTTCAATGCAAATTGATAAGCTTCTTCAATGTTCTCCAATTTAACCAAACTGATTTCTTCTTGGATGGAAACTCTCAATCCATTTAGGTACTTAGAAATTCTTTCCACGTCATCTTCATCATGCCCAGATCTAATATCTAATATCTAGAATTCCTTAGTATATTCTTTTATCGAGCTATCTTTCTACCTCAATCTTTGCATTCACCTAACCAAGTTAATCTGATAATCACAAGGTAAGAATTTTCCTTTCAATTTATTCACCATTTTATTCCATAACTTAATTTTGTCTTTTCCTTTACTCTTTCTATCCAACTATAAATGTTCCCACCACAAGGATGCATGACCTTTCAACTTTTTACTTGCAATTTTCACCTTCTTTTCCTTAGGGACATTTTCATACTCAAAGTACTTTTCTATCTTGGGGATCCAATCCACCAATTCATCAGAATCTAATTTTCCACTATACTCAAGAGGATTAAAGTGTGGTGTAGACTTCAAATTTGTCAAATCCTTTAACAATATTTCCTCACCTTGATCCATCATCGGTGCAAGTTCTACATCAACTTTTTCTTCCTCAATTTCATCAGCACTAACATCTTCAAGATGTCTTCCTCTTCTATGGGCTATTTCAACAACTTCTAATCTAGTAGTAGGTTGCCTCAACATGTCTCACAATCCTGGATCTGCATCTCACCTCCCACGAACCTATTGGAGATTTTCCAGCATGCCAATGCTGACTGTATGTTTTTCATTGATGACAACATATGGTAAATAGCATTCCTGGAAGACTTATGTAGTAAGATTTGAGTATATGAATCTTGGACATGTTATCAGCATGATATCATGGATGCAGAGGTTAACTATTAGTACAGACAGTTATATAGAAGCTTGTGTCAATAGTGTTCCTGACAAAGTTACATGTAGTGTTCTATGAGTGATTGTCTGTATAGTCATCATGGAGCCTTTCACCTTTAGATATGTGATGAATACATGTTAGTGATGTTACAATGATTGATGCAGAGTCTAAAGATTAGTAGAAGTAAAGTTATGTAGTCACTATTCACTAGTAGCAGTTTCTTGTGTTTCTTCAAAAGAGCCAACAAAGATTATATTGGTTTAGGAGTTGTGCCTATAATTATGGTATGCGACCTTAGATTTAGGATTGGAGAAGAGTTAACAATGTTTAGTTTAGAGCGCATGATGTAATTCAGCTTAAGGAGAAAGCTTCAGTTAATTTGGTAGAGCTGACAGTGTGTAGCGTGTGTCTACATTTATTAATATTGGACAGGTCCTAGATTGTGTTGTGTGCTTAGTAGAGCCAACATAATTATTATTGGAGTATGTTATGGTTTCTCTAATATGATTTCAAGGTGGTTCCAATATCCTAACTTAATTATATAATTTAGAGGAAAGATATTTATAGGTAGTCATTTGTGATAGCTAGAGCATGGTTCAAAGTTTATTATGAAGAGAAGAGCAAAGTGTGTGAAGTTTTGAGCCATCAGCAGAAGGCCTATGTGAGCAAGTGAAGAGTTTATGATATACATTGGAACTAATCCAAATAGGAGGTCAATGCGTAGTTCACCAAGATCCAGATATAGTGTGTATCTATTATTTAGAAGGTTATAGCCTTCACCCCTTTGAGTAGTGTGCTCTTGGATAGTGTGTCCTCACCCCTAACAGGGTTGATTGTAAAAGACTCCTAACAGGGTCCAACCCTTAACTAGGTCACTATACTAAATGCATTGTAAAGATAGCTCCTAACAGGGTTAAGGATATTCTAACAAAGATCATAATACACTAGTGCAGATTATTAGTGGGTGTCAATTTCCACCAGGGTTTTTACCTATCTGGGTTTCCCCGTAACCAAAATATTGGTGTTGTTTTCAAGTGTTCTTTAATTTTGTTTATACTTTATATTTAAGTATACTTAATTGGATAAACAATTGAAACTTGTACATAACTGATTGACTCCCCCCCTCTCATTTATCTCTTGGGACTATTCCTAACTATTAGTATCAGAGCCAAGTGCCTCAGAAAGAAAGTTTAATAGCTTGAGGTTGATCAGATGACATTCTTTAGAAAAGATAGTCCTAATTTTGATGGAGAGAATTATCTTGATTGGAAGAAAAAGATGGCGACACATTTGTAGTGCATTGCTTTTGAAGTTTTTGAAGTGGCTATCAAAGAATTTCAGATCCCCTCTCTAGAAGATCTTGCAAAGGATGATGCTACTAGCAAGTAGAAGGATTTATTCCATTAGAATGCAATAGCAAAAGAAGCCCTATCAGCACCATATCTCATTGTGAGTTTTCAGAGATAAAGAAAGTAGACATAGCTTACAAGATATGGAAGCACCTAGAAGACATGTTTCAAGGTGATAAACAAGCAAAGAATACATGCATAAAGACATGGAAGAAAAAGTACAATACATTGGAGATGCTACCTGAAGAGAATATAAGAGCCTACAATCAAAGGATCAATGAAGCAATTGCTGGAATCAAAAACAATGGTGGAGAAATCTTAGAAGAAGACATCATGGATAAAGTGATGACTACCTTGACACCAGAATATCAAAAGAAGATAAACATCCTTGACGAGACTATGCAATTCTCAAATTTTTTTGAAAGAGAGACCTTAATTAGTAAGATTGTTGCATTTGAGATATCAAGTTTGAAGGTAGAGCCTAAAAGTGAGACAGCCTTCAAAGCTTTAGTCCATGGTAAGATATCCTTGAACACCTTTGGTAATTTTGATGATGATGATGATGAAGAAAAAGATCTAGATAATTTCATTGATATGATTTCTAAAAGAGAAAAGAAAGGAAAAGGAAAATATGAAGGTCAATTACCATTCAAATGCTTTTCATGTAATAAGATTGGTCACTTTGCATCTAAGTGTCCTACAAGAGTTAAAAAGTTCAATAATGACTACAAGCCTAAGTATACAAAGGGATGCTACTATGCTAGAGATGGAGTATATGATTAAGAATCAATAGAGGAAGAAATTGGATTCATTGCTCTTGAAGATGAAAATAATTCACAAGAGTTAGCACTGATTTCACAAGTTGACATCAGGATAGATTAGATCATTGATAGTGGTTGTTCATATCACATGATAGGAGACAAAGATAGATTTGTTCATTTGGACAGATACAAATGAGGCATGGTTAGATTTGGAGATAACACTCCCAAACCTATCATTGGTAGAGGAGGCATCACCTTGGATGGAAAGAATAGCACTGATGATGTTCTTTATGTTGATGGTTTGAAACATAACCTACTAAGTGTTGGGAAGTTACTTGATAAAGGTTATAGGTTGGAGTTCAATAGAAACAAGTGCATCATTAACAACAAGGAAGGAGAAATGATTGCATCAAGATAAAAAACTAAAGGCAATGTTTTTCAACTTAATCCAGAAGCAAGTTGTTTTATTACTAAAGCAAATGATAGTTTTCTATGGCACAAAAGACTATGTCATATCAATTTTGATAACATAGTAAAGATCAGTAATGTTAAGATAGTAAGAGACCTACCTAGCATAGCAAAGATGATTGATACTATTTGCAGGGAATGTGTGATAATAAAGCATGTAAGAAATTCATTCAAGAGAAAGCATAATTCAGCAGAGAAAAAGTTGGATTTGATTCATATAGACCTATGTGGACCAACTCAAACAAGATCATACTATGGTGAAAGGTATTTAATTTTTTTTAGATGATTATTCTAGAAGGATGTGGGTTGCATTCTTGAAAGATAAGTTGAAAGCATTTGAGAAGATCAAAATATTCAAAGCTGAGGTTGAGAATGAATTTGGACTAAAGATAAAATGTCTAAGATTGGATAGAGGAGGAGAATTCACCTCTGATAGATTCTATGAGTACTTTGAAGACAATGGCACAAAGAGACAATTGAGTGCACCTAGAACCCCTTAGCAGAATGGGATTACAAAGAAAAGGAATAGGATCATCCTTGATATAGTGCACACCATCATGATTGAAGGAAAAGTTGCACACACCTATTGGAGAGATGTAGTCAATACAACAGTCTATACAATCAATAGAATATAATTGAGACTAGGAGAGGATAAGACACCTTATAATCTCTAGTTTGGAAATGTTCCCATAGTGAAATACTTCAAAATCTTTGGAAGAAAGTGCTACATCAAGAGGGATGAAGTTGTAGGAAAGTTTGACACAAGAAGTGATGAAGGTATTCTTATTGGTTACTCCACTAAAATTAAATCTTATAGATGTTTTAACTTGATATTGAAGAAGATCATTGAAAGTGTTCATGTTAAGATTGATGAAAAGTTTATGGTTCAAGAAAGATATCATGATTACTCACCTATGATTGAAGAAGATCCCAGACCTTCCACTAGTGAGACACTTGTTGAAGAAATTTTTAATGGTATTGATGTGTTGTTCAATTACCTTGAAACAAGTGAAGCAGAAACTCAAAAGGAAGATGAGTCAGTATACCCTAAAGTTCCAAAGTATACATCTAGATATCACTCTAAGGATGACATCATTGGAGATTAGAGTGGCAAAGTCACAACAAGATCAAAAGAAAAGAATTCAGAAAGCAATCAGGCGGTATGTTTACTATCTCAGATTGAACCTTTAAGTTTTGAAGATGCATGTAATGATTCAAATTGGCATGATGCTATGAAAGAAGAACTAGATCAGATTATCAAGAATGATACTTGGAAACTGGTCCCAAGAACTAGTGATAAGAATGTGATTGGAACAAAGTGGATATTCAAAAACAAGATGAATGAAGATGATATAGTAGTAAGGAACAAAGCAAGGCTAGTATGTAAGGGATATGTGCAAAGAGAAGGTATTGATTATTTAGACACTTTTACACCAGTGAATAGATTAGAAGCTATTAAGTTGTTTTTAGCTTTTGCAACATTCAAAAACTTCAAATTTTATTAGATGGATGTTAAATCAACATTCTTGAATGGAGAGCTAAAGGAAGAAGTATACATTGAGCAGCAAGAAGGATTCACCTTATCAGACAAACTTGATATGGTATGTAGATTGAAGAAAGCCCTCTATGGACTTAAGCAAGCCCCTAGAGCATGGTAAGAGAGACTTGATGGATATCTTACAAAAATTGGATTCAAGAAATGAGCAGTAGATTGTAATCTTTTCATAAGAGAGACATTTGAAGGTCTACTACTTGTAGCTATATTTGGTGATGACATTATCTTTGGAGGTAATGACAAATTTAGTGTAGAATTTGTGAAGGAGATGTAGAGTAAGTTTGAGATGAGCATGATTGGACCTATCAAATACTTCTTGGGATTAAATGTGTAGTAGACATAGAAAGGTATTTTTATTAATCAGTCCAAGTATGTGAAAGAAATATTAAAGAAATTCAAGATGGATGATTGCAAGCTAGTGGGTACACCTATGATAACAGGATGCAAGCTTACAAAAGAAGATGATTCTCCTACAAGAGACACAACATTATACAAGTTTATGATTGGAAAAATCATTTATCTTACTAAAACTAGACATGATATTTCCAATGCAGTTGGCATAGTTGGAAGATTTGCAATATAGCCTAAACCAAGTCACCTCATGGCATTAAAAAGAATATTCAGATACTTGAAAGGAACTATAGACTATGGTCTATGGTATCCTAATTTAGAAAATATTGAGCTTCATGTGTATAATGATGCAGATTGGGCAGGATGCATTGATGATAGAAATAGTACATCAGGAGGAGCAGTGTTTCTTGGTGACAGACTTTTCACTTGGACAAGCAAGAAGAAAAATTATCTTTCTCAGTCAATAGCAGAAGTAGAGTATGTTGCAGCAGCCCTGAATTGTTCTACAATTGTTTGGATCAAGCAGATGATAAAGGACTTTGGTATTTAGATTGATTATCCTATTGTTATTCATTATGAGAACACTAGCACTATCAATATGTCAAAGAACCCTATGATGCATGCAAAGAAAAAACACATTGAGATCAAGTATCACTTCCTAAGAGAGAAAATGGTAGAGAAATAAGTCAAATTGGATTATGTGAGTATAAAGGAACAACTAACAGATATATTCACAAAGCCCTTACCAAATGATACTTTTGAGTATCTCAGGGAGAAGCTGGGAGTAATTCTATCATAGATAAAAACATTGATGGAAACATAGATGAAAAACATCCAATGTTCCAAAAATCCAATACTGCAACACTACTTCAAATCCTCTTCATCAATTAAATCTTGCTTCATTATCCTCTTTAGTTCTCTTCAATAGATGTCTAATATTGTTTTTCATGCATACTTCTCCCCCATTGACATAAATGATAGAAATTCCATCACTAAGTCAACAACAACTCAATGTCAAAAGACACTTTTCAAAAAAATCCATTTACTAGAGTCCTCATGACTCAGCTCAGATACACATACTCCCCCATAGAGGAAGTACCAACATCCATTCCAAAAGAAAGATAAGGCTCATATACCACTGGACAGATGCAACCAACTGCATCACTTCTCCAAAGTAGGTTGGGGCATAACCCAAAGCATACCTCTTAGATACTCAAATGTATCCTTAGGCAAAGGCTTTGTGAATATATCTTCTATTTTCTCCTTTGTACTTATGTACTCAAGTCTGACTTCTTTTTCAAAAAATTTCTCTCTTACAACATGATACTTAATCTCTATATTCTTTGTCTTAGAATGTAATACAGGGTTCTTAGACATACTAACTTTACTGGTGTTATCATAATGTATAACAATAGGTTCAAAATTTTTTATTCCAATATCCTTTAGCATCTACTTCATCCAAATTATCTGGTTACAATTGTTTGTTGCTGCTACATATTCTGCTTCTACTGTGCTTTGTGAGATACAATTCTACTTCTTGCTTAGCCAAGAAACTAATCTTCCTCCAAGGAAAAATGCTCCTCCACTGGTGCTTTTCTTATCATCAACACTGCCTCCCCAATCAGCATCTATATATGCACATAGGGTAAAATCATCAGATTTTTCATACCATAGTCCATAGTACATTGTGCCTCTTAAATATCTCAGTATCCTCTTTACTATTGCATAATGTGATTCTCTAGGTTTAGCTTGAAATATTGCTACAATTCCAACTGAATGTGCTATATCAAATCTTGTATGAGTCAAATAATGCAATCCTCCAAACATAGATCTGTATTTCTTTTGTTCTACTATAGGAGTCTCATCTGTGCTAGATAACTTATGTCTAGTCACCATAGGTGTTCCAACTGGTTTACAATCCTCCATTCCAAATATTTTCAACAAGTCATTCAAGTACTTTGTCTAACTTACAAAGATACCATCATTGTTTTGTGTTATCTGTAATCCCAAAAAGTATTTCATTTCACCAATCATACTCATTTCAAATTCAATCTTCATTTCATCAGCAAATTTGTCACTAGCTTCATCTTCTCCTCCAAAGATAATGTCATCAACAAAAATAACTATAACTAACAAACCATTTTCAATTTCTTTTGTGTATAGATTGTTATTAGTTGTACCTTTTATAAATCCCAATTTTAACAAATACTTATCTAGTCTTGCATACCAAGTTCTAGGTGCTTGTTTAAGTCCATATAAAGCTTTCTTCAATTTACATACCATGTCTCCTTATTGAGTTAAAGGAAAACCTTTAGGCTTCTCAATGTAGACTTCTTCCAATTCTCCATTCAGAAATGTTGACTTCACATCCATCTGATACACTTTGAATTTCTTGTAAGCTGCATATGCCAAAAACATTCTCACTACTTCAATTCTTGCTACAGGTGCAAAGGTTTCTTCATAGTCAATTCCTTCTTGTTGTGAGTAACCCTTACATACCAATCTTTCTTTGTTTCTTACTACTCCTTGTTCATTCATCTTGTTTCTGAATACCCATTTAGTTCTAATAACAATCTTGTCTTTAGGTCTAGGGACCAATTCCCATGTCTTGTTCTTTTCAATCTGATCTAGTTCTTCTTTCATAGCATTAGTCCAACTTTCATCTTCACAAGCTTCATTAGTAGTCTTAGGTTCAATTTGAGAAATTAAACATAACTGTTCTTGTGTCTTATTTCAAGTAAGAACTCCTCTTTTGATGCTCCCAATAATTTTTTCAAAAGGATGATTCCTTAACAAACTCTTGCTAGGTGTCACTGTCTCAAATCTCTCTTCAAATGTGGTTTCTATTAGGATAATAAGCAGAAAATGCAAATATTAACAAACAAGAGATAACACAATAACATAGAATTTAACGTGGTTCACCCAATCCCTAGGCTATGTCCACCAACAACAAGTCTAATATCTTTATTATTATCCAGCAATTACAATCTGAAACCCGCAACTCAATACCACCACAGAAAGCTACAATAATCCCCCTTACAATAAATCTCAAAACCTAAGCCCTTTTACAAGTTTTTTTGACATAACAAAATTAGGGCAAAAAATACTCTGACTAATAGAAAATAGATGGCCGACACATTACAATATTATTAAGTCATTCTTGGCCCCATCAAGGGCTCTACCCCTTGACCCCATGGAAAAGTGTGATTAGGCTCCACATACATAATAGGTTCTTCAATAACTTCACTATGGCTTTCATTCAACAAATCACTATTAGTTTCATAAAACAATTCATTAGTTCTAGTATTAGTCTTAGGATGAGCTTCTTCATTAGATTCATAATCAAGCATTCTTTCCTGAATTTTGAACTTTTCATCAACTTTAACATTTGTGGTTTCAACAATAGTCTTAGTTATTTTATTGAAACATCTATATGCTTTTCTTTTGAAAGAATATCCAAGAAATATACCTTTATCACTTCTAGGATCAAACTTTCCAATATCATCATCTCTTTTTATATAACATTTGCTTCCAAAAGTTCTAAAATACTTAACTGAGGGTGCATGTCCAAACCATAATTCATAAGGTGTCTTGTCTATGTCTACTTTGATTTGTACTTTGTTCATTATGTATACTGTTGTGTTCACTACCTCTCTCCAGAATATCTTTGGCAAATTGTTTTCAAACAACATAGAGCTCTTGCTACTTCAGTCACTGATATATTCCTTCTTTCTGCAATGCCATTTTGTTCGGGTGTTCTAGGGGCTGAATACTGTCTTTTAATGCCATTTTCTTCACAAAAGTTGTTAAACTCTCTAGAAGTAAATTCTCCACCTCTATCAAATCTTAAACATTTAATCTTCATTCCAGATTCATTCTCAACTTTATTCTTAACAATCTTAAACTTATCAAATGCTTCAGATTTTTCTTTAAGAAATGCAATCCACATCATTCTTGTAAAATCGTCAACAAGAATCATAAAATACCTTTCTCCATAGAATCCTCTAGTCTTGGTAGGACCGCTCAAATCTATATGAACAATCTCCATCTTCTCTATAGATGTAAACTTCTTACTAGGAAAAGAACTTCTCTTCTGTTTAGCCATTACACATTCTTTGCAAATCATGTTAGTAGGCTTCATAATTTTAGGTAAATCTCTTACTACAAATGTAGTACTTACTTTCACAATGTTATCAAATTTTATATGACAAAACCTTCTATGCCATAACCAACTGTCATCAATTTTAGTAATCAAACATGTCATCGCAGTAGGATTTAATTGAAATACATTACCTCTAGTTTTAGATCTAGTTCCAATTAGATTTCCATCTTTATGCTTTATCACACAAGTTTTCTCAGTAAACCAAACTTGATATCCCTTATCAACTAATTCTCCAACACTCAAAAGATTATGTTTCAATCCATCCACAAAATAAACATCATCAGTATTAGTCTTTCCATCAAGAGTAATAGATCCTATACCTTTAATCAAACAAGGTGCATTGTTTCCAACTCTAACAACTCCTCCATCATATTCATTCAACTTTGTGAAATTTTTCATGTCTCTAGTCATATGATGTGAACAACCACTATCTATAATCCAATCAACTTTCTTTTCAACTTGAGAAACTAAGGCTTTTCCTTAACATCAGATTTAGGATTTTCTTCTTTAATTGCTACAAATCCTATGTCATCATTATTTTTAGTATCACTTTCACTTAAAGTTCTTTCTATACTAGCTTCAAGATCTTCATCATTAGTATAATAACATTCCTTAGATCTTCTAGGTTTGAAATTGCTTTTTTACTTTTTAACTCTCTTAGGACATTTAGATGCAAAATGACCATATTCTTGACAAGTCCAACATTTAAAAAATTTCTTACCGTCTGGTTCTCTTTTCACAAGCAAGGCAATACCTTCTTCAATCTTCTTGTCTTCTTCATTTCTAGATCTGCTACTTCCAGCATAATCTCTGCTCACACTGATGCTTCTTGACAAAAAAGGGTGAACACAAAGAGCACTGAATGCTATCCCCATTCTAGGTAAGTCTCCTCATAATCTCAGGTTCATTTTTGCTACTTCCAATCTTCCAAGAAGAGTCTCTCTTGTAAAGTTTGTTGTACAAGGTATCACTTGTTCAATCATCTGTGTTGTCAGCTTAAATACAAGAGTTAATGTCCTTAAAATTTTCCATATCACTTCATTCTCTGTCTTTGTTCCTCCACAAGATTTTATACCTAAAATGATCTCTGACATTCTACCAATATAACTTCTAATAGATTCATCTTCCAAAATTCTTATATCTTCAAATGCACATATCCAATTATGTAATCTAACTCTTTTTGCATGTTCAGCACCTTCAAAAGTAGAGTGTAAAGCATTCCAAATTTCATGATATTTTTTCAAATATTTTACCTGACTGTACTCATTCTTTGAAAGTGCTATCAAAAGTGCTTCTCTTGCAAGTATGTTACACATGAATAGATCTCTCTCTTCCATAGTACATGTTTCAAGATTGTCCTCTTCAATGATAGTCTTATTATTCTTTGTAATCAACCAATAAACTGGTCCTAAACATAATAGGTGTGTCTTCATCTTTTCTTTCCAGCTGTCAAAATTTACTACATCAAACTTAGGGCTTTCTTTCCTAAAATTCACCATGGATCTCCTTAAGCTATTAAACTTCTTTTTTAAGGACCTGTCACTCTGATACCAATTGTTAGAAAGTAAAGTCCACCAAGATAACTAAGAGGGGGGAGCGGTGAATTAGTTATCAGATAATTATGACTTTTATCATCTTCAACAAAATTAAACCATATAAGCAATATAATTACCAACCATAGAAAGATATTCATACACAATAACACAATAACACAAGATATGTTGACTAGGGAACCTCTTGATCAAAGAGTAAACCCCAATGGGAATGATGCCCACAAAAGATGTACTAATATGAATATTCCTTGTGAGAGGATGGAATCTGTTAGGAGTCTTATGAAATACATTCAGTACATATGAATCCATGTTAGGAGATTTTGAATCCCTGTTAAAAGATTCTAACCCTGTTAAGAGTTATGGAAGATAGAAGGACCCACTGCTCAAACAGCTTTAGGGTAAGATCACTGAACACACTATCCAAATAATCTTTGCATTACTCAATAGAATAATATGTTACCTCTTCTCTAACTATGCCAAACCACACTCACTATTACATCAAATCTCAATTTTAGATCTTTGTACTTCGAAAGTCTTCCTTCAATAATTCACTTTCATACTTAGCTCTTTTCTTCACTTCATGCATACAGCATCACAACCACTGGTACCATATCATAATTCCATACTTTTTCATTACAACCAAATGATACTACTACATAACAAGGAAATACATTCTTTCCTTGATACCACATTCAAATAATTACAAATGAGTCAGCATACAATTACAAAATAAAAGTTTCCACACGCTACACCAAAATTACA
Source organism: Chamaecyparis obtusa (assembly GCA_027943335.1). NCBI lineage: Eukaryota > Viridiplantae > Streptophyta > Pinopsida > Cupressales > Cupressaceae > Chamaecyparis > Chamaecyparis obtusa. The sequence continues at coordinate 2,009,003 of BSBK01002596.1, read as the reverse complement.
TAAAACTGTCGGCTTCCAAATATAATAAATCTTCACTCGTGTGACATAAAACTCTATGTTGTCATCCACATCACTATCAATGTGTCTCTAGCTACCCTTTAACTACACAAAACTAGATTCCATCTTGATTAGGAGATATCATCTGATTGCCACAAACCGCTACTCTGGAACACTACCTAAACACTAATTCTACCAAAATGATCATAACTTCCATGAATCAATGAATTACTATCTACGCTCTTAACCATAGACATATGACATATCAAAGAGTATAACCTCAACATTACATAGCTCCAATTGCAATAACTCACATGCGCTAATCCAAACTCTATCTACTTCTTTGCAAGTCTTCGGTAAATCACTGTGTTGACATCAATGACAATTATAGTCATGAATTTCTACAACAACTGCTACAAAATGTTTGCTAAACATTTAGCATTCATTCCTAATAGTATTTTTTGCAATGAAGGATGATTCTAAAGAAGATGAAAGGTATGTAGAGACAACACTTATCTCTAAGGTTAATAAGAATGATACATGGATTATAGATAGTGGCTGTATACATCACATGACTGGTGATGAAGAAAAATTTGATTATCTTGAAGAATACAATGGAGGATCTGTAAGAATGGGAAATGATGCACCCTATATGGTAAGAGGTAAAGGATCCCTAATGATAAATGATAGATTAAAATGTGAAAATGCTTATTGGGTAAGAGGATTAAACTATAATTTGTTAAGTGTGGCATAGTTGAACAATTCAGGCCACTGAGTTGCTTTTGAGAGAAAAAAGGTGAAAATATTTGGTGATGGAGGAAGACTTCTTGGAACTAGTACACAATCCAGAGGTAATCTATTTTATCTTGATAATGATCAGTCTTCTTTTTTATTGATGAAAAATGAAGATGCATGGTTGTGGCATAAGAGGTTATGTCATGTGAATTTTGATAACATGATTAAGATTAGTAAAAAGAAAAGATTTAGAGGTCTGCCTAACTTGTCAAAGCCTAATCATGTTATGTGTCATGAATGTCAAAATGTAAGATGACTAAGTCTAGTTTCAAAATCAAATATTATTCAACAAAGAAGATAATTGAGTTGGTTCATACCAACCTATGTGGTCCTATGAGAACTCAAATTTATTATGTAGACATATTTTATTCTTTTTGTTGATGATTATACTAGGCTAATGACTATCATGTTCTTAAAAGAAAAATTTGAGGCATTCAAGATGTTCAAGTGGTATAAAGCAAAAGTAGAAAAAGAGACTGGTAAATAATTGAAATTCTTAAGATCTGATAGAGGAGGTGAATTTATCTCTGATGAATTTACTAATTTTTGTAATGAGCATGGTATTAAAAGATAGGTGTCTGCACTGAGGACACCACAATAGAATGACATTGCTAAAAGGAGGAATAGGTCAATTTTTAACTGTGCAAGGACATTAATGATAGAAAAAGAATGTTTCTCAAACATACTGGAGAGAATCCGTTAGCACTACTATCTATGTGCTAAACTGAGTGCAACTGAAGGACACTAATAAGACACCCTATGATTTATGGTTTGGACACAAACCCACTTTAAGTTATTTCAAAATTTTTGGAAGAAAATGTTTTATTCTGAAAGATGAAAGAAATGGAAAGTTTGACTCAAAAGGTGAAGAAGGGATATTTCTAGGATATTCTAGTAAAAATAAAGCTTACAAGTGTCTGAACAGAGTTACAAATAAAATGATTGAAAGTAATAATGTTTGAGTTGATGAATTTGATGATAAGAATGTAGAGGAAAGAAAAGAGGAACCTAAGGGTTACAATAGATTCACTTATATTGAACAACCTGAGTACCTACCAACACCACAGACAGTGATAACCGGTCAGTAGGAAAACAATACCGAGGAACAAGAAAAAGAAACTGACAAGCAAGAAGTATGCACCAACAAAGAAAATGAACCTACACAGGATGAACAAGAAAGAAGAAATCAGATACTGGCAAGTTTTGTCAGAAGACATCATCCTGAGACACAAATTATTGGAGACAAACAAGCTGGCATGCAAAAAAGGTGTAAAGCAAGACAAGGTACATGTCTAGTTTGTGAATATGAACCAAAGAATGTAAAAGTTGCATTAGAAAATGATGAATGGGTTAATGTAATGAAATAGGAAATAGACCAGATAGAAAAGAACAAAACATGGACCTTAGTACCCAGACCTAAAGATAAGAATGTTATTGGTACTAAGTGGATATTCAGGAACAAGCAAAATGAAAATGGAGAGGTAACAAGAAATAAAGCTAGGTTAGTATGCAAAGGATATGCACAGGAGGAAGGAATTGATTATGGTGAAATATTTTCACCTATTGCTAGATTAGAAGGAGTCAGGATGTTACTTGCATATGCTGCACACAAAAGTTCAAAGTTTACCAAATGGATGTCAAGTCAGCATTTTTGAATGGAATACTTGAAGAAGAAGTCTACATAGAACAACCTAAAGGGTTCGTAGATCCATAAAAGAAAGATATGGTATGTAGATTGCATAAAGCTTTATATGGTTTGAAGCAAGCACCGAGACCCTGGTATGAAGGGCTGCATACTTATTTGTTAAGTATTGGATTTGTTAGAAGAAGTGAGAATAGAGATTTGTACATGAAAGGAGATACTGATGATAGTATTCTTATTGCTGAAATATTTGTGGATGGCATTATTTTTGGAGGATGAGATCAAATCTGTAAGTCACTTGCTGATGAAATGATGTATTATCATGTGATGCAATTTTTATGAAATGTTTACTTTTGAATGTATGACTATGATAGATGACAGATGAATAATGAAATGTATGATTCTTTTTATGTTTTTATAGATGCACATGTATGTATGCAATGTATATGTGAAATGTTTATGATATGATGTGTAATGTAAATGCAGTGATGCACATGATATGTTTTTGTAGGTACATGAAGTGTTCAAGTGCTCAGTCATTGTCAAAATAGATGTTTAACCCATAACGATGACTACTTGCTGATTAGTTTAAGGGATGTTCATGTGGCACTTATTCCTTGAGATGTGTTTTTAGTGCACATTTTGGAGAATATAAAACATCATGCTTTATTTAGATCATGAGAAAGATGCAACCATGCAAAATGCAGATGAAATGCAAGACCTAGGACTTAGTCACTGATCATATGTTGGTTTTTATCATCACTGAATATTTTTAGGTAATACCAAATAGTCGATACAATGTCCACTAGCTAGGTGACCATGAACATATGAATATTGACATTTAGTCTGAAATGTCAGATTTAGATATAAGCATCAAGGCACAAAAGCTAGGATAACCTAAACATCATATCCATTTTGATCTAGCATTTTGTATAAGCATCAGAACATAAATGTTGTGATGACTTGAATATGCCTTGTGTACAAACACACCAAGTAGTGGTGACATAATTCTGATTCCAAAGTGAATTACCTGTAGTGACCCTTTATCATTCACATCTTTGAGTAATGTTGTGTTTCGTAATAGAAATAATAAATCACTCAAAAGGACAAAGTTAGATCTGACTTCCCTGAAGCATCTGAGTATCAATGGTTGAGGTACACGTGGTCATCCAATTCATGATGGAGGAACTTATAGAGGACACCAATTCAATCCAAAATTTCCAGAGTTATTATATTTTCACTTTAAAACAAAAGACAAAGAAAAGATTATGCCCCCAATCATTACTCTCTCTATGAGCTCAAGAGAATATATTATGAAAAATATGAATATGAATTAGTTATCATACAAGAAGATTCAAGAATCTATGCAAAGATTGTTTTGTTTGTTGTTGTAGTTTGTTTGGTGTTGTTGTTGGGTGAAAAATCATTTTTTGGTAGGGAGACAAACAAACTAACTCGAACATAGCTTTGAAGGATGTTGACTGGATATGAATCATCTGATGTATACTGAGGACTATAGGATAAGACATTGGTCTCCCACAAGTTTGAAACATTGATAGGATACATACGCTTTTGTTGCTTGGCACATAAACTGACTTTATTGGAAACATGATGTAAAAGAAATCCAGAAGATATGTACAAACTAAAGCAGTATTGAAAGCTAGGAAATACCAAGATTGTGCTGATAGATGGAGCATTTTGATACAAGTGGTACCCATTTGCCTAGTTTTCACCATCATGGCAGAGATTCTATTTTTGCTACCAAGGTGCCTATTTACCAGGTTTTCACCAAGGAACTTTTTATTTTTCTTCTTTTTTTGTATTTTTGTATTTTTGATTTTTTTTGTGGACCATCAAGGTGATCATATTTTTAGGATTTTTTCTTATTTTTATAGTTTTTTCAGGACATTTTCATAGACTGAATGTCTCAGGTATAGAATTTCTTCAGATGGAGAACGTTGATTGGTTATCATAGCTATTCTCCTTCAATCATTGAGAGTTGATAGGATCTAGAGCCAAAAGCAGTAATGATAACAAAGGGACCCAACCAGTTGGGTTCAAACTTCCCCTTGCATTCTTGATGGGATTGATTTTTACTCTTCTCTCTCAAGTCTAGATCGCCAACCTAAAATTCTTTGTGTCTGAATTTCTTGTTGTAGCATCTAGACATTCATTTTGGATATACTTTGAGATGATCACATGCAGATTGCCTACACTCATCTAGTAGTTCAAGCTCTTGTAACCTAGATAGTCTTTAATCATTGTCAGTTACTAGACCATGCATTTTGATTCTTAGTGATGGGATTTCAACCTTAATAGGTAGTACCACTTCAGCCCCATATAATAAAGTGAAAGGAGTAGCCCTAGTGGGTATTATGATACTTTTTATCAAGGCCCAATGTGCTAGATTTATCATCAGGTGCCAGTCTCTTCCTGTCTTGTCAACTATTCAATGTAGAATTTTCAATAAGTTCTTGTTAGATGCTTCAACTTGTCCATTCCCTTGTGAATAGTAAATGGATGACCAATGTTGAGTAATCTTGAATTTAGAGCATAAGGAATATAGATCCTTTTTCTTGAATTGGCCTCCATTGTTTTTGATGATGGAGTGTAGTATACCATACCTACAAATTATGTAATTCAGTATACCATACTTCTATCCACTTTGTGAAGTAATATGTAGCTATGATGATATGGATATGACCATTTGATGAATGTGGATAAATAGCCCCTATGAGATCAAATTCCCATTACTAAAAAGGCCATTGTGTTGTAAAGGGAATCAAATCTCTCCCTAGCACATGAATTAAGTTTCCATGGACCTGGCATTTCTAAAAATTCTTAGCATATTTTATATCCTCTTTTCCCATGTTTGGCTAACAATACCCTACCCTAATGAGTTTTCAAGATAGTGTCAAATGGTTGGAATGTGATCCACAAATACCTTCATGGATTTCCTCAAATACATGTTGTGACTCTTCACATTCTAAACACCTAAGAAGTGTACCATCCACACTGCGTTTGTATAGATCATTACCAATAATGACATATTGTGATGCATTTTGGATAGGCTAACATTTTTCATGATGGTTAAAGGTATCAAGAATGATTTGTTCTCAAAGGTAGGAGTATATGTTTTTGTAGCAGGAGGAATTATGACCAACAATGTTGTAGATCATATAGGTTTCTAGAAAATCATAGGTGGGGAATGACAATGCATCCACCAGGAACTCATAGTAGAGCTCATGTTCAGGTTGTTGTAGTAAAGATGATAGTATTGCCATAGCATCAGCAGCCTTGTTCTCCATTCTAGGAATCTGTTCAAATGTGACTATAATGAAGTAATTCTTTAGATAATCTACCATGTGTTTATATGGAATGAGTTTCTCATCTTTTTTTTGATACACATCATTGACTTGGTGTATGGCTAGTTGTGAGTCGCCATGAATGTGTAATTCTGTCAATCTCCATTTGATTTCTATTTTCATACCATTTAGTAAAGCTTCATATTATTATATATTGTTGGTACAAGGGAACTTGATCCTGAATGTCTTTGGAATACAATAACCCTCTGGTACTATAAACAATAAAATAATAAGCGCTATCTTTTGGAAGATATGTGCATGATAGAGGAATCCAAGAATTCCATTTGCATTTGTTGGTCATCAAATGTTGGTGCTTTAGCTAACTAATTTGCAATGACTTGTCCTTTAATATATTTTCTTAGAAGATACTCAATGTCAAATTTTCTCAGTAGCATTACCCATTTGGCTAGTCTATCTGTGAGGGAAGCTTTGCTCAATAAGTACTCCATGGGATCGATCTTTTCTATTAATTGTGTAGTATGAGCTAACATATATTATCTTAGCTTCTGTGATGCAAAGATGACAATTAGACACACTTTTTCTATCATAGAATAGTTTTTCTTATAGGCTACCAATGTTCTACCGATATAGTAGGTAGCTCTTTCCTTCTTATTCTCATCATGTTGTGCTAGTAATGTCCCTAGTGATGTATCTGTAGTGGAGACATATATTATTAAAGGCTTCCCCTGAATAGGAGGCATGAGAATTGTTGGATTTGCTAGATATTATTTGATATGATCAAATTTCTTTTCACATTCCTCATTCTATGTGAAGGTCACACCTTTATGCAATGTTTTTGTGAAAGGTTGCGATATGTCACCTAACTAAGATATAAAAGTGTCTAATTTAGTGTACCCTTCCTTGTAAGGTCCTCATTTGACTGATGTTCTTAGGAGGTTGCATCTCCATGATCTCTTTAACTTTTGCTGGATCCACTTCAATACCTTTCTTTGAAATAATGTACCCTAAAAGTTTTATCGAAGTGACACCAAAGGCACATTTCTTATGATTTAGTCTGAGACTAAATTTCTCCATTCTATCTAGTATTGTACCCAAGTCAGCTAGGTGTTCAGATCTTTTCATTGATTTAGCCAAAGTGTCATCAACATAATCTTCCATGTTTTTATGCATCATATCATGAAAGATAGACGTCATAGCTCTCTTATATGTAGAACTAGCATTCTTTAGACTAAATTGCATGACCTTTAAGAAGAAGGTACCCCATGCACAAGTAAAAGACATCTTCTCTTGATCTTTTGGAGCTATCTTGATTTGGTTGTATCCCGAGAGACCATCCATTAAAGAGTACATTTCAAAGCCCACAGTCATCTCCACTATCATATTGATGTTTGGTAATGGAAAAAAATCCTTAGGGCATGCTTTGTTTACATCTATGAAGTATGTGCATGCTCTGATTGATTTATCTAGTTTTTCTACTAGAAAAATGTTCAAGATCCACTATGCATAATCAATGACTCAAATAAATCTAGCTTTTAGCAGTTTCTCTAACTCATCTTTGACAAGGAGTGCCACATGAGGATGCATTTTGTGCAACTTTTTCTTGATTGCTTTAACTCCTATAGTGATAGAGAGACGATGCATGGTGAGATTAGGATCTCATCTAGGCATATCTGAGTATTTTCATGCAAACTTTATTTTCTTCTCTATTAAGAATTTTGTGAATGCTTGTTTTTCTTCTTCAGACAAAGATTGTGCTACTTGAATCAGTTGTGGTTCCTCTATTGTGCCCAAATTGATAGACTGGGTTGGTTCTATCAATACAAGAGATTTTTCCTATAAATGACTTAGAAGGACATCAAATATGTCATCCTTAGGCACCTCATAGAGGTTTTCACCTTTGGGTACATCTTTTTTTTACTATTTTAGGTTCTGAGACTACCACATAGTGGTTTTCACCCTTAGAACTCTCTTTCTTTTTGCTTATATTATTTTGAATGAGACATTTGATATTTGACTCTGTCATGCTACTGCTAGGTTCACTAATGGAGGTTATTGTGGGTTATACTGCATTTAGGTAGCATGAGAGAGCATAGTCTCTTCAAAAAGTATGGATGTCTTGGCTTGGATCATCGAATGTTTGGTCAATAAGCTTAGGATTTTGGATGTTAAGTGTGGGAAAGGATTGGCTGATAGTGTTTACACATATAGTGTTGTCATCATTAGCTCTGATTTGACTCTCAAATTCAAGGATGATATCACTACTCTGAATGTTCAGTTTGTTAAGTGTCTCACCATCATCGTTGGATCCTGTGTTAGTGATAAGTGAATTAGACTCACGAGGTCTGTCATTTTTGAACAATTCCCCATTCACAGTCATTTGATTCTTCATTTGGATCTTTTAGAAAATCAAGAATATGTGTGAAATCAGGATGGATTCCCTAGAAGGATTACCTTTAGAGTCTAAAAATAATTCATATTCATGGGATTCTGTCTCATAATCACTATCATGTCCCAAATGTTTAGCTATTTTGATAGGTTCACCTTCTTCCTCTTGTTTATTTTGAGGATCAGTCAGTTCTTGTGTTGTGATTGTCTCTTATTCAGTAGGTGTGTGTGAAAATTGTACCTGATCTGTAGACACAACACTTTAGTAAAACATTAGAGGTTAGCAAAAATCAAAATCGTGCAAAATTGAAATCTAATTTAACCAAGCGATTTACTGCCTTCTAGTAGGTGTGAGATTAATGTTCTCAGATTGTTATCGAGATCAGTGACCTAGATGACACCTAAACAAAGGATTTGAATGCAATTGATCTAGATATGAATTGAATGCAATTAATCTATATTTTTGAATTTTCTATGCAATAAGAATGATAAAAACTGATATGAATCTATGCTAATATGGAAATTGATATGCTAAAATGATCTAACAATGATATGAAAAAGAATCTAAATGAATGTAAAAAAAAAACAAATTGATCTCACAATAGCCTTGATTCGCAATAAGCTTTGATTCTCCAAATTCCAATTCTTCAAAATAGTTGTGCAATTCATAGATGACTTTGGCAAAGTAAGCTTGCAAAATTATGAGATGATTTGAGATGAGCTGAAGCCTTGATTTTATAGAAATCCAGGGCTTTGGAGGTGCATGGGAAAAAAAGCCATAAATCACTCAAATAACTCAGGTTGATTTTTGAGTTATTTTTAAATAAAGGACAATTAACTCACAAAAATATGCAAAAGCTAAGTTTTAACTCAAAATAGAGTTTAGCTTTAATTGATAATTGATAGTTGTCTACTTTTATGATTGTGCATGTTTTATTTATGAATTAATTTAATAATAAAGTGATTTATTTCCAACTTAACTGCTTTTAAAAATAAAACAATTGACTTATGGGTTAATCAATTATTTAATCAAACTTTTATTAAAAACTATATTATTAAATAATGACAACTTGCTTTAATTAATTAAATAAGAATTTAATCAATTATTCATATGATATTAGATTTATTGTCAAAATTAAATAATACAATTAATAATAGATAGAATTAAATTTAATTACATAATTAAGTGGCAAATATTAAATCTAATTAATTAAATATGAAAATATTCAATTAATCAAACTTTAGGATAAATGTGATTTATTGCCAAATAATTATAAAATTAAAGATAATTATGATGATTAGGAATATTACTAGGAATATTCCCCGATGTAGAATTTAAGATAATCAATTATGATTCGATGATGTTTAGATGTGCCTTAGATTAGGACTTTGATGTCGATTTTGTTTGAATTGAAGATGTAGGAGATTAATGAACTTATAGCCCATTTTTGGGGTATTACAAGTAGTAGGTTCTTATGTGTCTACTATGTTGATTCTTTTAGGTTCCTTTTCATTTCAAGAATATCTAGGATATGTTGAGGTATACGTTCATAAGGAAAAACATCAATCGTATCTGAATCATCACTTTCAGAGTGTTGTGTTTCTTCCTATTGCTAAATATCTATTTTTGGTTCTATCTATTCTAGGACATGTGTAGAGCTTCCACAAAGGTGGAAAGGTTTCTTGTGATAACCTATGCCTATAGTATCCTTGGTTGTCCTCCCACAGTGTTCAATGGGTATAATGATGCCTTTTCTTCTTGTTACTAGACGTCCTTTTCCTGTGTATCCCATTTTAGACATTAGCTGGTGACCTGTTCCATATGATTTTATAGGAATCTTAGGTATTTTAGTGTCACATTTTTTAACTCTCTATGAATGAGACTCATATTTTTATAACCAAGCTAATATAGTCTCTTCCTCATCTTATTCTTGTTTGGAAACCTGTTCTATGATGAAACTCCCATCGAAGATAACCTGAGGTTATTTGGTTGTAGGTTGTACTTTCTCTAAAGGTTGTCCATAAGACTTAGGTGAAAGTGGAAGGGATGTGAGAGATAGGATTGGTTCCATTGTACATTCTCTCATGTCTGTGTCTTTGAATTTGACTCCTTTTGATAGGTCTTCTAGTTTAGATGTAGATTCTATGTCTATTTGTTTGGTAGAAGACTCTTGGTTATGTAGAACAAGTTTATATGCACTTTCCTTCAAAGCGTTGCAAGATTTTGACGTGTCTATGGGTATATTAACCTCCACTCCATCATAGGGAAATTTGAGACATTGGTGGTATTTTGATAGAATAGCTTGCATCTCATGAATCTAGGGCCTTCCTAGAAGAATGTTATAGGCCAAGGGGAGATCTAGTACTTGATAGGTAATATCAATAATGTCAGGTCTTGTTCTGATAGGTAGCACAATGACTCCTTTGGAATTCCTTTCTTGTTCATCATACACTTTTATGGTTATCTTCTTTTTAGGATCAATAGTATCTTTTGACAATCCCAGTTGTGTAACTAATTGATAGGAATAGATATTTAGACCAATGCCTCCATCTATCAACACACATTTGACACAATGGTTTTGGATTAAGACTTCAATATGCAAGGGCTGGTTATGTAGGTGACTCAATGAGTTGTCATGTTCTTCTAAAAAGGATATGTATTGAGGGGACATCAAGTGTCCCACCATTGTTTGGAATCTATCAAGATCAATATCTTTAGGAATATTAGAGCCAATTAGAGCATTGTTGAGAATTGTGTGATAAGTAGGAGAGATGCCTAGCAACTCAAATATAGAGATTTTGGCATTAGTGTATTGTAGTTGCTAGATGATGTTGTATGATACTACTTTGGACTCTTTAGAATTGGAAGATTCAGAAGTAGTCCTTTGTTTAGATGCAGATGGAAGATTAAATGATACCTTCAAGGTATTTGATGAACTTGAGTTTTTTCCTTGGAGAGTTACCTAAGCATGAGATCAAGTAACTGGATTAGTTGTCTTGTTATCTCTGTCCTTTTTAACAATGGTGATGACATTGTAGTGTTTAGATAGGAATGGTTCTACCATATTGATGACATCATTGTTAACAGAGTAGGTGTAATTGACTTTAGCACCCATGTTTGGCTTAGAGGATGAATCTCATTGATTATGTCTCAGAAAAGATTCAATGAATGTTGTGTGATCATTATTGGATTTATGGTTGTCAATCAAAATTTCTCCAGCATCAATTTTATCTTGAATGAGATGTTTCAAACACATGCATTTATTGGTTTTATGACCCTTTTTTTGATGGAAATCACATAAATCAGTCTCTTTCCACCATTTAGGTTTGACTTCAGGGTCATATGGTTTGATCTCACGTAATGTGATGATATTATTTTCTAATAGAGTTTTCATGGTAGATTCCAAGGATTCAACCAATGGAGTGAACTTGTGCTTTGGTTTTATAACCCATGGTTTATAGTCAATTGAATTTTTAGCAGGTTTAGTTGCCTTCATTTCTAAAGCTTTTATGGCTTGGGTGCCAATGGTGAGATTAAATACTAGTGGTTTAGGTGGAGCATTGATATGATCAACAACACCATCTGTGACAATGTTTTTGTTTTTGTTCTAGATTTTTCCCTTATCTTTGTTGGAACTAGATCCCAAATCATACTTGTTTTCCTTATGAAGCGATATGTCTCCCTTGCAAACAAGAAATTTTTCAATCCTTATGGCATTTTCCAACATTTTAAAAAAAGAGGTATGATTCTGTATTTGAAGTTGATAATTTATTTCTAGAACCAAATTATTGATAAAGATTTCTAGTTTCTCATTCTTTGGAATTGGTCGAGCATAGAGTGAAAAATTCTTCCTCTAGTAAATGAGGAAGGTTAGGAAGGGTTCTCCCAAATTTTGTTTCAGATTGTAGATGTTAATCATGGTGATCGAATGTTGGATATTGTAGAAGTATTGCTAATAGAATAATTTGATTAACTCCTCAAAGGTCTTTATAGTTGGTGGCATCTTAGAGAACTATTTGATGGTTGTCCCTCCCAAAGATCATGGGAAGAGATGCATTAAGTATGTTTGTTCATGCATAAAATCCATGGATAGAGTACAAAATGTTATCTCTATTGAGCTTCTAAGGTTGTCATTAGTACCAAAGGTGTGTAAAGATATCGGTCAGTTACTTACATTGAGCTAATAAGTAACATAAAGAAAAATAAACTAGTCGATAAAGCCTATACACCAAGCAGCATATAGTTTATCGAGCACCAACAGACACCAACACCGACAGACAGTAAACACCAAGCATCGCAGTATACATCGATTAGTTTACACAATGTTTATCGAGGATCACAGGAAATGGTATAGTAATCAGGAATGGCACATTCTTCTATACAAATGGTTACAATGGTTTGTAAAATGTTTTACCAAGATCAAGGAACATTTAATGTAATGATATTCATTAAATACAATGTATATCTTTTGTAATAGATGATCTAGGTTATTATTGTACACCATAGATCTTAGGGTTATGATTATAGTGTGTAACCTAATTTTGATAAAGTGGCAAAAACAAAACACTATATATTTGTGTGTTCACATCATTTTTGGTGTGACTTGATATATGAATCATAGAGCACTTGAATCATTTGCCTATCTTCAAGTCTATCAGTTAAAAAAGAAGAATTGAGTATAGTAGAATTTAGATTGAGCAGAATTAGCAGAGGCTACTGAGTAGTTTAGAGTAGAGATTCATCACAAGTAAGGTGATATTTTATCAGAGCTTATAGATCTGTATCAGGCAATTGAGTGTCAAATAGCAGATAAATACCTATTGCTTTCTGATAATTGTAATAGAGTTTTTGGATAAAATCTCTTAACAGAGTAGACTTAACAGTCTTATGTAAATCTCTTAACCGAGTGCACACTTCATTAGTGTTGTTAAAATTCTATAACTAGGTAGATATAGCTGATCTAACATGTCACTCCTAACAGGGTGAGATCACCAGAAGTGATCAAAACTTGTAGCCCTAACAGGCAAAACCTTTTCTATCTATAGTAGTGATCATCCCCACCTCAGTTTTTACCTTCTAACAAGGGTTTCGTAGAAACCAAAATATTTTTGTCATGTGACTGTGTTATGGATTTCATGTTTTTTACTTACTTATGTTAAGTGGATAAATGATTCATGCAATTAGATTCAAGTTATATTGGTTGATTATCACTATTTATAGTTTTAGATCTGAAAGGTTTACAAGTAAAGTTTTTGAAGGCACTGATTCACCCCTCCCCTCTCAGTACCTATCTCTCCTAATTCCAAAAATTGGTATCACAACATAGTTCTCTTATTTGAATAGTTTAACCATTGAAGGGTAAAGATCTAAGTCATGGAGAGATACAAGCTTGACAAGACTATTGAGAATCAGAAGATACAAATGCAAATGTTTGTGGAATACTATAAGCAAGCCAAGGAAGGATTGAAGAAATTACTGGATGAAAGGAAGAACTTAGCTAGACTACATAACAAGATTGGTTACCATGAAGAACCTATTGATGACATATTCGAGCATATTGGATCTAGTTCTAAAAGCATCTCTGATGGATCTGAAAGCATAATCATTGATCTATCTGAAAAGAATCAATATTTAACTAATCAAGTGAAAGCACTACAAATCGGTCAATAATCTCAGATGGTGAGAATGGTAGAAACAATGAACAAAGAAAAACAAGCCCAACAAGAAAGAAATTTGGCAATCGATGACCAAAGATAGATGAGTGAACAACTTCAAAGTAAAGAGAGTGAGATACAAAGACTCACTTACTGACATTTCCAAGTAACTAATCAAGTGATGACTATGAATCAAGAGGTAAACCGAGTGAATGTAGAACTATCAAGAAAACTAGAAGATGTTGCAAGACTCGGAGAAGAAAATGAGAAGCTGAGAAATGAAGTGAAAAATCAACAACAACAAAATGAAATGAAGAAACTTGTTGAGGACAACTCCAAGAAGATTGATGACTTCTTAACTAATCAGAGAAGATTTGGAAACAAAGCCAGTATAGGCTACACCAGTGAGGGACAGTCATCACAACAAGATGAACAAATCAACATTAAACAAAATTAGAAACCTAAAGTGTTGGCATGTTATCATTGTGCAAAACTGGGACATACATCTAATGTGTGTAGAAGCAAAGCACAAGGTAAATCTCCTGTCACTCCTAAGTTTAAAAGATATTGTTACTAATATGGTAATTTTGGACATCCTACTTATGAGTGTAGAGCTAAACAAAATGATCTTGCTAATAATACTACTATGGAGAAAATATGATATACTTGTAGCAAGCATGGACACACTGCATGAGACTATAAGGCAAAAATGGAGCAAGTCTGGAAACCTAAGGTGAAACCATAATGCAGACCATATCAACCAAAGAGACAAGGTAAATCTTATGTTTGGCATTATAACACATGGACTAACTATGTTTTATGTGGTAGATATGGACACATTACATCAAACTGTTATAGAAAGAGTCAGATTGGACAATCAAGAAATTGGAGAAACTCTGGGATGGCATGTATGCACTGCCATAAGGTTGGTCATTTAAGCAAGAACTGCAAAGACCGAGCACCAAAAGAGAACCATATATTTGAAAGTGGACATACTATTGCTAATATTACAAAGTTAAGGAACACTATGTGGAAGTAGGAATCTAATGAGAATGCTAAGTCAAGTAATGTTATCGATGAAACCTCATCCACTAGATTGGGTGACATCAGTACCTCCACTTAAAGTGAAATAGGTATGTATGGGACTATTATTTCAAAAGATTATATTTTACATACAATTCCTTATGCATAATGTTCTTATACCAAATCAGCATGAATAAAGATGCACTATGGTTTAGTTGTCATGAGCCAACAATGTTATACAGTTGGAAAAAAAGAGATTGAGAGTTGGTTAGCCGTCGGTAATCACTATCTAAGGTTAAACGAACATACATATCAAATAATGAAGAAACTCTATGTTAACTAAGTTGATGAATGTTTTAGTTGTCACCGACATGACAGCTGTTTCATACCAAAAGTTAGATGGAGCATTTATTGCATAAAAGTTTGAGCAGGAACATCAAAAGTCTATAAATACATGGGAACAAAGTTCATTTCTACAATGCGATTTTGAAGAGTAGAGAATTCAAAGAGTATAGTTAGAGATAAAAAAAATTCAAAAGGATTCAAGGCTACGCTAGATCGAACTGAAATCACTCTTCATGATACCAAGTAATTTCATTTGTGATCAAACACTTCCTATCCTATTTCTTGCCGAAACCCTAGAATTAATTTATGGCATCGACATCGTCTGCAAGAAAAAATCAAAGTGTTGAAGAGGAAGTTAATCTAATCGTTAGGGAAAATTTTGATGAACCAAAGTTTAAACCACATCCTAAGGTTGCAGCACAAACAGATGCAATGGGCACATTTTTGAGCATACAAGAAAGGGTTTTACTAACAAAAGACGTAAGGTCTTATATTCACTGCAAAATAGGAGTTGGAGATTTTGAAACTATTGTAGCATATCAACTACTCTATGGCCCCGATGGAAAAATGAAATTAGAATACAAGAAGATTGAGGAATTAGGTTTATCATGTTTCATACACTTTTCACAATCATTCAAATTAGATTGGATTAGAATCATTTTGAGCAGATATCACAATGAAAAATTCTGGCTGGATAAACTGATTAAGGTCGACAAGAAAATAATCAGTACGGTTACTGGGCTCCCTACAATTGACAAAGCTAAGGCTTTCTAAATTTCTTCATGACCAGATGTTGAGAAATACACTGGAGCACAATGGGATGGTCGAGCATTGAAGATTTCAACAATCAAGGACCCAGTAATAAAATTTGCAGCACATGTGATCGCGTACAAACTATTTTAATCAAGTAGACTCAACAGCATACCCTACAACACAGTAGACATGGTGCACAAAACTGTAGTGAAAGGTCACCAAGTTGATCTTACTAAGGTACTATTTCATCAACTTTAGGAGAATATGAAGACCATAAGGAAAAAAAAATCTAACACATGTAAGTTCGGTTCTCTACTTGCATGCATATTTCTCTATTTACAAAAGTATGTGCTTGGCACCGGTAAAGTAAATTGGATACCAGATGTAACAATAACAAAATAGATTGGTGAAATGATGAACAAGTTAGGAGATAAGTTGAATATAGAGTTTAATGCATACTTCACTGAATTTCAATCTAAAATGCATAAGAGAAGCAAAATTCTGAGGGAGTTAGTTCAAAAATTTGAAGATGACATATGTTTTGTGGTCAACACTGATTATACCTTGATAAAAGCAATAGAGCCTAGGATAAAATGGTTAGCACCAATGGGATATGAAATAAACCATGATTTCACACTGAAATCTATTAATGCACTGCTTGCACTACCGAAGGATCCCATTGCCACTAGGTTCAGAGTATATGAAGAAGCCAAATCTAGAATATCTACAAATACTGAGATCGATAAAATAACTAGAAAGGTAAAGAAGATGAAGAAAGATCTCACTGCCAAATATGGAGATAAGTTTGAAACATCTAAAGGGACACCGATTGAATAGGCAACCAAAGGTTAACTATAGTTAGCTGACAAACCATATGATAGTGAGGAGACTGAGTCCAACAAAGAAGTAGATCCTACATAGGTTCCTCCACCTGAAATTCCTACAAAGAGGCAGTCACCTATACATGAAGGTATTAAGACACAATCGTCAACTGCAGCACCACCTACTAAGAAGGAAGAAGTAGTGAAAGTAACTAAAAGAAGAGTAGCTACACTGACAAAGAAATACATTAAGAGAAAGAACAAGGCTGTAGCTGAGGCACCTAAGAAAAGGAGGAAATACATAAGAAATAAGGAAGATCTAGAGGATACAGAGACAGAGGATGATGTAAATCAATTCAAAGTGGTTAGTAACAAGGCCAAAAAAATAGATGAAGTCATTGAGGACATAATTGAACATGGAGACCTCACTGATCCCTTACTAGATAGATTTGACAAAATGTCAAAAGAAGATCAAACCAAGATTGAAGAGGTTGTCATCCAAATGATGATAAAATTCAAGAAAGTTCCAATGGATTTTGCCTATGCATTACTAAAGAAATTGGATGATACAATTACTGAGAAATGGGATGTTGCATTAGACACCGAGAAGAGAAAGAGAGAACACTCTCTAGTTCAGGCAGCCGCACACTTAAGCTTTGGACAAGTTAGTGAATACTTGATCAAATACTAAGAAAATTTTATGATCAAGAATAGGGCCTTAATGATCATGGATGACAATGTAGCAGATATGGATGTCACAATTGATTCTATATGGACATCAATTCTAAAGGCTAAAGAAAAATTTGAGCAACAAGCATTCTTGAACTTGTCTAAGAAGAGACAAAATTCTAAAGGTAAAGGTATTTGTATTGATGAAGGAACAACAAAGAAATCAAAGAATACCAGTATATCAGTTACCGAGGCAATTGATATAACTGAGGACAAGGAAGAAATAAAAGTTTCACAAGATGCACCGGATAAA
Organism: Chamaecyparis obtusa; assembly: GCA_027943335.1. Classification (NCBI taxonomy): domain Eukaryota; kingdom Viridiplantae; phylum Streptophyta; class Pinopsida; order Cupressales; family Cupressaceae; genus Chamaecyparis; species Chamaecyparis obtusa. The sequence continues at coordinate 1,991,279 of BSBK01002596.1, read as the reverse complement.
GTTGAAATCCAACTAGAGAAAAAAATCAATGACGATGTACTCATTGTAGACATCACACATGGTGATCCTGATGACCAAGATCCCGAAGATGTAAATATTGCACCAAATAAAGATGAAGCACTAGACACTGAATGTCTATTTACATCACTATTAGGTGAACTTCCTATACTTTTTGAAGTAGCTAAAATTCTTTCCCAAGTACAAACCGATAGCTCAGATCCCAAGAAAAACAAAGATACCACAAATGATCAAAACACAGAGAAACCCACAGAGACAGATGAGCCTACACATACAGAGGCACCTTCCACTGAACCAAAGGAAACATATGAAGCAAAGGAAACATATGAAGCAAAGGAAACACAAGAACCAAAGGCAACAAAGGTGATCCCACTAAACACCACAACTGAGACTCCTACTATAACAATTGAGACCACCACTACTGAGGAGTAGAGGAAGGAAAAACAAGTGTTAACAAGGAAGGACACTCCGAAGACTAGAGATAGATCTATTGCTATCATTGAGAAGAAATCACCTCTAGCACAGAAGAAGAAGAAGAAAGGAAAAGGGTCATTCACCTTAGATGAAGTGATTATTATCCTTGAGTGTGACCTAAGGACCCTAAGCCCTGAGGACATGAGTAAATATGGGGAGTTATGTTCAAGGAAGGCATCACAGGAGAAGTTGAAGCAAGAGCACAAAGAAGTATTAAATGATGTGTGGGATGTTGGTGTTCAAAAATGCTTATGCCACTTAGGGCTACCAATATGCCTTGAGACTCATGTTAGGAGTGGTTAGTTCCAAGTATGGGAGCTCTGCAAGGCAACTGGACCAAATATAGGGTCTTAATATGCCCTCTTCTACTTTTGGCTCTGCAAAACCAAGGCAGGTGCACCTAATCCAGAAAAAATTCAAACTCACTACACACCTTATACTTCTAGATTCATAAAGCAGATCATAGCAAAGGATTACTAAATACTAACCAGGTATTCATTGAATCAACTCTACTATGCAGGGTAAAATGGTCTTGTGAAGGGTATTACTACCAACAACAATACTTACAACTTAAAATGGTCTTTGATTAATGAGGATAGGGAAGGTAGACAAGCGCCAATCAGACATTGGACTTAACTAAATGTACTAATCCTTGATCAGTGCCATTATCCATTGGGCAGACCTCACATACAAACAATGAAACATGAACCAACTATTGTCAAAGACTCATAGCCATAAATATAAATGTTCCAGCCCATCCACTACTTATAAGATCCTTCTATACACAACCAAGATGAATCTATGTCCCTTCTAAAGTAAATTTCACTTGATCCTAGATCAAGAACTAAAGACAAGAACATATGCAAAGGTAACCCTATGCAATGGATCAGAAAATCCAAAACTCACATGAATGACACCAAGGAGAGACTTGTAAACATGAAATAGTTATATTAAGTATGATGAGTCATGTACATGATCAAAGTAGGACAGAGATCAAACCACTTCAATAACCTGCAAAAGACTTCCAGAAATTCTATTCAGCTTACATGCAATGTGATACAACCCTGCTACAAACCCCTCAAACCAATCGAAATCAGAACCTCTAGACTGATCCCAAATTTGAACCCTTACACAGTCAAAAATTCAAAAATTTATACCACTAGCCACCTGGAGAATCTCAAAGAGATTGCAATAAGCTTAGGGTGAGTAGGGCCAGGGTTACAATGGATAAATCTAAAAACTCACTGGAGGGAATACCAGCACCAACCGGCCAGACCAAAGATGATCTTTGCACTTGAGAAGAAAATCTGAGAAGGATAGGAAGATCATAAATTTACCATGCAAACCATACTAATCAGACCATCAAAACACCTTGAGCCAACAAAAGCTGTCCTCCCCCACACGGCAAAACATCCCTGCAAACACTCATGGTACCCTGGACCACACTGCAACAGCAAGCACCACCAAACAAATCAAATCTGGCCAAGAAAGCATTGAATTCTGGTACCTCTTGGTCGCTGCAAACCCTTTAAAAATTCAAACCTATAGGTTAACAGCTACATTCATGGTGCCAGAAGTGAATCGGTGGTCTATATTCAAATCTCGGCCAACTTTAAGTCCCCATCGTCAGATCTTCACTCAGGCATCAACAAGATTAACCACAACAAAATTCTCAGTTACATCTATGCTTGGTCACATGATCACAAGGCACAAAACTCACCCTCATGATCACGTGACCGCAACCACTTAACTGCGCAACACCAACCACAAACCCTCTAAAAAGTCATCAGCCCCACCACAGGTTAGTGACCAATCAAAATGAAGCACGTCGGCAAAACCTATGTCATAACTCTGCAACCGTGATGCCAGTAGTTGTCACATGATCGCATAGCCAAAAATTGGGCTATGCCAACACACGACAAGCCTCCATGTCACCGAAAACACTGGCCCCACTTTATCTGGGGAACTAGCGATCGAAGAACTTCTGTCAGTTTGTGAAATACTTTTCACCATCGCTAAAAAACTTAGCGATCACATGACCACTACTCGCTAAATCACCAAATAGACTAGGGCACTACCAAAACATTATGTGAACCAACAAACAAGAAGAAAATTCATCCGGCTGCCAAACATCTTATCACAACTACCAAAGACACTGAGAAATTCAACCGAGCCCACACAGGAAGATCAATGGTCGTCGCAAGATCTTAAGCCTCTGACATATTCGATGAGATTATATGTCATTCATTGATTAATTGATAGGATTAGGACCCACTGACACATCCACAAACTAGGTCCCACTGACAACAAGCCACTGTGCAAATACATGGATAAATAAAATAGTGCCAACTATGCATACGTGTCAATGGGCCCACTTGCCTTCCTTATGGGAATCAATGGCTATCGCTATACCACTGCATTAAAGGTTGAGCATGTTTGATTAATGGTATAACAATAGCCACAAGATTAAACCAAACTTTAATCTACCTGAATGCCAAGAAGATCAGTCCCACCATTATGTGATTGCATGACAAAGGAAAAGTAAACCGCCAACCAGGTCGCCAGATGTTAAGGGCCTAACCGCCAAGAATCAGCGACCAAGAGATAACTGTGAGTCGCCAGATCATGGAAAGAAAAACTTAACCACCATGTAGCTAAACATCACTAATAATTGGGACCCGCATAGATAGGTGGCAAGTGGTCGCATGATCGCATGTCAAAAAAGTTTGACATGCAGCCATGCGACAACCAATCAAGAAGAGCCTGCAGACCTGGACCCACTTCATGCCCATACAAGAAAATTGAATGGCTATCACAAAAGCGTGAAGGATAAACATCATGCATCTTTACCATGTGAACATATGACAACCACCAATTTTTTCCAGCTTTAACCACACCTGACAACTGAGAAGAACTAGGACCCACCAACGATCGCACTTGCCCAGTTAAGATCAAGGTCAAAAACACACAAAGTTTTCTACATAGCGAAAGACTGAAAACACATAGAGTTTTTGATGCCAGAAGACAAGTGCACAAAAGTGGGAAGGCACAAGGTTGAAAACAATGAAGGTTTTCACACAGACCGAAAACATCATGGATTTTCAAAAACATTGTGGGTTTTTGACACTGTGGCAGATTCTAAAATTTGTTTCCTGTAGACCTTAGAACATTAAATAACTCCTTGGGTTTTACGATTCAGCACATGTGTTTTGGACTGGAGCAAGGTGACACAATGAAGAACATAGGGCAAGACACTTCAAGAAAACTTGCAAGGAAATGGGCCATTTTCAAAGGATTTTTCTATGACTGGAAAATGGACTAACAGTGGCTCTAGTTGGGGACATGTATCTCTTGCAGGTACAATGAGGACCTTAGATCTCTAGGAAGAAGTAGACCACCCACTAGAAAAACATAGAGACCTCAAAAAACATAGGGAATAGGAAAAAAAGACACACAATAGGAAAAGGGAAAACTATACAAAGTGTACATTTCTTACAAAAACCTGCAACAACAAACATGAGTTAATTCCTACCTTTATCAAAAATTTGATTTTCATTTCTTCCTTCATGATTCACACCAGACATTTTGTTTTCATTTGTCTCCATAGGCTTGTCAACATGTTCAATCAGCAAATCAAGAAGAACAAAGTAACTATCTTCATAGTGCATGTAAAATTTTTTGGCACTTTCTCCCTCTTGCTCACTATGAAGAAAAGATTCAGCATGCCCATGAACAGTACCAATATACTGAAACTGATTTTCATCTACTGACTCATGCATGCTATGAATTGGAAACACAAAGGCCTCATATTCTTCTTGCAGAAAGGCCTCATTCATATCTTGACTTTGCATTTCCATATGTGTAACCGGCTGGACCTCAAATGAATAGTCAGATTCATACCCATGGGTGGAAAATGAACACATTGATTCGACTAGATCTGAGACCTCCACATGTTCTTCAAACAATGGATTGATAACTCCATGCAATGCACCATGCTGAACATCATGACAAAAAATGGTCTGATAGTCAAATTCTTCATCATATAAAGTGTTAGAAAACACTTTAAAATCAGTACCCATCTCAACCTCATGGAGACTCATAGCACATGAAGAAAAATTAGAACCATATGAAGACTCACTGATATCACATTCAAACACCACTTCCTTGTCTTCATACTCCTCACTGAAGGAGTGCTCACTTCCATCATTACTCTCTTCCTCCCATGCCTCATCTGATTTACATGAGGACACATCAGCATCACTACCTTCATCATCCTCACCTGAATAACCACTGAAATCATATTCAGACATTTTTGAATGAATGGAGGATCCTCCACACCTTGACCCTAATTCTTGCTCACTACCACAATCTGAATACTCCTCTGACAAAACTTCATTAGAAGAAGTACCCTCAGCATCAGACATGGGTTGCTTTGGAATATAAGATTCATTCCCCTTTTGCTGATGGTCTCTTTGCAACCTTCTCCATTCATCATCATCATCAAACTCCTCTAAGAACAACCACTTGAACTCAGTCAAAGAAGAGATGCATTTTGGGGGTAGATTTAGATACCAATTAGATGTAACCCCTTTGAGGGATCTCCCAAAAAACATCATACTAACATCCTCATCAAAAATCTGATATTCTATAATAAATCTATAGAATGCTAGGACATGTCTAACTACTAAATCAAACTTACAATCAAAGGCAAGAATTAGATCCAAAATCTCACTAGGGAAAGAATGAGGGGATCCTGGAAGAACATAGTCCAAAGGTCTATCCAACTTGAGAAAACCCAGCCACCTAGACTGACTTTTCCCCTAATTATACATTTGACTTAATGCAATACTTCCATAAAATTTTGCAGAGATGCAACTAAGAACTTGAAGTATGTAACCTCTACTCACACCTTATTTTTTTCTAGTGCTTGATCACTTAATAAGGTACATTTGAAACTTGAGAAGTACATGGGAGTCTTGCAGTAGAAGACCTTGTTGACTGGAAGGTAGGGCAGATCTTGAGCTCACCATGGAACTCCATCAGATTTTGCAATGTAGAGTCACTCCCAACCAATATAAAACTCCAAGTAACTCACTGTTTATCAGAAGGAACACTGATCAAATAGAGAAAATTAGAGCCGCCACTCACAACTAGGTGAGAAAATTTAGCAAATACTAATTTGTTCATTTGACTCTTTTCAATGCATCCCTAGCGGAGTCACCATATTGTTGGTCTTCAAAAATGCTTATGCCACTTAGGGCTGTCAATATGCATTGAGACTCATGTTAGGAGTGGTTAGTTCCAAGTATGGGAGCTCTGGAAGGCAACTGGACCAACTATAGGGTCTTAATATGCCCTCTTCTACTTCTGGCTCTACAAAACCAAGGCGGGTGCACCTAATCCAGACAAAATTCAAACTCACTACACACCTTATACTTTTGGATTCATAAAGTAGATCATAGCAAAGGATTACTAAAAACTAACTAGGTATTCATTGAATCAACTCTACTATGTAGGGTAAAATGGTCTTATGAAGGGTATTACTACCAACAACAATACTTACAACTTAAAATGGTCTTTGATTAATGAGGATAGGGAAGGTAGACAAGAGCCAATTAGACATTGGACTCAACTAAATGTACGGTGCCATTATCCATTGGGCAGACCTCACATACAAACAATGAAACATGAACCAACTATTGTCAAAGACTCATAGCCATAAATATAAATGTTCTAGCCCATCCACTACTTATAAGATCCTTTTGTAGACAACCAAGATGAATCTATGTCCCTTCTAAAGTAAATTTCACTTGATCCTAGATCAAGAACTAAAGGCAAGAACATATGCAAAGGTAACCCTATGCAATGGATTAGAAAATCCAAAACTCACATGAATGACACCAAGGAGAGACTTGTAAACATGAAATGGTTATATTAAGTATGATGAGTCATGTACATGATCAAAGTAGGATAGAGATCAAACCACTTCAATAACCTGTAAAAGACTTCCAGAAATTCTATTCAGCTTACATGCAATGTGATACAACCCTGCTACAAACCCACAGAACCAACCGAAATCAGAACCTCTGGACTGATCCCAAATTCAAACCCTTACATAGTCAAAAATTCAAAAATTTATACCACTAGCCACCTTGGGAATCTCAAAGAGATTTCAATAAGCTTAGGGTGACTAGGGCCAGGGTTACAATGGCTAAATATGAAAACTCACTGGAGGGAATACCAGCACCAACCTATCAGACCAAAGATGATCTTCGCACTTGAGAAGAAAATCTAAGAAGGATAGGAAGATCATAAATTTACCATGCAAACCATACTAATCAGACCATCAAAACATCTCAAGCCAACAAAAATTGTCCTCCCCCACATGACAAAACATCCCTGCAAACACTCATGGCACCCTGGACCACACTGCAATAGCAAGCACCACCAAACCAATCAAATCTGGCCAAGAAAGCATTAAATTTTGGTACCTCTTGGTCACTGAAAACCCTTTAAAAATTCAAACCTACAGGTTAACAGCTACATTCATGGCACGAAAATTGAATTGGCAGTTTATATTCAAATCTCGGCCAACTTTAAGTCCCCATCATCAGATCTTCACTCAGGCATCGGCAAGATTAATCACAACAAAAGTCTTGGTTACATCTGTGCTTGGTCACATGATTGCAAGGCACCAAACTCACCCTCATGATCATGTGACCGCAACCACTTGCAACGCCAATCACAAACCCTTTGAAAAGTAATTGGCCCCACCACAAGTTGGTGACCAATCAAAATCGAGCACGTCGGCAAGACCTATGTCATAGCTCCGCAACCGTGACGCCAACAGTTGTCACATGATCGCATAGCCAAAAACTAGGCTATCCAAACATGTGACAAGCCTCCATGTCAACACCATGTCATCGAAAACACTGGCCCCACTTTATCTGGTGAACTGGCGAACGAAGAACTTTTGTTGGTTCGCAAAATACTTTCCACCATCGCTAAAAAACTTAGCGATCACATGACCACTATTCACTGAATCACCAAATAGACTAGGGCACCGCCAAAACATTACACGAACCAATGAACAAGAAGAAAATTCATCAGGCCGCCAAACATTTTATCACAACTACCAAAGACACCAAGAAATTCAACCGAGCCCACATAGGAAGATCAATGGCTGTCGCAAGATCTGAAGCCTCTGACACATTCAATGAGATTAAACATCATTCATTGATTAATAGAAAGGATTAGGACCCATTGACACATCCAGAAACTAGGTCCCACTGACAACAAGCCACTGTGCAAATACATGGATGAATAAAATAGTGCCAACTGTGCATACGTGTCAATGGGCCCACTTGCCTTTCTTATGAGAATCAATGGCTGTCGCTATACCGCTGCATGAAAGGTTGAGCATGTTTGATTAACAGTATAATGATAGCCACAAGATTAAACTAAACTTTAATCTACTTGAATGCCAAGAAGATCGGTCCCACCCATTACATGATTATGTGACAAAGGAAAAGTAAATCGCCAGCCAGGTCGCCAGATGTTAAGGGCCTAACCACAAGAATCAGCAACTAAGAGATAACCGTGAGTCACCAGATCACAGAAAGAAAAAATTAACCACCATGCAGTTGAACATCACTAAGAACTGGGACCCCACACAGATAGGTGGCAAGTGGTCACATGATGGCGTGTCAGAAAAGTCTGACATGCGGTCATGTGACAACCAATCAAGAAGAGCCTACAGACCTGGACCCACTTCACGCCCATACAAGAAAATTGAATGGCTGTCGCAAAAGCGTGAAGGATAACATCATGCATCTTTACCATGCAAACATACGACAACCACTAATTTTTTTTAAGCTTTAACCACACTTGGCAATTGAGAAGAATTGGGACCCACCAACGATCGCACTTGCCCAGTTAAGATCGAGGTCGAAAACACACAAAGTTTTTGACATAGCGAAAGACTGAAAACACATAGAGTTTTTGATGGTAGAAGACAAATGCACAAAAGCGGGAAGGCACAAGGTCGAAAACAATGAAGGTTTTCACACAGACCGAAAACATCATGGATTTTCAAAAACATCATGGGTTTTCGACACCATGGCAGATTCTAAAATTTGTTTCCTACAAAACCTTAGAACATTAAATAACTCCCTGGGTTTTGTGATTCAGCACGTGTGTTTTGGACTGGAGCAAGGTGACACAATGAAGAACACAGGGCAGACACTTCAAGAAAACTTGCAAGGAAATGGGCCATTTTCAAAGGATT